>CM053160.1:39351542-39906047 GCA_028571685.1 Heterohyrax brucei | reverse complement strand
ATTTCTTTCGGCGAAAGTGCTGTTTTCACAGTGCTAAGTACTCCCAACTCTATCAACAATGTAGGTTTTACCAGTTTTCTAAGTCTCTCTTATTTTCTTGTACTTATACTTGGAATTCTCTGTGTAAACCTCTGTAACTTCTCTAGGTAGATGAATCACTGTGTACTTTCTCTTGTTTCTATCTCTTACTAATCTAGAGAAACTCATGCATTCTCTGTTCACTGTTTCCCAGTCTTAGAGAAGTAGATTTCTTTCTGCGTAAGTGCTGTTTTCACAGTGCTAAGTACTCCCAACTCTATCAACAATGTAGGTTTTACCAGTTTTCTAAGTCTCTCTTATTTTCTTGTACTTATACTTGGTTTTCTCTGTGTAAACCTCTGTAGCTTTTCTAGGTAGATGAATCACTGTGTACTTTCTCTTGTTTCTATCTGTTACCAATCTTGAGAAACTCATACATTTTCTGTTCACTGTTTCACGGACTTAGAGAACTAAATTTCCTTCGGCGAAAGTGCTGTTTTCACAGTGCTAAGTACTCCCAACTCTATCAACAATGTAGGTTTTACCAGTTTTCTAAGTCTCCCTTATTGTCTTGTACTTATACTTGGAATTCTCTGTGTAAACCTCTGTAACTTTTCTAGGTAGATGAATCACTGTGTACTTTCGCTTGTTTCTGTCTGTTACCAATCTTGAGAAACTCATACATTCTCTGTTCACTGTTTCCCAGTCTTAGAGACGTAGATTTCTTTCTGCCAATGTGCTGTTTTCACAGTGCTAAGTATTCCCAACTCTATCAACAATGTAGGTTTTACCGGTTTTCAAAGTCTCTCTTATTTTCTTGTACTTATACTTGGTTTTCTCTGTGTAAACCTCTGTAACTTTTCTAGGTAGATGAATCACTGTGTACTTTCTCTTGTTTCTATCTGTTACCAATCTTGAGAAACTCATGCATTCTCTGTTCACTGATTCCCAGTCTTAGAGAAGTAGATTTCTTTCTGCGTAAGTGCTGTTTTCACAGTGCTAAGTACTCCCAACTCTATCAACAATGTAGGTTTTACCAGTTTTCTAAGTCTCCCTTATTTTCTTGTACTTATACTTGGAATTCTCTGTGTAAACCTCTGTAACTTTTCTAGGTAGATGAATCACTGTGTACTTTCGATTGTTTCTGTCTGGTACCAAACTTGAGAAACTCATACATTCTCTCTTCACTGTTTCACGGACTTAGAGAACTAAATTTCCTTCGGCGAAAGTGCTGTTTTCACAGTGCTAAGTACTCCCAACTCTATCAACAATGTAGGTTTTACCAGTTTTCTAAGTCTCTCTTATTTTCTTGTACTTATACTTGAAATTCTCTGTGTAAACCTCTGTAACTTCTCTAGGTAGATGAATCGCTGTATACTTTCTCTTGTTTCTATCTGTTACCAATTTTGAGAAACTCATACATTCTCTGTTCACTGTTTCCCAGTCTTAGAGAAGTAGATTTCTTTCTGCGAAAGTGCTGTTTTAACAGTGCTAAGTACTCCCAACTCTATCCACAATGTAGGTTTTACCAGTTTTCTAAGTCTCTCTTATTTTCTTGTACTTATACTTGGAATTCTCTGTGTAAACCTCTGTAACTTCTCTAGGTAGATGAATCACTGTGTACTTTCTCTCGTTTCTAACTGTTACCAATCTTGAGAGACTCATACATTCTCTGTTCACCGTTTCCCAGTCTTAGAGAAGTAGATTTCTTTCTCGGAAAGTGCCGTTTTCACAGTGCTAAGTACTCCCAACGGTATCGACAATGTAGGTTTTACCAGTTTTCTAAGTCTCTCTTATTTTCTTGTACTTATACTTGGAATTCTCTGTGTAAACCTCTGTAACTTCTCTAGGTAGATGAATCACTGTGTACTTTCTCTTGTTTCTTTCTGTTACCAATCTTGAGAAACTCATAAATTCTCTATTCACTGTTTCCCAGTCTTAGAGAAGTAGATTTCTTTCTGCGAAAGTGCTGTTTTCACAGTGCTAAGTACTCCCAACTCTATCAACAATGTAGGTTTTACCAGTTTTCTAAGTCTCCCTTATTTTCTTGTACTTATATTTGGAATTCTCTGTGTAAACCTCTGTAACTTTTCTAGGTAGATGAATCACTGTGTACTTTCGCTTGTTTCTGTCTGTTACCAAACTTGAGAAACTCATACATTCTCTGTTCACTGTTTCACGGACTTAGAGAACTAAATTTCCTTCGGCGAAAGTGCTGTTTTCACAGTGCTAAGTACTCCCAACTCTATCAACAATGTAGGTTTTACCAGTTTTCTAAGTCTCTCTTATTTTCTTGTACTAATACTTGGAATTCTCTGTGTAAACCTCTGTAACTTTTCTAGGTAGATGAATCACTGTGTACTTTCTCTTGTTTCTATCTGTTACCAATCTTGAGAAACTCACACATTCTCTTTTCACTGTTTCACGAACTTAGAAAACTAAATTTCTTTCGGCGAAAGTGCTGTTTTCACAGTGCTAAGTACTCCCAACTCTATCAACAATGTAGGTTTTACCGGTTTTCTAAGTCTCTCTTATTTTCTTGTACTTATACTTGGAATTCTCTGTGTAAACCTCTGTAACTTCTCTAGGTAGATGAATCACTGTATACTTTCTCTTGTTTCTATCTGTTACCAATCTTGAGAAACTCATACATTCCCTGTTCACTGTTTCCCAGTCTTAGAGAAGTAGATTTCTTTCTGCAAAAGTGCTGTTTTCACAGTGCTAAGTACTCCCAACTCTATCCACAATGTAGGTTTTACCAGTTTTCTAAGTCTCTCTTATTTTCTTGTACTTATACTTGGAATTCTCTGTGTAAACCTCTGTAACTTCTCTAGGTAGATAATCACTGTGTACTTTCTCTCGTTTCTATCTGTTACCAATCTTGAGAGACTGATACATTCTCTGTTCACCGTTTCCCAGTCTTAGAGAAGTAGATTTCTTTCTGCGTAAGTGCTGTTTTCACAGTGCTAAGTACTCCCAACTCTATCAACAATGTAGGTTTTACCAGTTTTCTAAGTCTCTCTTATTTTCTTGTACTTATACTTGGTTTTCTCTGTGTAAACCTCTGTAACTTTTCTAGGTGGATGAATCACTGTGTACTTTCTCTTGTTTCTATCTGTTACCAATCTTGAGAAACTCATACATTTTCTGTTCACTGTTTCACGGACTTAGAGAACTAAATTTCCTTCGGCGAAAGTGCTGTTTTCACAGTGCTAAGTACTCCCAACTCTATCAACAAAGTAGGTTTTACCAGTTTTCTAAGTCTCCCTTATTGTCTTGTACTTATACTTGGTTTTCTCTGTGTAAACCTCTGTAACTTATCTAGGTAGATGAATCACTGTGTACTTTCGCTTGTTTCTGTCTGTTACCAATCTTGAGAAACTCATACATTCTCTGTTCACTGTTTCCCAGTCTTAGAGACGTAGATTTCTTTCTGCCAATGTGCTGTTTTCACAGTGCTAAGTACTCCCAACTCTATCAACAATGTACGTTTTACCAGTTTTCTAAGTCTCTCTTATTTTCTTGTACTTATACTTGGTTTTCTCTGTGTAAACCTCTGTAACTTTTCTAGGTAGATGAATCACTGTGTACTTTCGCTTGTTTCTGTCTGTTACCAATCTTGAGAAACTCATACATTCTCTGTTCACTGTTTCCCAGTCTTAGAGACGTAGATTTCTTTCTGCCAATGTGCTGTTTTCACAGTGCTAAGTACTCCCAACTCTATCAACAATGTACGTTTTACCAGTTTTCTAAGTCTCTCTTATTTTTTTGTACTTATACTTGGTTTTCTCTGTGTAAACCTCTGTAACTTTTCTACGTAGATGAATCACTGTGTACTTTCTCTTGTTTCTATCTGTTACCAATCTTGAGAAACTCATACATTTTCTGTTCACTGTTTCACGGACTTAGAGAACTAAATTTCTATCTGCGAAAGTGCTGTTTTCACAGTGCTAAGTACTCCCAACTCTATCAACAATGTAGGTTTTACCAATTTTCTAAGTCTGTCTTATTTTCTTGTACTTATACTTGGAATTCTCTGTGTAAACCTCTGTAACTTTTCTAGGTAGATGAATCACTGTGTACTTTCTCTTGTTTCTATCTGTTACCAATCTTGAGAAACTCACACATTCTCTTTTCACTGTTTCACGAACTTAGAAAACTAAATTTCTTTCGGCGAAAGTGCTGTTTTCACAGTGCTAAGTACTCCCAACTCTATCAACAATGTAGGTTTTACCGGTTTTCTAAGTCTCTCTTATTTTCTTGTACTTATACTTGGAATTCTCTGTGTAAACCTCTGTAACTTCTCTAGGTAGATGAATCACTGTATACTTTCTCTTGTTTCTATCTGTTACCAATCTTGAGAAACTCATACATTCCCTGTTCACTGTTTCCCAGTCTTAGAGAAGTAGATTTCTTTCTGCGAAAGTGCTGTTTTCACAGTGCTAAGTACTCCCAACTCTATCCACAATGTAGGTTTTACCAGTTTTCTAAGTCTCTCTTATTTTCTTGTACTTATACTTGGAATTCTCTGTGTAAACCTCTGTAACTTCTCTAGGTAGATAATCACTGTGTACTTTCTCTCGTTTCTATCTGTTACCAATCTTGAGAGACTGATACATTCTCTGTTCACCGTTTCCCAGTCTTAGAGAAGTAGATTTCTTTCTGCGTAAGTGCTGTTTTCACAGTGCTAAGTACTCCCAACTCTATCAACAATGTAGGTTTTACCAGTTTTCTAAGTCTCTCTTATTTTCTTGTACTTATACTTGGTTTTCTCTGTGTAAACCTCTGTAACTTTTCTAGGTGGATGAATCACTGTGTACTTTCTCTTGTTTCTATCTGTTACCAATCTTGAGAAACTCATACATTTTCTGTTCACTGTTTCACGGACTTAGAGAACTAAATTTCCTTCGGCGAAAGTGCTGTTTTCACAGTGCTAAGTACTCCCAACTCTATCAACAAAGTAGGTTTTACCAGTTTTCTAAGTCTCCCTTATTGTCTTGTACTTATACTTGGAATTCTCTGTGTAAACCTCTGTAACTTATCTAGGTAGATGAATCACTGTGTACTTTCGCTTGTTTCTGTCTGTTACCAATCTTGAGAAACTCATACATTCTCTGTTCACTGTTTCCCAGTCTTAGAGACGTAGATTTCTTTCTGCCAATGTGCTGTTTTCACAGTGCTAAGTACTCCCAACTCTATCAACAATGTACGTTTTACCAGTTTTCTAAGTCTCTCTTATTTTCTTGTACTTATACTTGGTTTTCTCTGTGTAAACCTCTGTAACTTTTCTAGGTAGATGAATCACTGTGTACTTTCTCTTGTTTCTATCTGTTACCAATCTTGAGAAACTCATACATTTTCTGTTCACTGTTTCACGGACTTAGAGAACTAAATTTCTATCTGCGAAAGTGCTGTTTTCACAGTGCTAAGTACTCCCAACTCTATCAACAATGTAGGTTTTACCAATTTTCTAAGTCTGTCTTATTTTCTTGTACTTATACTTGGAATTCTCTGTGTAAACCTCTGTAACTTTTCTAGGTAGATGAATCACTGTATACTTTCTCTTGTTTCTATCTGTTACCAATCTTGAGAAACTCATACATTCTCTTTTCACTGTTTCACGAACTTAGAAAACTAAATTTCTTTCGGCGAAAGTGCTGTTTTCACAGTGCTAAGTACTCCCAACTCTATCAACAATGTAGGTTTTACCGGTTTTCTAAGTCTCTCTTATTTTCTTGTACTTATACTTGGAATTCTCTGTGTAAACCTCTGTAACTTCTCTAGGTAGATGAATCACTGTATACTTTCTCTTGTTTCTATCTGTTACCAATCTTGAGAAACTCATACATTCTCTGTTCACTGTTTCCCAGTCTTAGAGAAGTAGATTTCTTTTTGCGAAAGTGCTGTTTTCACAGTGCTAAGTACTCCCAACTCTATCCACAATGTAGGTTTTACCAGTTTTCTAAGTCTCTCTTATTTTCTTGTACTTATACTTGGAATTCTCTGTGTAAACCTCTGTAACTTCTCTAGGTAGATTAATCACTGTGTACTTTCTCTTGTTTCTATCTGTTACCAATCTTGAGAAACTCATACATTCTCTCTTCACTGTTTCCCAGTGTTAGAGAAGTAGATTTCTTTCTGGGAAAGTGCTGTTTTCACCGTGCTAAGTACTACCAACTCTATCAACAATGTAGGTTTTACCAGTTTTCTAAGTTTCTCTTATTTTCTTGTACTTATACTTGGAATTCTCTGTGTAAACCTCTGTAACTTTTCTAGGTAGATGAATCACTGTGTACTTTCTCTTGTTTCTATCTGTTACCAATCTTGAGAAACTCATACATTCTCTGTTCACTGTTTCACGGACTTAGAGAACTAAATTTCTTTCGGCGAAAGTGCTGTTTCCACAGTGCTAAGTACTCCCAACTCTATCAACAATGTAGGTTTTACCAGTTTTCTAAGTCTCTCTTATTTTCTTGTACTTATACTTGGAATTCTCTGTGTAAACCTCTGTAACTTCTCTAGGTAGATGAATCACTGTGTACTTTCTCTTGTTTCTATCTCTTACTAATCTAGAGAAACTCATGCATTCTCTGTTCACTGTTTCCCAGTCTTAGAGAAGTAGATTTCTTTCTGCGTAAGTGCTGTTTTCACAGTGCTAAGTACTCCCAACTCTATCAACAATGTAGGTTTTACCAGTTTTCTAAGTCTATCTTATTTTCTTGTACTTATACTTGGTTTTCTCTGTGTAAACCTCTGTAGCTTTTCCAGGTAGATGAATCACTGTGTACTTTCTCTTGTTTCTATCTGTTACCAATCTTGAGAAACTCATACATTTTCTGTTCACTGTTTCACGGACTTAGAGAACTAAATTTCCTTCGGCGAAAGTGGTGTTTTCACAGTGCTAAGTACTCCCAACTCTATCAACAATGTAGGTTTTACCAGTTTTCTAAGTCTCCCTTATTGTCTTGTACTTATACTTGGAATTCTCTGTGTAAACCTCTGTAACTTTTCTAGGTAGATGAATCACTGTGTACTTTCGCTTGTTTCTGTCTGTTACCAATCTTGAGAAACTCATACATTCTCTGTTCACTGTTTCCCAGTCTTAGAGACGTAGATTTCTTTCTGCCAATGTGCTGTTTTCACAGTGCTAAGTATTCCCAACTCTATCAACAATGTAGGTTTTACCGGTTTTCAAAGTCTCTCTTATTTTCTTGTACTTATACTTGGTTTTCTCTGTGTAAACCTCTGTAACTTTTCTAGGTAGATGAATCACTGTGTACTTTCTCTTGTTTCTATCTGTTACCAATCTTGAGAAACTCATGCATTCTCTGTTCACTGATTCCCAGTCTTAGAGAAGTAGATTTCTTTCTGCGTAAGTGCTGTTTTCACAGTGCTAAGTACTCCCAACTCTATCAACAATGTAGGTTTTACCAGTTTTCTAAGTCTCCCTTATTTTCTTGTACTTATACTTGGAATTCTCTGTGTAAACCTCTGTAACTTTTCTAGGTAGATGAATCACTGTGTACTTTCGATTGTTTCTGTCTGGTACCAAACTTGAGAAACTCATACATTCTCTCTTCACTGTTTCACGGACTTAGAGAACTAAATTTCCTTCGGCGAAAGTGCTGTTTTCACAGTGCTAAGTACTCCCAACTCTATCAACAATGTAGGTTTTACCAGTTTTCTAAGTCTCTCTTATTTTCTTGTACTTATACTTGAAATTCTCTGTGTAAACCTCTGTAACTTCTCTAGGTAGATGAATCACTGTATACTTTCTCTTGTTTCTATCTGTTACCAATTTTGAGAAAATCATACATTCTCTGTTCACTGTTTCCCAGTCTTAGAGAAGTAGATTTCTTTCTGCGAAAGTGCTGTTTTCACAGTGCTAAGTACTCCCAACTCTATCCACAATGTAGGTTTTACCAGTTTTCTAAGTCTCTCTTATTTTCTTGTACTTATACTTGGAATTCTCTGTGTAAACCTCTGTAACTTCTCTAGGTAGATGAATCACTGTGTACTTTCTCTCGTTTCTAACTGTTACCAATCTTGAGAGACTCATACATTCTCTGTTCACCGTTTCCCAGTCTTAGAGAAGTAGATTTCTTTCTCGGAAAGTGCCGTTTTCACAGTGCTAAGTACTCCCAACGGTATCGACAATGTAGGTTTTACCAGTTTTCTAAGTCTCTCTTATTTTCTTGTACTTATACTTGGAATTCTCTGTGTAAACCTCTGTAACTTCTCTAGGTAGATGAATCACTGTGTACTTTCTCTTGTTTCTTTCTGTTACCAATCTTGAGAAACTCATAAATTCTCTATTCACTGTTTCCCAGTCTTAGAGAAGTAGATTTCTTTCTGCGAAAGTGCTGTTTTCACAGTGCTAAGTACTCCCAACTCTATCAACAATGTAGGTTTTACCAGTTTTCTAAGTCTCCCTTATTTTCTTGTACTTATATTTGGAATTCTCTGTGTAAACCTCTGTAACTTTTCTAGGTAGATGAATCACTGTGTACTTTCGCTTGTTTCTGTCTGTTACCAAACTTGAGAAACTCATACATTCTCTGTTCACTGTTTCACGGACTTAGAGAACTAAATTTCCTTCGGCGAAAGTGCTGTTTTCACAGTGCTAAGTACTCCCAACTCTATCAACAATGTAGGTTTTACCAGTTTTCTAAGTCTCTCTTATTTTCTTGTACTAATACTTGGAATTCTCTGTGTAAACCTCTGTAACTTTTCTAGGTAGATGAATCACTGTGTACTTTCTCTTGTTTCTATCTGTTACCAATCTTGAGAAACTCACACATTCTCTTTTCACTGTTTCACGAACTTAGAAAACTAAATTTCTTTCGGCGAAAGTGCTGTTTTCACAGTGCTAAGTACTCCCAACTCTATCAACAATGTAGGTTTTACCGGTTTTCTAAGTCTCTCTTATTTTCTTGTACTTATACTTGGAATTCTCTGTGTAAACCTCTGTAACTTCTCTAGGTAGATGAATCACTGTATACTTTCTCTTGTTTCTATCTGTTACCAATCTTGAGAAACTCATACATTCCCTGTTCACTGTTTCCCAGTCTTAGAGAAGTAGATTTCTTTCTGCGAAAGTGCTGTTTTCACAGTGCTAAGTACTCCCAACTCTATCCACAATGTAGGTTTTACCAGTTTTCTAAGTCTCTCTTATTTTCTTGTACTTATACTTGGAATTCTCTGTGTAAACCTCTGTAACTTCTCTAGGTAGATAATCACTGTGTACTTTCTCTCGTTTCTATCTGTTACCAATCTTGAGAGACTGATACATTCTCTGTTCACCGTTTCCCAGTCTTAGAGAAGTAGATTTCTTTCTGCGTAAGTGCTGTTTTCACAGTGCTAAGTACTCCCAACTCTATCAACAATGTAGGTTTTACCAGTTTTCTAAGTCTCTCTTATTTTCTTGTACTTATACTTGGTTTTCTCTGTGTAAAGCTCTGTAACTTTTCTAGGTGGATGAATCACTGTGTACTTTCTCTTGTTTCTATCTGTTACCAATCTTGAGAAACTCATACATTTTCTGTTCACTGTTTCACGGACTTAGAGAACTAAATTTCCTTCGGCGAAAGTGCTGTTTTCACAGTGCTAAGTACTCCCAACTCTATCAACAAAGTAGGTTTTACCAGTTTTCTAAGTCTCCCTTATTGTCTTGTACTTATACTTGGTTTTCTCTGTGTAAACCTCTGTAACTTATCTAGGTAGATGAATCACTGTGTACTTTCGCTTGTTTCTGTCTGTTACCAATCTTGAGAAACTCATACATTCTCTGTTCACTGTTTCCCAGTCTTAGAGACGTAGATTTCTTTCTGCCAATGTGCTGTTTTCACAGTGCTAAGTACTCCCAACTCTATCAACAATGTACGTTTTACCAGTTTTCTAAGTCTCTCTTATTTTCTTGTACTTATACTTGTTTTTCTCTGTGTAAACCTCTGTAACTTTTCTAGGTAGATGAATCACTGTGTACTTTCTCTTGTTTCTATCTGTTACCAATCTTGAGAAACTCATACATTTTCTGTTCACTGTTTCACGGACTTAGAGAACTAAATTTCTATCTGCGAAAGTGCTGTTTTCACAGTGCTAAGTACTCCCAACTCTATCAACAATGTAGGTTTTACCAATTTTCTAAGTCTGTCTTATTTTCTTGTACTTATACTTGGAATTCTCTGTGTAAACCTCTGTAACTTTTCTAGGTAGATGAATCACTGTATACTTTCTCTTGTTTCTATCTGTTACCAATCTTGAGAAACTCATACATTCTCTTTTCACTGTTTCACGAACTTAGAAAACTAAATTTCTTTCGGCGAAAGTGCTGTTTTCCCAGTGCTAAGTACTCCCAACTCTATCAACAATGTAGGTTTTACCGGTTTTCTAAGTCTCTCTTATTTTCTTGTACTTATACTTGGAATTCTCTGTGTAAACCTCTGTAACTTCTCTAGGTAGATGAATCACTGTATACTTTCTCTTGTTTCTATCTGTTACCAATCTTGAGAAACTCATACATTCTCTGTTCACTGTTTCCCAGTCTTAGAGAAGTAGATTTCTTTTTGCGAAAGTGCTGTTTTCACAGTGCTAAGTACTCCCAACTCTATCCACAATGTAGGTTTTACCAGTTTTCTAAGTCTCTCTTATTTTCTTGTACTTATACTTGGAATTCTCTGTGTAAACCTCTGTAACTTCTCTAGGTAGATTAATCACTGTGTACTTTCTCTTGTTTCTATCTGTTACCAATCTTGAGAAACTCATACATTCTCTCTTCACTGTTTCCCAGTGTTAGAGAAGTAGATTTCTTTCTGGGAAAGTGCTGTTTTCACCGTGCTAAGTACTCCCAACTCTATCAACAATGTAGGTTTTACCAGTTTTCTAAGTTTCTCTTATTTTCTTGTACTTATACTTGGAATTCTCTGTGTAAACCTCTGTAACTTTTCTAGGTAGATGAATCACTGTGTACTTTCTCTTGTTTCTATCTGTTACCAATCTTGAGAAACTCATACATTCTCTGTTCACTGTTTCACGGACTTAGAGAACTAAATTTCTTTCGGCGAAAGTGCTGTTTCCACAGTGCTAAGTACTCCCAACTCTATCAACAATGTAGGTTTTACCAGTTTTCTAAGTCTCTCTTATTTTCTTGTACTTATACTTGGAATTCTCTGTGTAAACCTCTGTAACTTCTCTAGGTAGATGAATCACTGTGTACTTTCTCTTGTTTCTATCTCTTACTAATCTAGAGAAACTCATGCATTCTCTGTTCACTGTTTCCCAGTCTTAGAGAAGTAGATTTCTTTCTGCGTAAGTGCTGTTTTCACAGTGCTAAGTACTCCCAACTCTATCAACAATGTAGGTTTTACCAGTTTTCTAAGTCTCTCTTATTTTCTTGTACTTATACTTGGTTTTCTCTGTGTAAACCTCTGTAGCTTTTCCAGGTAGATGAATCACTGTGTACTTTCTCTTGTTTCTATCTGTTACCAATCTTGAGAAACTCATACATTCTCTGTTCACTGTTTCACGGACTTAGAGAACTAAATTTCCTTCGGCGAAAGTGCTGTTTTCACAGTGCTAAGTACTCCCAACTCTATCAACAATGTAGGTTTTACCAGTTTTCTAAGTCTCTCTTATTTTCTTGTACTTATACTTGAAATTCTCTGTGTAAACCTCTGTAACTTCTCTAGGTAGATGAATCACTGTATACTTTCTCTTGTTTCTATCTGTTACCAATTTTGAGAAACTCATACATTCTCTGTTCACTGTTTCCCAGTCTTAGAGAAGTAGATTTCTTTCTGCGAAAGTGCTGTTTTCACAGTGCTAAGTACTCCCAACTCTATCCACAATGTAGGTTTTACCAGTTTTCTAAGTCTCTCTTATTTTCTTCTACTTATACTTGGAATTCTCTGTGTAAACCTCTGTAACTTCTCTAGGTAGATGAATCACTGTGTACTTTCTCTCGTTTCTAACTGTTACCAATCTTGAGAGACTCATACATTCTCTGTTCACCGTTTCCCAGTCTTAGAGAAGTAGATTTCTTTCTCGGAAAGTGCCGTTTTCACAGTGCTAAGTACTCCCAACGGTATCGACAATGTAGGTTTTACCAGTTTTCTAAGTCTCTCTTATTTTCTTGTACTTATACTTGGAATTCTCTGTGTAAACCTCTGTAACTTCTCTAGGTAGATGAATCACTGTGTACTTTCTCTTGTTTCTTTCTGTTACCAATCTTGAGAAACTCATAAATTCTCTATTCACTGTTTCCCAGTCTTAGAGAAGTAGATTTCTTTCTGCGAAAGTGCTGTTTTCACAGTGCTAAGTACTCCCAACTCTATCAACAATGTAGGTTTTACCAGTTTTCTAAGTCTCCCTTATTTTCTTGTACTTATATTTGGAATTCTCTGTGTAAACCTCTGTAACTTTTCTAGGTAGATGAATCACTGTGTACTTTCGCTTGTTTCTGTCTGTTACCAAACTTGAGAAACTCATACATTCTCTGTTCACTGTTTCACGGACTTAGAGAACTAAATTTCCTTCGGCGAAAGTGCTGTTTTCACAGTGCTAAGTACTCCCAACTCTATCAACAATGTAGGTTTTACCAGTTTTCTAAGTCTCTCTTATTTTCTTGTACTAATACTTGGAATTCTCTGTGTAAACCTCTGTAACTTTTCTAGGTAGATGAATCACTGTGTACTTTCTCTTGTTTCTATCTGTTACCAATCTTGAGAAACTCACACATTCTCTTTTCACTGTTTCACGAACTTAGAAAACTAAATTTCTTTCGGCGAAAGTGCTGTTTTCACAGTGCTAAGTACTCCCAACTCTATCAAAAATGTAGGTTTTACCGGTTTTCTAAGTCTCTCTTATTTTCTTGTACTTATACTTGGAATTCTCTGTGTAAACCTCTGTAACTTCTCTAGGTAGATGAATCACTGTATACTTTCTCTTGTTTCTATCTGTTACCAATCTTGAGAAACTCATACATTCCCTGTTCACTGTTTCCCAGTCTTAGAGAAGTAGATTTCTTTCTGCGAAAGTGCTGTTTTCACAGTGCTAAGTACTCCCAACTCTATCCACAATGTAGGTTTTACCAGTTTTCTAAGTCTCTCTTATTTTCTTGTACTTATACTTGGAATTCTCTGTGTAAACCTCTGTAACTTCTCTAGGTAGATAATCACTGTGTACTTTCTCTCGTTTCTGTCTGTTACCAATCTTGAGAGACTGATACATTCTCTGTTCACCGTTTCCCAGTCTTAGAGAAGTAGATTTCTTTCTGCGTAAGTGCTGTTTTCACAGTGCTAAGTACTCCCAACTCTATCAACAATGTAGGTTTTACCAGTTTTCTAAGTCTCTCTTATTTTCTTGTACTTATACTTGGTTTTCTCTGTGTAAACCTCTGTAACTTTTCTAGGTGGATGAATCACTGTGTACTTTCTCTTGTTTCTATCTGTTACCAATCTTGAGAAACTCATACATTTTCTGTTCACTGTTTCACGGACTTAGAGAACTAAATTTCCTTCGGCGAAAGTGCTGTTTTCACAGTGCTAAGTACTCCCAACTCTATCAACAAAGTAGGTTTTACCAGTTTTCTAAGTCTCCCTTATTGTCTTGTACTTATACTTGGAATTCTCTGTGTAAACCTCTGTAACTTATCTAGGTAGATGAATCACTGTGTACTTTCGCTTGTTTCTGTCTGTTACCAATCTTGAGAATCTCATACATTCTCTGTTCACTGTTTCCCAGCATTAGAGACGTAGATTTCTTTCTGCCAATGTGCTGTTTTCACAGTGCTAAGTACTCCCAACTCTATCAACAATGTACGTTTTACCAGTTTTCTAAGTCTCTCTTATTTTCTTGTACTTATACTTGGTTTTCTCTGTGTAAACCTCTGTAACTTTTCTAGGTAGATGAATCACTGTGTACTTTCTCTTGTTTCTATCTGTTACCAATCTTGAGAAACTCATACATTTTCTGTTCACTGTTTCACGGACTTAGAGAACTAAATTTCTATCTGCGAAAGTGCTGTTTTCACAGTGCTAAGTACTCCCAACTCTATCAACAATGTAGGTTTTACCAATTTTCTAAGTCTGTCTTATTTTCTTGTACTTATACTTGGAATTCTCTGTGTAAACCTCTGTAACTTTTCTAGGTAGATGAATCACTGTATACTTTCTCTTGTTTCTATCTGTTACCAATCTTGAGAAACTCATACATTCTCTTTTCACTGTTTCACGAACTTAGAAAACTAAATTTCTTTCGGCGAAAGTGCTGTTTTCACAGTGCTAAGTACTCCCAACTCTATCAACAATGTAGGTTTTACCGGTTTTCTAAGTCTCTCTTATTTTCTTGTACTTATACTTGGAATTCTCTGTGTAAACCTCTGTAACTTCTCTAGGTAGATGAATCACTGTATACTTTCTCTTGTTTCTATCTGTTACCAATCTTGAGAAACTCATACATTCTCTGTTCACTGTTTCCCAGTCTTAGAGAAGTAGATTTCTTTTTGCGAAAGTGCTGTTTTCACAGTGCTAAGTACTCCCAACTCTATCCACAATGTAGGTTTTACCAGTTTTCTAAGTCTCTCTTATTTTCTTGTACTTATACTTGGAATTCTCTGTGTAAACCTCTGTAACTTCTCTAGGTAGATTCATCACTGTGTACTTTCTCTTGTTTCTATCTGTTACCAATCTTGAGAAACTCATACATTCTCTCTTCACTGTTTCCCAGTGTTAGAGAAGTAGATTTCTTTCTGGGAAAGTGCTGTTTTCACCGTGCTAAGTACTCCCAACTCTATCAACAATGTAGGTTTTACCAGTTTTCTAAGTTTCTCTTATTTTCTTGTACTTATACTTGGAATTCTCTGTGTAAACCTCTGTAACTTTTCTAGGTAGATGAATCACTGTGTACTTTCTCTTGTTTCTATCTGTTACCAATCTTGAGAAACTCATACATTCTCTGTTCACTGTTTCACGGACTTAGAGAACTAAATTTCTTTCGGCGAAAGTGCTGTTTCCACAGTGCTAAGTACTCCCAACTCTATCAACAATGTAGGTTTTACCAGTTTTCTAAGTCTCTCTTATTTTCTTGTACTTATACTTGGAATTCTCTGTGTAAACCTCTGTAACTTCTCTAGGTAGATGAATCACTGTGTACTTTCTCTTGTTTCTATCTCTTACTAATCTAGAGAAACTCATGCATTCTCTGTTCACTGTTTCCCAGTCTTAGAGAAGTAGATTTCTTTCTGCGTAAGTGCTGTTTTCACAGTGCTAAGTACTCCCAACTCTATCAACAATGTAGGTTTTACCAGTTTTCTAACTCTCTCTTATTTTCTTGTACTTATACTTGGTTTTCTCTGTGTAAACCTCTGTAGCTTTTCCAGGTAGATGAATCACTGTGTACTTTCTCTTGTTTCTATCTGTTACCAATCTTGAGAAACTCATACATTTTCTGTTCACTGTTTCACGGACTTAGAGAACTAAATTTCCTTCGGCGAAAGTGCTGTTTTCACAGTGCTAAGTACTCCCAACTCTATCAACAATGTAGGTTTTACCAGTTTTCTAAGTCTCCCTTATTGTCTTGTACTTATACTTGGAATTCTCTGTGTAAACCTCTGTAACTTTTCTAGGTAGATGAATCACTGTGTACTTTCGCTTGTTTCTGTCTGTTACCAATCTTGAGAACCTAATACATTCTCTGTTCACTGTTTCCCAGTCTTAGAGACGTAGATTTCTTTCTGCCAATGTGCTGTTTTCACAGTGCTAAGTATTCCCAACTCTATCAACAATGTAGGTTTTACCGGTTTTCAAAGTCTCTCTTTTTTTCTTGTACTTATACTTGGTTTTCTCTGTGTAAACCTCTGTAACTTTTCCAGGTAGATGAATCACTGTGTACTTTCTCTTGTTTCTATCTGTTACCAATCTTGAGAAACTCATGCATTCTCTGTTCACTGATTCCCAGTCTTAGAGAAGTAGATTTCTTTCTGCGTAAGTGCTGTTTTCACAGTGCTAAGTACTCCAACTCTATCAACAATGTAGGTTTTACCAGTTTTCTAAGTCTCCCTTATTTTCTTGTACTTATACTTGGAATTCTCTGTGTAAACCTCTGTAACTTTTCTAGGTAGATGAATCACTGTGTACTTTCGCTTGTTTCTGTTTGGTACCAAACTTGAGAAACTCATACATTCTCTCTTCACTGTTTCACGGACTTAGAGAACTAAATTTCCTTCGGCGAAAGTGCTGTTTTCACAGTGCTAAGTACTCCCAACTCTATCAACAATGTAGGTTTTACCAGTTTTCTAAGTCTCTCTTATTTTCTTGTACTTATACTTGAAATTCTCTGTGTAAACCTCTGTAACTTCTCTAGGTAGATGAATCACTGTATACTTTCTCTTGTTTCTATCTGTTACCAATTTTGAGAAACTCATACATTCTCTGTTCACTGTTTCCCAGTCTTAGAGAAGTAGATTTCTTTCTGCGAAAGTGCTGTTTTCACAGTGCTAAGTACTCCCAACTCTATCCACAATGTAGGTTTTACCAGTTTTCTAAGTCTCTCTTATTTTCTTGTACTTATACTTGGAATTCTCTGTGTAAACCTCTGTAACTTCTCTAGGTAGATGAATCACTGTGTACTTTCTCTCGTTTCTAACTGTTACCAATCTTGAGAGACTCATACATTCTCTGTTCACCGTTTCCCAGTCTTAGAGAAGTAGATTTCTTTCTCGGAAAGTGCCGTTTTCACAGTGCTAAGTACTCCCAACGGTATCGACAATGTAGGTTTTACCAGTTTTCTAAGTCTCTCTTATTTTCTTGTACTTATACTTGGAATTCTCTGTGTAAACCTCTGTAACTTCTCTAGGTAGATTAATCACTGTGTACTTTCTCTTGTTTCTTTCTGTTACCAATCTTGAGAAACTCATAAATTCTCTATTCACTGTTTCCCAGTCTTAGAGAAGTAGATTTCTTTCTGCGAAAGTGCTGTTTTCACAGTGCTAAGTACTCCCAACTCTATCAACAATGTAGGTTTTACCAGTTTTCTAAGTCTCCCTTATTTTCTTGTACTTATATTTGGAATTCTCTGTGTAAACCTCTGTAACTTTTCTATGTAGATGAATCACTGTGTACTTTCGCTTGTTTCTGTCTGTTACCAAACTTGAGAAACTCATACATTCTCTGTTCACTGTTTCACGGACTTAGAGAACTAAATTTCCTTCGGCGAAAGTGCTGTTTTCACAGTGCTAAGTACTCCCAACTCTATCAACAATGTAGGTTTTACCAGTTTTCTAAGTCTCTCTTATTTTCTTGGATTTATACTTGGAATTCTCTGTGTAAACCTCTGTAACTTCTCTAGGTAGATGAATCACTGTGTACTTTCTCTTGTTTCTATCTGTTACCAATCTTGAGAAACTCATGCATTCTCTGTTCACTGTTTCCCAGTCTTAGAGAAGTAGATTTCTTTCTGCCAAAGTGCTGTTTTCACAGTGCTAAGTACTCCCAACTCTATCAACAATGTAGGTTTTACCGGTTTTCAAAGTCTCTCTTATTTTCTTGTACTAATACTTGGAATTCTCTGTGTAAACCTCTGTAACTTTTCTAGGTAGATGAATCACTGTGTACTTTCTCTTGTTTCTATCTGTTACCAACCTTGAGAAACTCATACATTCTCTGTTCACTGTTTCACGGACTTAGAGAACTAAATTTCTTTCGGCGAAAGTGCTGTTTTCACAGTGCTAAGTACTCCCAACTCTATCCACAATGTAGGTTTTACCAGTTTTCTAAGTCTCTCTTATTTTCTTGTACTTATACTTGGTTTTCTCTGTGTATACCTCTGTAACTTTTCTAGGTAGATGAATCACTGTGTACTTTCTCTTGATTCTATCTGTTACCAATCTTGAGAAACTCATACATTTTCTGTTCACTATTTCACGGACTTAGAGAACTAAATTTCCTTCGGCGAAAGTGCTGTTTTCACAGTGCTAAGTACTCCCAACTCTATCAACAATGTAGGTTTTACCAGTTTTCTAAGTCTCCCTTATTTTCTTGTACTTATACTTGGAATTCTCTGTGTAAACCTCTGTAACTTTTCTAGGTAGATGAATCACTGTGTACTTTCGCTTGTTTCTGTCTGGTACCAAACTTGAGAAACTCATACATTCTCTGTTCACTGTTTCACGGACTTAGAGAACTAAATTTCCTTCGGCGAAAGTGCTGTTTTCACAGTGCTAAGTACTCCCAACTCTATCAACAATGTAGGTTTTACCAGTTTTCTAAGTCTCTCTTATTTTCTTGTACTTATACTTGGAAATCTCTGTGTAAACCTCTGTAACTTCTCTAGGTAGATGAATCACTGTGTACTTTCTCTTGTTTCTATATGTTACCAATCTTGAGAAACTCATACATTCTCTGTTCACTGTTTCCCAGTCTTAGAGAAGTAGATTTCTTTCTGCCAAAGTGCTGTTTTCACAGTGCTAAGTACTCCCAACTCTATCAAAAATGTATGTTTTACCAGTTTTCTAAGTCTCTCTTATTTTCTTGTACTTATACTTGGAATTCTCTTTGTAAACCTCTGTAACTTCTCTAGGTAGATGAATCACTGTGTACTTTCTCTTGTTTCTTTCTGTTACCAATCTTGAGAAACTCATAAATTCTCTATTCACTGTTTCCCAGTCTTAGAGAAGTAGATTTCTTTCTGCGAAAGTGCTGTTTTCACAGTGCTAAGTACTCCCAACTCTATCAACAATGTAGGTTTTACCAGTTTTCTAAGTCTCTCTTATTTTCTTGTGCTTATACTTGGTTTTCTCTGTGTAAACCTCTGTAACTTTTCTAGGTAGATGAATCACTGTGTACTTTCTCTTGTTTCTATCTGTTACCAATCTTGAGAAACTCATACATTTTCTGTTCACTGTTTCACGGACTTAGAGAACTAAATTTCCTTCGGCGAAAGTGCTGTTTTCGCAGTGCTAAGTACTCCCAACTCTATCAACAATGTAGGTTTTACCAGTTTTCTAAGTCTCCCTTATTGTCTTGTACTTATACTTGGAATTCTCTGTGTAAACCTCTGTAACTTATCTAGGTAGATGAATCACTGTGTACTTTCGCTTGTTTCTGTCTGTTACCAATCTTGAGAATCTCATACATTCTCTGTTCACTGTTTCCCAGTCTTAGAGACGTAGATTTCTTTCTGCCAATGTGGTGTTTTCACAGTGCTAAGTACTCCCAACTCTATCAACAATGTACGTTGTACCAGTTTTCTAAGTCTCTCTTATTTTCTTGTACTTATACTTGGTTTTCTCTGTGTAAACCTCTGTAACTTTTCTAGGTAGATGAATCACTGTGTACTTTCTCTTGTTTCTATCTGTTACCAATCTTGAGAAACTCATACATTCTCTTTTCACTGTTTCACGGACTTAGAGAACTAAATTTCTTTCGGCGAAAGTGCTGTTTTCACAGTGCTAAGTACTCCCAACTCTATCAACAATGTAAGTTTTACCGGTTTTCTAAGTCTCTCTTATTTTCTTGTACTTATACTTGGAATTCTCTGTGTAAACCTCGGTAACTTTTCTAGGTAGATGAATCACTGTGTACTTTCTCTTGTTTCTATCTGTTACCAATTTTGAGAAACTCATACATTCTCTGTTCACTGTTTCCCAGTCTTAGAGAAGTAGATTTCTTTCTGCGAAAGTGCTGTTTTCACAGTGCTAAGTACTCCCAACTCTATCCACAATGTAGGTTTTACCAGTTTTCTAAGTCTCTCTTATTTTCTTGTACTTATACTTGGAATTCTCTGTGTAAACCTCTGTAACTTCTCTAGGTAGATGAATCACTGTGTACTTTCTCTCGTTTCTAACTGTTACCAATCTTGAGAGACTCATACATTCTCTGTTCACCGTTTCCCAGTCTTAGAGAAGTAGATTTCTTTCTCGGAAAGTGCCGTTTTCACAGTGCTAAGTACTCCCAACGGTATCGACAATGTAGGTTTTACCAGTTTTCTAAGTCTCCCTTATTTTCTTGTACTTATATTTGGAATTCTCTGTGTAAACCTCTGTAACTTTTCTATGTAGATGAATCACTGTGTACTTTCGCTTGTTTCTGTCTGTTACCAAACTTGAGAAACTCATACATTCTCTGTTCACTGTTTCACGGACTTAGAGAACTAAATTTCCTTCGGCGAAAGTGCTGTTTTCACAGTGCTAAGTACTCCCAACTCTATCAACAATGTAGGTTTTACCAGTTTTCTAAGTCTCTCTTATTTTCTTGGATTTATACTTGGAATTCTCTGTGTAAACCTCTGTAACTTCTCTAGGTAGATGAATCACTGTGTACTTTCTCTTGTTTCTATCTGTTACCAATCTTGAGAAACTCATGCATTCTCTGTTCACTGTTTCCCAGTCTTAGAGAAGTAGATTTCTTTCTGCCAAAGTGCTGTTTTCACAGTGCTAAGTACTCCCAACTCTATCAACAATGTAGGTTTTACCGGTTTTCAAAGTCTCTCTTATTTTCTTGTACTAATACTTGGAATTCTCTGTGTAAACCTCTGTAACTTTTCTAGGTAGATGAATCACTGTGTACTTTCTCTTGTTTCTATCTGTTACCAACCTTGAGAAACTCATACATTCTCTGTTCACTGTTTCACGGACTTAGAGAACTAAATTTCTTTCGGCGAAAGTGCTGTTTTCACAGTGCTAAGTACTCCCAACTCTATCCACAATGTAGGTTTTACCAGTTTTCTAAGTCTCTCTTATTTTCTTGTACTTATACTTGGTTTTCTCTGTGTATACCTCTGTAACTTTTCTAGGTAGATGAATCACTGTGTACTTTCTCTTGATTCTATCTGTTACCAATCTTGAGAAACTCATACATTTTCTGTTCACTATTTCACGGACTTAGAGAACTAAATTTCCTTCGGCGAAAGTGCTGTTTTCACAGTGCTAAGTACTCCCAACTCTATCAACAATGTAGGTTTTACCAGTTTTCTAAGTCTCCCTTATTTTCTTGTACTTATACTTGGAATTCTCTGTGTAAACCTCTGTAACTTTTCTAGGTAGATGAATCACTGTGTACTTTCGCTTGTTTCTGTCTGGTACCAAACTTGAGAAACTCATACATTCTCTGTTCACTGTTTCACGGACTTAGAGAACTAAATTTCCTTCGGCGAAAGTGCTGTTTTCACAGTGCTAAGTACTCCCAACTCTATCAACAATGTAGGTTTTACCAGTTTTCTAAGTCTCTCTTATTTTCTTGTACTTATACTTGGAAATCTCTGTGTAAACCTCTGTAACTTCTCTAGGTAGATGAATCACTGTGTACTTTCTCTTGTTTCTATATGTTACCAATCTTGAGAAACTCATACATTCTCTGTTCACTGTTTCCCAGTCTTAGAGAAGTAGATTTCTTTCTGCCAAAGTGCTGTTTTCACAGTGCTAAGTACTCCCAACTCTATCAAAAATGTATGTTTTACCAGTTTTCTAAGTCTCTCTTATTTTCTTGTACTTATACTTGGAATTCTCTTTGTAAACCTCTGTAACTTCTCTAGGTAGATGAATCACTGTGTACTTTCTCTTGTTTCTTTCTGTTACCAATCTTGAGAAACTCATAAATTCTCTATTCACTGTTTCCCAGTCTTAGAGAAGTAGATTTCTTTCTGCGAAAGTGCTGTTTTCACAGTGCTAAGTACTCCCAACTCTATCAACAATGTAGGTTTTACCAGTTTTCTAAGTCTCTCTTATTTTCTTGTGCTTATACTTGGTTTTCTCTGTGTAAACCTCTGTAACTTTTCTAGGTAGATGAATCACTGTGTACTTTCTCTTGTTTCTATCTGTTACCAATCTTGAGAAACTCATACATTTTCTGTTCACTGTTTCACGGACTTAGAGAACTAAATTTCCTTCGGCGAAAGTGCTGTTTTCGCAGTGCTAAGTACTCCCAACTCTATCAACAATGTAGGTTTTACCAGTTTTCTAAGTCTCCCTTATTGTCTTGTACTTATACTTGGAATTCTCTGTGTAAACCTCTGTAACTTATCTAGGTAGATGAATCACTGTGTACTTTCGCTTGTTTCTGTCTGTTACCAATCTTGAGAATCTCATACATTCTCTGTTCACTGTTTCCCAGTCTTAGAGACGTAGATTTCTTTCTGCCAATGTGGTGTTTTCACAGTGCTAAGTACTCCCAACTCTATCAACAATGTACGTTGTACCAGTTTTCTAAGTCTCTCTTATTTTCTTGTACTTATACTTGGTTTTCTCTGTGTAAACCTCTGTAACTTTTCTAGGTAGATGAATCACTGTGTACTTTCTCTTGTTTCTATCTGTTACCAATCTTGAGAAACTCATACATTCTCTTTTCACTGTTTCACGGACTTAGAGAACTAAATTTCTTTCGGCGAAAGTGCTGTTTTCACAGTGCTAAGTACTCCCAACTCTATCAACAATGTAAGTTTTACCGGTTTTCTAAGTCTCTCTTATTTTCTTGTACTTATACTTGGAATTCTCTGTGTAAACCTCGGTAACTTTTCTAGGTAGATGAATCACTGTGTACTTTCTCTTGTTTCTATCTGTTACCAATCTTGAGAAACTCATACATTCTCTGTTCACTATTTCCCAGTGCTAGAGAAGTAGATTTCTTTCTACGAAAGTGCTGTTTTCACAGTGCTAAGTACTCCCAACTCTATTAACAATGTATGTTTTACCAGTTTTCTAAGTCTCTCTTATTTTCTTGTACTTATCCTTGGAATTCTCTATGTAAACCTCTGTAACTATTCTAGGTAGATGAATCACTGTGTACTTTCGCTTGTTTCTATCTGTTACCAATCTTTAGAAACTCATACATTCTCTGTTCACTGTTTCACGGACTTAGAGAACTAAATTTCCTTCGGCGAAAGTGCTGTTTTCACAGTGCTAAGTACTCCCAACTCTATCAACAAAGTAGGTTTTACCGGTTTTCAAAGTCTCTCTTATTTTCTTGTAGTAATACTTGGAATTTTCTGTGTAAACCTCTGTAACTTTTCTAGGTAGATGAATCACTTTATACTTTCTCTTGTTTCTATCTGTTACCAATCTTGAGAAACTCATACATTCTCTGTTCACTGTTTCACGGACTTAGACAACTAAATTTCTTTCGGCGAAAGTGCTGTTTTCACAGTGCGAAGTACTCCCAACTCTATCCACAATGTAGGTTTTACCAGTTTTCTAAGTCTCTCTTATTTTCTTGTACTTATACTTGGTTTTCTCTGTGTAAACCTCTGTAACTTTTCTAGGTAGATGAATCACTGTGTACTTTCTCTTGTTTCTATCTGTTACCAATCTTGAGAAACTCATACATTCTCTCTTCACTGTTTCCCAGTGTTAGAGAAGTAGATTTCTTTCTGGGAAAGTGCTGTTTTCACCGTGCTAAGTACTCCCAACTCTATCCACAATGTAGGTTTTACCAGTTTTCTAAGTCTCTCTTATTTTCTTCTACTTATACTTGGAATTCTCTGTGTAAACCTCTGTAACTTTTCTAGGTAGATGAATCACTGTGTACTTTCTCTTGTTTCTATCTGTTACCAATCTTGAGAAACTCATAAATTCTCTGTTCACTGTTTCACGGACTTAGAGAACTAAATTTCTTTCGGCGAAAGTGCTGTTTTCACAGTGCTAAGTACTCCCAACTCTATCAACAATGTAGGTTTTACCAGTTTTCTAAGTCTCTCTTATTTTCTTGTACTTATACTTGGAATTCTCTGTGTAAACCTCTGTAACTTTTCTAGGTAGATGAATCACTGTGTACTTTCTCTTGTTTCTATCTCTTACTAATCTAGAGAAACTCATGCATTCTCTGTTCACTGTCTCCCAGTCTTAGAGAAGTAGATTTCTTTCTGCGTAAGTGCTGTTTTCACAGTGCTAAGTACTCCCAACTCTATCAACAATGTAGGTTTTACCAGTTTTCTAAGTCTCTCTTATTTTCTTGTACTTATACTTGGTTTTCTCTTGTAAACCTCTGTAGCTTTTCTAGGTAGATGAATCACTGTGTACTTTCTCTTGTTTCTATCTGTTACCAATCTTGAGAAACTCATACATTTTCTGTTCACTGTTTCACGGACTTAGAAAACTAAATTTCCTTCGGCGAAAGTGCTGTTTTCACAGTGCTAAGTACTCCCAACTCTATCAACAATGTAGGTTTTACCAGTTTTCTAAGTCTCCCTTATTGTCTTGTACTTATACTTGGAATTCTCTGTGTAAACCTCTGTAACTTTTCTAGGTAGATGAATCACTGTGTACTTTCGCTTGTTTCTGTCTGTTACCAATCTTGAGAAACTCATACATTCTCTGTTCACTGTTTCCCAGTCTTAGAGACGTAGATTTCTTTCTGCCAATGTGCTGTTTTCACAGTGCTAAGTATTCCCAACTCTATCAACAATGTAGGTTTTACCGGTTTTCAAAGTCTCTCTTATTTTCTTGTACTTATACTTGGTTTTCTCTGTGTAAACCTCTGTAACTTTTCTAGGTAGATGAATCACTGTGTACTTTCTCTTGTTTCTATCTGTTACCAATCTTGAGAAACTCATGCATTCTCTGTTCACTGATTCCCAGTCTTAGAGAAGTAGATTTCTTTCTGCGTAAGTGCTGTTTTCACAGTGCTAAGTACTCCCAACTCTATCAACAATGTAGGTTTTACCAGTTTTCTAAGTCTCCCTTATTTTCTTGTACTTATACTTGGAATTCTCTGTGTAAACCTCTGTAACTTTTCTAGGTAGATGAATCACTGTGTACTTTCGCTTGTTTCTGTCTGGTACCAAACTTGAGAAACTCATACATTCTCTCGTCACTGTTTCACGGACTTAGAGAACTAAATTTCCTTCGGCGAAAGTGCTGTTTTCACAGTGCTAAGTACTCCCAACTCTATCAACAATGTAGGTTTTAACAGTTTTCTAAGTCTCTCTTATTTTCTTGTACTTATACTTGAAATTCTCTGTGTAAACCTCTGTAACTTCTCTAGGTAGATGAATCACTGTATACTTTCTCTTGTTTCTATCTGTTACCAATTTTGAGAAACTCATACATTCTCTGTTCACTGTTTCCCAGTCTTAGAGAAGTAGATTTCTTTCTGCGAAAGTGCTGTTTTCACAGTGCTAAGTACTCCCAACTCTATCCACAATGTAGGTTTTACCAGTTTTCTAAGTCTCTCTTATTTTCTTGTACTTATACTTGGAATTCTCTGTGTAAACCTCTGTAACTTCTCTAGGTAGATGAATCACTGTGTACTTTCTCTCGTTTCTAACTGTTACCAATCTTGAGAGACTCATACATTCTCTGTTCACCGTTTCCCAGTCTTAGAGAAGTAGATTTCTTTCTCGGAAAGTGCCGTTTTCACAGTGCTACGTACTCCCAACGGTATCGACAATGTAGGTTTTACCAGTTTTCTAAGTCTCCCTTATTTTCTTGTACTTATATTTGGAATTCTCTGTGTAAACCTCTGTAACTTTTCTAGGTAGATGAATCACTGTGTACTTTCGCTTGTTTCTGTCTGTTACCAATCTTGAGAAACTCATAAATTCTCTATTCACTGTTTCCCAGTCTTAGAGAAGTAGATTTCTTTCTGCGAAAGTGCTGTTTTCACAGTGCTAAGTACTCCCAACTCTATCAACAATGTAGGTTTTACCAGTTTTCTAAGTCTCCCTTATTTTCTTGTACTTATATTTGGAATTCTCTGTGTAAACCTCTGTAACTTTTCTAGGTAGATGAATCACTGTGTACTTTCGCTTGTTTCTGTCTGTTACCAAACTTGAGAAACTCATACATTCTCTGTTCACTGTTTCACGGACTTAGAGAACTAAATTTCCTTCGGCGAAAGTGCTGTTTTCACAGTGCTAAGTACTCCCAAATCTATCAACAATGTAGGTTTTACCAGTTTTCTAAGTCTCTCTTATTTTCTTGGACTTATACTTGGAATTCTCTGTGTAAACCTCTGTAACTTCTCTAGGTAGATGAATCACTGTGTACTTTCTCTTGTTTCTATCTGTTACCAACCTTGAGAAACTCATGCATTCTCTGTTCACTGTTTCCCAGTCTTAGAGAAGTAGATTTCTTTCTGCCAAAGTGCTGTTTTCACAGTGCTAAGTACTCCCAACTCTATCAACAATGTAGGTTTTACCGGTTTTCAAAGTCTCTCTTATTTTCTTGTACTAATACTTGGAATTCTCTGTGTAAACCTCTGTAACTTTTCTAGGTAGATGAATCACTGTGTACTTTCTCTTGTTTCTATCTGTTACCAACCTTGAGAAACTCATACATTCTCTGTTCACTGTTTCACGGACTTAGAGAACTAAATTTCTTTCGGCGAAAGTGCTGTTTTCACAGTGCTAAGTACTCCCAACTCTATCCACAATGTAGGTTTTACCAGTTTTCTAAGTCTCTCTTATTTTCTTGTACTTATACTTGGTTTTCTCTGTGTATACCTCTGTAACTTTTCTAGGTAGATGAATCACTGTGTACTTTCTCTTGATTCTATCTGTTACCAATCTTGAGAAACTCATACATTTTCTGTTCACTATTTCACGGACTTAGAGAACTAAATTTCCTTCGGCGAAAGTGCTGTTTTCACAGTGCTAAGTACTCCCAACTCTATCAACAATGTAGGTTTTACCAGTTTTCTAAGTCTCCCTTATTTTCTTGTACTTATACTTGGAATTCTCTGTGTAAACCTCTGTAACTTTTCTAGGTAGATGAATCACTGTGTACTTTCGCTTGTTTCTGTCTGGTACCAAACTTGAGAAACTCATAGATTCTCTGTTCACTGTTTCACGGACTTAGAGAACTAAATTTCCTTCGGCGAAAGTGCTGTTTTCACAGTGCTAAGTACTCCCAACTCTATCAACAATGTAGGTTTTACCAGTTTTCTAAGTCTCTCTTATTTTCTTGTACTTATACTTGGAAATCTCTGTGTAAACCTCTGTAACTTCTCTAGGTAGATGAATCACTGTGTACTTTCTCTTGTTTCTATATGTTACCAATCTTGAGAAACTCATACATTCTCTGTTCACTGTTTCCCAGTCTTAGAGAAGTAGATTTCTTTCTGCCAAAGTGCTGTTTTCACAGTGCTAAGTACTCCCAACTCTATCAACAATGTAGGTTTTACCAGTTTTCTAAGTCTCTCTTATTTTCTTGTACTTATACTTGGAATTCTCTGTGTAAACCTCTGTAACTTCTCTAGGTAGATGAATCACTGTGTACTTTCTCTTGTTTCTTTCTGTTACCAATCTTGAGAAACTCATACATTCTCTCTTCACTGTTTCCCAGTGTTAGAGAAGTAGATTTCTTTCTGGGAAAGTGCTGTTTTCACCGTGCTAAGTACTCCCAACTCTATCAACAATGTAGGTTTTACCAGTTTTCTAAGTCTCTCTTATTTTCTTCTACTTATACTTGGAATTCTCTGTGTAAACCTCTGTAACTTTTCTAGGTAGATGAATCACTGTGTACTTTCTCTTGTTTCTATCTGTTACCAATCTTGAGAAACTCATACATTCTCTGTTCACTGTTTCACGGACTTAGAGAACTAAATTTCTTTCGGCGAAAGTGCTGTTTTCACAGTGCTAAGTACTCCCAACTCTATCAACAATGTAGGTTTTACCAGTTTTCTAAGTCTCTCTTATTTTCTTGTACTTATACTTGGAATTCTCTGTGTAAACCTCTGTAACTTCTCTAGGTAGATGAATCACTGTGTACTTTCTCTTGTTTCTATCTCTTACTAATCTAGAGAAACTCATGCATTCTCTGTTCACTGTTTCCCAGTCTTAGAAAAGTAGATTTCTTTCTGCGTAAGTGCTGTTTTCACAGTGCTAAGTACTCCCAACTCTATCAACAATGTAGGTTTTACCAGTTTTCTAAGTCTCTCTTATTTTCTTGTACTTATACTTGGTTTTCTCTTGTAAACCTCTGTAGCTTTTCTAGGTAGATGAATCACTGTGTACTTTCTCTTGTTTCTATCTGTTACCAATCTTGAGAAACTCATACATTTTCTGTTCACTGTTTCACGGACTTAGAGAACTAAATTTCCTTCGGCGAAAGTGCTGTTTTCACAGTGCTAAGTACTCCCAACTCTATCAACAATGTAGGTTTTACCAGTTTTCTAAGTCTCCCTTATTGTCTTGTACTTATACTTGGAATTCTCTGTGTAAACCTCTGTAACTTTTCTAGGTAGATGAATCACTGTGTACTTTCGCTTGTTTCTGTCTGTTACCAATCTTGAGAAACTCATACATTCTCTGTTCACTGTTTCCCAGTCTTAGAGACGTAGATTTCTTTCTGCCAATGTGCTGTTTTCACAGTGCTAAGTATTCCCAACTCTATCAACAATGTAGGTTTTACCGGTTTTCAAAGTCTCTCTTATTTTCTTGTACTTATACTTGGTTTTCTCTGTGTAAACCTCTGTAACTTTTCTAGGTAGATGAATCACTGTGTACTTTCTCTTGTTTCTATCTGTTACCAATCTTGAGAAACTCATGCATTCTCTGTTCACTGATTCCCAGTCTTAGAGAAGTAGATTTCTTTCTGCGTAAGTGCTGTTTTCACAGTGCTAAGTACTCCCAACTCTATCAACAATGTAGGTTTTAACAGTTTTCTAAGTCTCTCTTATTTTCTTGTACTTATACTTGAAATTCTCTGTGTAAACCTCTGTAACTTCTCTAGGTAGATGAATCACTGTATACTTTCTCTTGTTTCTATCTGTTACCAATTTTGAGAAACTCATACATTCTCTGTTCACTGTTTCCCAGTCTTAGAGAAGTAGATTTCTTTCTGCGAAAGTGCTGTTTTCACAGTGCTAAGTACTCCCAACTCTATCCACAATGTAGGTTTTACCAGTTTTCTAAGTCTCTCTTATTTTCTTGTACTTATACTTGGAATTCTCTGTGTAAACCTCTGTAACTTCTCTAGGTAGATGAATCACTGTGTACTTTCTCTCGTTTCTAACTGTTACCAATCTTGAGAGACTCATACATTCTCTGTTCACCGTTTCCCAGTCTTAGAGAAGTAGATTTCTTTCTCGGAAAGTGCCGTTTTCACAGTGCTAAGTACTCCCAACGGTATCGACAATGTAGGTTTTACCAGTTTTCTAAGTCTCCCTTATTTTCTTGTACTTATATTTGGAATTCTCTGTGTAAACCTCTGTAACTTTTCTAGGTAGATGAATCACTGTGTACTTTCGCTTGTTTCTGTCTGTTACCAAACTTGAGAAACTCATACATTCTCTGTTCACTGTTTCGCGGACTTAGAGAACTAAATTTCCTTCGGCGAAAGTGCTGTTTTCACAGTGCTAAGTACTCCCAACTCTATCAACAATGTAGGTTTTACCAGTTTTCTAAGTCTCTCTTATTTTCTTGTACTTATACTTGGAATTCTCTGTGTAAACCTCTGTAACTTCTCTAGGTAGATGAATCACTGTGTACTTTCTCTTGTTTCTATCTGTTACCAATCTTGAGAAACTCATGCATTCTCTGTTCACTGTTTCCCAGTCTTAGAGAAGTAGATTTCTTTCTGCCAAAGTGCTGTTTTCACAGTGCTAAGTACTCCCAACTCTATCAACAATGTAGGTTTTACCGGTTTTCAAAGTCTCTCTTATTTTCCTGTACTAATACTTGGAATTCTCTGTGTAAACCTCTGTAACTTTTCTAGGTAGATGAATCACTGTGTACTTTCTCTTGTTTCTATCTGTTACCAACTTTGAGAAACTCATACATTCTCTGTTCACTGTTTCACGGACTTAGAGAACTAAATTTCTTTCGGCGAAAGTGCTGTTTTCACAGTGCTAAGTACTCCCAACTCTATCCACAATGTAGGTTTTACCAGTTTTCTAAGTCTCTCTTATTTTCTTGTACTTATACTTGGTTTTCTCTGTGTATACCTCTGTAACTTTTCTAGGTAGATGAATCACTGTGTACTTTCTCTTGATTCTATCTGTTACCAATCTTGAGAAACTCATACATTTTCTGTTCACTATTTCACGGACTTAGAGAACTAAATTTCCTTCGGCGAAAGTGCTGTTTTCACAGTGCTAAGTACTCCCAACTCTATCAACAATGTAGGTTTTACCAGTTTTCTAAGTCTCCCTTATTTTCTTGTACTTATACTTGGAATTCTCTGTGTAAACCTCTGTAACTTTTCTAGGTAGATGAATCACTGTGTACTTTCGCTTGTTTCTGTCTGGTACCAAACTTGAGAAACTCATACATTCTCTGTTCACTGTTTCACGGACTTAGAGAACTAAATTTCCTTCGGCGAAAGTGCTGTTTTCACAGTGCTAAGTACTCCCAACTCTATCAACAATGTAGGTTTTACCAGTTTTCTAAGTCTCTCTTATTTTCTTGTACTTATACTTGGAATTCTCTGTGTAAACCTCTGTAACTTCTCTAGGTAGATGAATCACTGTGTACTTTCTCTTGTTTCTATATGTTACCAATCTTGAGAAACTCATACATTCTCTGTTCACTGTTTCCCAGTCTTAGAGAAGTAGATTTCTTTCTGCCAAAGTGCTGTTTTCACAGTGCTAAGTACTCCCAACTCTATCAAAAATGTATGTTTTACCAGTTTTCTAAGTCTCTCTTATTTTCTTGTACTTATACTTGGAATTCTCTGTGTAAACCTCTGTAACTTCTCTAGGTAGATGAATCACTGTGTACTTTCTCTTGTTTCTTTCTGTTACCAATCTTGAGAAACTCATAAATTCTCTATTCACTGTTTCCCAGTCTTAGAGAAGTAGATTTCTTTCTGCGAAAGTGCTGTTTTCACAGTGCTAAGTACTCCCAACTCTATCAACAATGTAGGTTTTACCAGTTTTCTAAGTCTCTCTTATTTTCTTGTGCTTATACTTGGTTTTCTCTGTGTAAACCTCTGTAACTTTTCTAGGTAGATGAATCACTGTGTACTTTCTCTTGTTTCTATTTGTTACCAATCTTGAGAAACTCATACATTTTCTGTTCACTGTTTCACGGACTTAGAGAACTAAATTTCTATCTGCGAAAGGGCTGTTTTCACAGTGCTAAGTACACCCAACTCTATCAACAATGTAGGTTTTACCAATTTTCTAAGTCTCTCTTATTTTCTTGTACTTATACTTGGAATTCTCTGTGTAAACCTCTGTAACTTCTCTAGGTAGATGAATCACTGTGTACTTTCTCTCGTTTCTAACTGTTACCAATCTTGAGAGACTCATACATTCTCTGTTCACCGTTTCCCAGTCTTAGAGAAGTAGATTTCTTTCTGCCAAAGTGCTGTTTTCACAGTGCTAAGTACTCCCAACTCTATCAACAATGTAGGTTTTACCGGTTTTCAAAGTCTCTCTTATTTTCCTGTACTAATACTTGGAATTCTCTGTGTAAACCTCTGTAACTTTTCTAGGTAGATGAATCACTGTGTACTTTCTCTTGTTTCTATCTGTTACCAACCTTGAGAAACTCATACATTCTCTGTTCACTGTTTCACGGACTTAGAGAACTAAATTTCTTTCGGCGAAAGTGCTGTTTTCACAGTGCTAAGTACTCCCAACTCTATCCACAATGTAGGTTTTACCAGTTTTCTAAGTCTCTCTTATTTTCTTGTACTTATACTTGGTTTTCTCTGTGTATACCTCTGTAACTTTTCTAGGTAGATGAATCACTGTGTACTTTCTCTTGATTCTATCTGTTACCAATCTTGAGAAACTCATACATTTTCTGTTCACTATTTCACGGACTTAGAGAACTAAATTTCCTTCGGCGAAAGTGCTGTTTTCACAGTGCTAAGTACTCCCAACTCTATCAACAATGTAGGTTTTACCAGTTTTCTAAGTCTCCCTTATTTTCTTGTACTTATACTTGGAATTCTCTGTGTAAACCTCTGTAACTTTTCTAGGTAGATGAATCACTGTGTACTTTCGCTTGTTTCTGTCTGGTACCAAACTTGAGAAACTCATACATTCTCTGTTCACTGTTTCACGGACTTAGAGAACTAAATTTCCTTCGGCGAAAGTGCTGTTTTCACAGTGCTAAGTACTCCCAACTCTATCAACAATGTAGGTTTTACCAGTTTTCTAAGTCTCTCTTATTTTCTTGTACTTATACTTGGAATTCTCTGTGTAAACCTCTGTAACTTCTCTAGGTAGATGAATCACTGTGTACTTTCTCTTGTTTCTATATGTTACCAATCTTGAGAAACTCATACATTCTCTGTTCACTGTTTCCCAGTCTTAGAGAAGTAGATTTCTTTCTGCCAAAGTGCTGTTTTCACAGTGCTAAGTACTCCCAACTCTATCAAAAATGTATGTTTTACCAGTTTTCTAAGTCTCTCTTATTTTCTTGTACTTATACTTGGAATTCTCTCTGTAAACCTCTGTAACTTCTCTAGGTAGATGAATCACTGTGTACTTTCTCTTGTTTCTTTCTGTTACCAATCTTGAGAAACTCATAAATTCTCTATTCACTGTTTCCCAGTCTTAGAGAAGTAGATTTCTTTCTGCGAAAGTGCTGTTTTCACAGTGCTAAGTACTCCCAACTCTATCAACAATGTAGGTTTTACCAGTTTTCTAAGTCTCTCTTATTTTCTTGTGCTTATACTTGGTTTTCTCTGTGTAAACCTCTGTAACTTTTCTAGGTAGATGAATCACTGTGTACTTTCTCTTGTTTCTATTTGTTACCAATCTTGAGAAACTCATACATTTTCTGTTCACTGTTTCACGGACTTAGAGAACTAAATTTCTATCTGCGAAAGGGCTGTTTTCACAGTGCTAAGTACACCCAACTCTATCAACAATGTAGGTTTTACCAATTTTCTAAGTCTCTCTTATTTTCTTGTACTTATACTTGGAATTCTCTGTGTAAACCTCTGTAACTTCTCTAGGTAGATGAATCACTGTGTACTTTCTCTCGTTTCTAACTGTTACCAATCTTGAGAGACTCATACATTCTCTGTTCACCGTTTCCCAGTCTTAGAGAAGTAGATTTCTTTCTCGGAAAGTGCCGTTTTCACAGTGCTAAGTACTCCCAACGGTATCGACAATGTAGGTTTTACCAGTTTTCTAAGTCTCTCTTATTTTCTTGTACTTATACTTGGAATTCTCTGTGTAAACCTCTGTAACTTCTCTAGGTAGATGAATCACTGTGTACTTTCTCTTGTTTCTTTCTGTTACCAATCTTGAGAAACTCATAAATTCTCTATTCACTGTTTCCCAGTCTTAGAGAAGTAGATTTCTTTCTGCGAAAGTGCTGTTTTCACAGTGCTAAGTACTCCCAACTCTATCAACAATGTAGGTTTTACCAGTTTTCTAAGTCTCCCTTATTTTCTTGTACTTATATTTGGAATTCTCTGTGTAAACCTCTGTAACTTTTCTAGGTAGATGAATCACTGTGTACTTTCGCTTGTTTCTGTCTGTTACCAAACTTGAGAAACTCATACATTCTCTGTTCACTGTTTCACGGACTTAGAGAACTAAATTTCCTTCGGCGAAAGTGCTGTTTTCACAGTGCTAAGTACTCCCAACTCTATCAACAATGTAGGTTTTACCAGTTTTCTAAGTGTCTCTTATTTTCTTGTACTTATACTTGGAATTCTCTGTGTAAACCTCTGTAACTTCTCTAGGTAGATGAATCACTGTGTACTTTCTCTTGTTTCTATCTGTTACCAATCTTGAGAAACTCATGCATTCTCTGTTCACTGTTTCCCAGTCTTAGAGAAGTAGATTTCTTTCTGCCAAAGTGCTGTTTTCACAGTGCTAAGTACTCCCAACTCTATCAACAATGTAGGTTTTACCGGTTTTCAAAGTCTCTCTTATTTTCTTGTACTAATACTTGGAATTCTCTGTGTAAACCTCTGTAACTTTTCTAGGTAGATGAATCACTGTGTACTTTCTCTTGTTTCTATCTGTTACCAACCTTGAGAAACTCATACATTCTCTGTTCACTGTTTCACGGACTTAGAGAACTAAATTTCTTTCGGCGAAAGTGCTGTTTTCACAGTGCTAAGTACTCCCAACTCTATCCACAATGTAGGTTTTACCAGTTTTCTAAGTCTCTCTTATTTTCTTGTACTTATACTTGGTTTTCTCTGTGTATACCTCTGTAACTTTTCTAGGTAGATGAATCACTGTGTACTTTCTCTTGATTCTATCTGTTACCAATCTTGAGAAACTCATACATTTTCTGTTCACTATTTCACGGACTTAGAGAACTAAATTTCCTTCGGCGAAAGTGCTGTTTTCACAGTGCTAAGTACTCCCAACTCTATCAACAATGTAGGTTTTACCAGTTTTCTAAGTCTCCCTTATTTTCTTGTACTTATACTTGGAATTCTCTGTGTAAACCTCTGTAACTTTTCTAGGTAGATGAATCACTGTGTACTTTCGCTTGTTTCTGTCTGGTACCAAACTTGAGAAACTCATACATTCTCTGTTCACTGTTTCACGGACTTAGAGAACTAAATTTCCTTCGGCGAAAGTGCTGTTTTCACAGTGCTAAGTACTCCCAACTCTATCAACAATGTAGGTTTTACCAGTTTTCTAAGTCTCTCTTATTTTCTTGTACTTACACTTGAAAATCTCTGTGTAAACCTCTGTAACTTCTCTAGGTAGATGAATCACTGTGTACTTTCTCTTGTTTCTATATGTTACCAATCTTGAGAAACTCATACATTCTCTGTTCACTGTTTCCCAGTCTTAGAGAAGTAGATTTCTTTCTGCCAAAGTGCTGTTTTCACAGTGCTAAGTACTCCCAACTCTATCAAAAATGTATGTTTTACCAGTTTTCTAAGTCTCTCTTATTTTCTTGTACTTATACTTGGAATTCTCTGTGTAAACCTCTGTAACTTCTCTAGGTAGATGAATCACTGTGTACTTTCTCTTGTTTCTTTCTGTTACCAATCTTGAGAAACTCATAAATTCTCTATTCACTGTTTCCCAGTCTTAGAGAAGTAGATTTCTTTCTGCGAAAGTGCTGTTTTCACAGTGCTAAGTACTCCCAACTCTATCAACAATGTAGGTTTTACCAGTTTTCTAAGTCTCTCTTATTTTCTTGTGCTTATACTTGGTTTTCTCTGTGTAAACCTCTGTAACTTTTCTAGGTAGATGAATCACTGTGTACTTTCTCTTGTTTCTATCTGTTACCAATCTTGAGAAACTCATACATTTTCTGTTCACTGTTTCACGGACTTAGAGAACTAAATTTCCTTCGGCGAAAGTGCTGTTTTCGCAGTGCTAAGTACTCCCAACTCTATCAACAATGTAGGTTTTACCAGTTTTCTAAGTCTCCCTTATTGTCTTGTACTTATACTTGGAATTCTCTGTGTAAACCTCTGTAACTTATCTAGGTAGATGAATCACTGTGTACTTTCGCTTGTTTCTGTCTGTTACCAATCTTGAGAATCTCATACATTCTCTGTTCACTGTTTCCCAGTCTTAGAGACGTAGATTTCTTTCTGCCAATGTGGTGTTTTCACAGTGCTAAGTACTCCCAACTCTATCAACAATGTACGTTTTACCAGTTTTCTAAGTCTCTCTTATTTTCTTGTACTTATACTTGGTTTTCTCTGTGTAAACCTCTGTAACTTTTCTAGGTAGATGAATCACTGTGTACTTTCTCTTGTTTCTATCTGTTACCAATCTTGAGAAACTCATACATTTTCTGTTCACTGTTTCACGGACTTAGAGAACTAAATTTCTATCTGTGAAATGGCTGTTTTCACAGTGCTAAGTACACCCAACTCTATCAACAATGTAGGTTTTACCAATTTTCTAAGTCTGTCTTATTTTCTTGTACTTATACTTGGAATTCTCTGTGTAAACCTCTGTAACTTTTCTAGGTAGATGAATCACTGTGTACTTTCTCTTGTTTCTATCTGTTACCAATCTTGAGAAACTCATACATTCTCTTTTCACTGTTTCACGAACTTAGAAAACTAAATTTCTTTCGGCGAAAGTGCTGTTTTCACAGTGCTAAGTACTCCCAACTCTATCAACAATGTAGGTTTTACCGGTTTTCTAAGTCTCTCTTATTTTCTTGTACTTATACTTGGAATTCTCTGTATAAACCTCGGTAACTTTTCTAGGTAGATGAATCACTGTGTACTTTCTCTTGTTTCTATCTGTTACCAATCTTGAGAAACTCATACATTCTCTGTTCACTATTTCCCAGTGCTAGAGAAGTAGATTTCTTTCTACGAAAGTGCTGTTTTCACAGTGCTAAGTACTCCCAACTCTATTAACAATGTATGTTTTACCAGTTTTCTAAGTCTCTCTTATTTTCTTGTACTTATCCTTGGAATTCTCTGTGTAAACCTCTGTAACTATTCTAGGTAGATGAATCACTGTGTACTTTCGCTTGTTTCTATCTGTTACCAATCTTTAGAAACTCATACATTCTCTGTTCACTGTTTCACGGACTTAGAGAACTAAATTTCCTTCGGCGAAAGTGCTGTTTTCACAGTGCTAAGTACTCCCAACTCTATCAACAAAGTAGGTTTTACCGGTTTTCAAAGTCTCTCTTATTTTCTTGTAGTAATACTTGGAATTTTCTGTGTAAACCTCTGTAACTTTTCTAGGTAGATGAATCACTGTATACTTTCTCTTGTTTCTATCTGTTACCAATCTTGAGAAACTCATACATTCTCTGTTCACTGTTTCACGGACTTAGACAACTAAATTTCTTTCGGCGAAAGTGCTGTTTTCACAGTGCAAAGTACTCCCAACTCTATCCACAATGTAGGTTTTACCAGTTTTCTAAGTCTCTCTTATTTTCTTGTACTTATACTTGGTTTTCTCTGTGTAAACCTCTGTAACTTTTCTAGGTAGATGAATCACTGTGTACTTTCTCTTGTTTCTATCTGTTACCAATCTTGAGAAACTCATACATTTTCTGTTCACCGTTTCACGGACTTAGAGAACTAAATTTCCTTCGGCGAAACTGCTGTTTTCACAGTGCTAAGTACTCCCAACTCTATCAACAATGTAGGTTTTACCAGTTTTCTAAGTCTCCCTTATTTTCTTGTACTTATACTTGGAATTCTCTGTGTAAACCTCTGTAACTTTTCTAGGTAGATGAATCACTGTGTACTTTCGCTTGTTTCTGTCTGGTACCAAACTTGAGAAACTCATACATTCTCTGTTCACTGTTTCACGGACTTAGAGAACTAAATTTCCTTCGGCGAAAGTGCTGTTTTCACAGTGCTAAGTACTCCCAACTCTATCAACAATGTAGGTTTTACCAGTTTTCTAAGTCTCTCTTATTTTCTTGTACTTATACTTGGAATTCTCTGTGTAAACCTCTGTAACTTCTCTAGGTAGATGAATCACTGTATACTTTCTCTTGTTTCTATCTGTTACCAATCTTGAGAAACTCATGCATTCTCTGTTCACTGTTTCCCAGTCTTAGAGAAGTAAATTTCTTTCTGCGTAAGTGCTGTTTTCACAGTGCTAAGTACTCCCAACTCTATCAACAATGTAGGTTTTACCAGTTTTCTAAGTCTCTCTTATTTTCTTGTGCTTATACTTGGTTTTCTCTGTGTAAACCTCTGTAACTTTTCTAGGTAGATGAATCACTGTGTGCTTTCTCTTGTTTCTATCTGTTACCAATCTTGAGAAACTCATACATTTTCTGTTCACTGTTTCACGGACTTAGAGAACTAAATTTCCTTCGGCGAAAGTGCTGTTTTCGCAGTGCTATGTACTCCCAACTCTATCAACAATGTAGGTTTTACCAGTTTTCTAAGTCTCCCTTATTGTCTTGTACTTATACTTGGAATTCTCTGTGTAAACCTCTGTAACTTATCTAGGTAGATGAATCACTGTGTACTTTCGCTTGTTTCTGTCTGTTACCAATCTTGAGAAACTCATACATTCTCTGTTCACTGTTTCCCAGTCTTAGAGACGTAGATTTCTTTCTGCCAATGTGGTGTTTTCACAGTGCTAAGTACTCCCAACTCTATCAACAATGTACGTTTTACCAGTTTTCTAAGTCTCTCTTATTTTCTTGTACTTATACTTGGAATACTCTGTGTAAACCTCTGTAACTTTTCTAGGTAGATGAATCACTGTGTACTTTCTCTTGTTTCTATCTGTTACCAATCTTGAGAAACTCATACATTCTCTGTTCACTGTTTCACGGACTTAGAGAACTAAATTTCTTTCGGCGAAAGTGCTGTTTTCACAGTGCTAAGTAGTCCCAACTCTATCCACAATGTAGGTTTTACCATTTTTCTAAGTCTCTCTTATTTTCTTGGACTTATACTTGGTTTTCTCTGTGTAAACCTCTGTAACTTTTCTAGGTAGATGAATCACTGTGTACTTTCGCTTGTTTCTGTCTGGTACCAAACTTGAGAAACTCATACATTCTCTGTTCACTGTTTCACGGACTTAGAGAACTAAATTTCCTTCGGCGAAAGTGCTGTTTTCACAGTGCTAAGTACTCCCAACTCTATCAACAATGTAGGTTTTACCAGTTTTCTAAGTCTCTCTTATTTTCTTGTACTTACACTTGGAAATCTCTGTGTAAACCTCTGTAACTTCTCTAGGTAGATGAATCACTGTGTACTTTCTCTTGTTTCTAAATGTTACCAATCTTGAGAAACTCATACATTCTCTGTTCACTGTTTCCCAGTCTTAGAGAAGTAGATTTCTTTCTGCCAAAGTGCTGTTTTCACAGTGCTAAGTACTCCCAACTCTATCAAAAATGTATGTTTTACCAGTTTTCTAAGTCTCTCTTATTTTCTTGTACTTATACTTGGAATTCTCTGTGTAAACCTCTGTAACTTCTCTAGGTAGATGAATCACTGTGTACTTTCTCTTGTTTCTTTCTGTTACCAATCTTGAGAAACTCATAAATTCTCTATTCACTGTTTCCCAGTCTTAGAGAAGTAGATTTCTTTCTGCGAAAGTGCTGTTTTCACAGTGCTAAGTACTCCCAACTCTATCAACAATGTAGGTTTTACCAGTTTTCTAAGTCTCTCTTATTTTCTTGTGCTTATACTTGGTTTTCTCTGTGTAAACCTCTGTAACTTTTCTAGGTAGATGAATCACTGTGTACTTTCTCTTGTTTCTATCTGTTACCAATCTTGAGAAACTCATACATTTTCTGTTCACTGTTTCACGGACTTAGAGAACTAAATTTCCTTCGGCGAAAGTGCTGTTTTCGCAGTGCTAAGTACTCCCAACTCTATCAACAATGTAGGTTTTACCAGTTTTCTAAGTCTCCCTTATTGTCTTGTACTTATACTTGGAATTCTCTGTGTAAACCTCTGTAACTTATCTAGGTAGATGAATCACTGTGTACTTTCGCTTGTTTCTGTCTGTTACCAATCTTGAGAATCTCATACATTCTCTGTTCACTGTTTCCCAGTCTTAGAGACGTAGATTTCTTTCTGCCAATGTGGTGTTTTCACAGTGCTAAGTACTCCCAACTCTATCAACAATGTACGTTTTACCAGTTTTCTAAGTCTCTCTTATTTTCTTGTACTTATACTTGGTTTTCTCTGTGTAAACCTCTGTAACTTTTCTAGGTAGATGAATCACTGTGTACTTTCTCTTGTTTCTATCTGTTACCAATCTTGAGAAACTCATACATTTTCTGTTCACTGTTTCACGGACTTAGAGAACTAAATTTCTATCTGTGAAATGGCTGTTTTCACAGTGCTAAGTACACCCAACTCTATCAACAATGTAGGTTTTACCAATTTTCTAAGTCTGTCTTATTTTCTTGTACTTATACTTGGAATTCTCTGTGTAAACCTCTGTAACTTTTCTAGGTAGATGAATCACTGTGTACTTTCTCTTGTTTCTATCTGTTACCAATCTTGAGAAACTCATACATTCTCTTTTCACTGTTTCACGAACTTAGAAAACTAAATTTCTTTCGGCGAAAGTGCTGTTTTCACAGTGCTAAGTACTCCCAACTCTATCAACAATGTAGGTTTTACCGGTTTTCTAAGTCTCTCTTATTTTCTTGTACTTATACTTGGAATTCTCTGTGTAAACCTCGGTAACTTTTCTAGGTAGATGAATCACTGTGTACTTTCTCTTGTTTCTATCTGTTACCAATCTTGAGAAACTCATACATTCTCTGTTCACTATTTCCCAGTGCTAGAGAAGTAGATTTCTTTCTACGAAAGTGCTGTTTTCACAGTGCTAAGTACTCCCAACTCTATTAACAATGTATGTTTTACCAGTTTTCTAAGTCTCTCTTATTTTCTTGTACTTATCCTTGGAATTCTCTGTGTAAACCTCTGTAACTATTCTAGGTAGATGAATCACTGTGTACTTTCGCTTGTTTCTATCTGTTACCAATCTTTAGAAACTCATACATTCTCTGTTCACTGTTTCACGGACTTAGAGAACTAAATTTCCTTCGGCGAAAGTGCTGTTTTCACAGTGCTAAGTACTCCCAACTCTATCAACAAAGTAGGTTTTACCGGTTTTCAAAGTCTCTCTTATTTTCTTGTAGTAATACTTGGAATTTTCTGTGTAAACCTCTGTAACTTTTCTAGGTAGATGAATCACTGTATACTTTCTCTTGTTTCTATCTGTTACCAATCTTGAGAAACTCATACATTCTCTGTTCACTGTTTCACGGACTTAGACAACTAAATTTCTTTCGGCGAAAGTGCTGTTTTCACAGTGCGAAGTACTCCCAACTCTATCCACAATGTAGGTTTTACCAGTTTTCTAAGTCTCTCTTATTTTCTTGTACTTATACTTGGTTTTCTCTGTGTAAACCTCTGTAACTTTTCTAGGTAGATGAATCACTGTGTACTTTCTCTTGTTTCTATCTGTTACCAATCTTGAGAAACTCATACATTTTCTGTTCACCGTTTCACGGACTTAGAGAACTAAATTTCCTTCGGCGAAACTGCTGTTTTCACAGTGCTAAGTACTCCCAACTCTATCAACAATGTAGGTTTTACCAGTTTTCTAAGTCTCCCTTATTTTCTTGTACTTATACTTGGAATTCTCTGTGTAAACCTCTGTAACTTTTCTAGGTAGATGAATCACTGTGTACTTTCGCTTGTTTCTGTCTGGTACCAAACTTGAGAAACTCATACATTCTCTGTTCACTGTTTCACGGACTTAGAGAACTAAATTTCCTTCGGCGAAAGTGCTGTTTTCACAGTGCTAAGTACTCCCAACTCTATCAACAATGTAGGTTTTACCAGTTTTCTAAGTCTCTCTTATTTTCTTGTACTTATACTTGGAAATCTCTGTGTAAACCTCTGTAACTTCTCTAGGTAGATGAATCACTGTGTACTTTCTCTTGTTTCTATATGTTACCAATCTTGAGAAACTCATACATTCTCTGTTCACTGTTTCCCAGTCTTAGAGAAGTAGATTTCTTTCTGCCAAAGTGCTGTTTTCACAGTGCTAAGTACTCCCAACTCTATCAAAAATGTATGTTTTACCAGTTTTCTAAGTCTCTCTTATTTTCTTGTACTTATACTTGGAATTCTCTGTGTAAACCTCTGTAACTTCTCTAGGTAGATGAATCACTGTGTACTTTCTCTTGTTTCTTTCTGTTACCAATCTTGAGAAACTCATAAATTCTCTATTCACTGTTTCCCAGTCTTAGAGAAGTAGATTTCTTTCTGCGAAAGTGCTGTTTTCACAGTGCTAAGAACTCCCAACTCTATCAACAATGTAGGTTTTACCAGTTTTCTAAGTCTCCCTTATTGTCTTGTACTTATACTTGGAATTCTCTGTGTAAACCTCTGTAACTTATCTAGGTAGATGAATCACTGTGTACTTTCGCTTGTTTCTGTCTGTTACCAATCTTGAGAATCTCATACATTCTCTGTTCACTGTTTCCCAGTCTTAGAGACGTAGATTTCTTTCTGCCAATGTGGTGTTTTCACAGTGCTAAGTACTCCCAACTCTATCAACAATGTACGTTGTACCAGTTTTCTAAGTCTCTCTTATTTTCTTGTACTTATACTTGGTTTTCTCTGTGTAAACCTCTGTAACTTTTCTAGGTAGATGAATCACTGTGTACTTTCTCTTGTTTCTATCTGTTACCAATCTTGAGAAACTCATACATTCTCTTTTCACTGTTTCACGGACTTAGAGAACTAAATTTCTTTCGGCGAAAGTGCTGTTTTCACAGTGCTAAGTACTCCCAACTCTATCAACAATGTAGGTTTTACCGGTTTTCTAAGTCTCTCTTATTTTCTTGTACTTATACTTGGAATTCTCTGTGTAAACCTCGGTAACTTTTCTAGGTAGATGAATCACTGTGTACTTTCTCTTGTTTCTATCTGTTACCAATCTTGAGAAACTCATACATTCTCTGTTCACTATTTCCCAGTGCTAGAGAAGTAGATTTCTCTCTACGAAAGTGCTGTTTTCACAGTGCTAAGTACTCCCAACTCTATTAACAATGTATGTTTTACCAGTTTTCTAAGTCTCTCTTATTTTCTTGTACTTATCCTTGGAATTCTCTATGTAAACCTCTGTAACTATTCTAGGTAGATGAATCACTGTGTACTTTCGCTTGTTTCTATCTGTTACCAATCTTTAGAAACTCATACATTCTCTGTTCACTGTTTCACGGACTTAGAGAACTAAATTTCCTTCGGCGAAAGTGCTGTTTTCACAGTGCTAAGTACTCCCAACTCTATCAACAAAGTAGGTTTTACCGGTTTTCAAAGTCTCTCTTATTTTCTTGTAGTAATACTTGGAATTTTCTGTGTAAACCTCTGTAACTTTTCTAGGTAGATGAATCACTGTATACTTTCTCTTGTTTCTATCTGTTACCAATCTTGAGAAACTCATACATTCTCTCTTCACTGTTTCCCAGTGTTAGAGAAGTAGATTTCTTTCTGGGAAAGTGCTGTTTTCACCGTGCTAAGTACTCCCAACTCTATCCACAATGTAGGTTTTACCAGTTTTCTAAGTCTCTCTTATTTTCTTCTACTTATACTTGGAATTCTCTGTGTAAACCTCTGTAACTTTTCTAGGTAGATGAATCACTGTGTACTTTCTCTTGTTTCTATCTGTTACCAATCTTGAGAAACTCATACATTCTCTGTTCACTGTTTCACGGACTTAGAGAACTAAATTTCTTTCGGCGAAAGTGCTGTTTTCACAGTGCTAAGTACTCCCAACTCTATCAACAATGTAGGTTTTACCAGTTTTCTAAGTCTCTCTTATTTTCTTGTACTTATACTTGGAATTCTCTGTGTAAACCTCTGTAACTTCTCTAGGTAGATGAATCACTGTGTACTTTCTCTTGTTTCTATCTCTTACTAATCTAGAGAAACTCATGCATTCTCTGTTCACTGTTTCCCAGTCTTAGAGAAGTAGATTTCTTTCTGCGTAAGTGCTGTTTTCACAGTGCTAAGTACTCCCAACTCTATCAACAATGTAGGTTTTACCAGTTTTCTAAGTCTCTCTTATTTTCTTGTACTTATACTTGGTTTTCTCTTGTAAACCTCTGTAGCTTTTCTAGGTAGATGAATCACTGTGTACTTTCTCTTGTTTCTATCTGTTACCAATCTTGAGAAACTCATACATTTTCTGTTCACTGTTTCACGGACTTAGAGAACTAAATTTCCTTCGGCGAAAGTGCTGTTTTCACAGTGCTAAGTACTCCCAACTCTATCAACAATGTAGGTTTTACCAGTTTTCTAAGTCTCCCTTATTGTCTTGTACTTATACTTGGAATTCTCTGTGTAAACCTCTGTAACTTTTCTAGGTAGATGAATCACTGTGTACTTTCGCTTGTTTCTGTCTGTTACCAATCTTGAGAAACTCATACATTCTCTGTTCACTGTTTCCCAGTCTTAGAGACGTAGATTTCTTTCTGCCAATGTGCTGTTTTCACAGTGCTAAGTATTCCCAACTCTATCAACAATGTAGGTTTTACCGGTTTTCAAAGTCTCTCTTATTTTCTTGTACTTATACTTGGTTTTCTCTGTGTAAACCTCTGTAACTTTTCTAGGTAGATGAATCACTGTGTACTTTCTCTTGTTTCTATCTGTTACCAATCTTGAGAAACTCATGCATTCTCTGTTCACTGATTCCCAGTCTTAGAGAAGTAGATTTCTTTCTGCGTAAGTGCTGTTTTCACAGTGCTAAGTACTCCCAACTCTATCAACAATGTAGGTTTTACCAGTTTTCTAAGTCTCCCTTATTTTCTTGTACTTATACTTGGAATTCTCTGTGTAAACCTCTGTAACTTTTCTAGGTAGATGAATCACTGTGTACTTTCGCTTGTTTCTGTCTGGTACCAAACTTGAGAAACTCATACATTCTCTCTTCACTGTTTCACGGACTTAGAGAACTAAATTTCCTTCGGCGAAAGTGCTGTTTTCACAGTGCTAAGTACTCCCAACTCTATCAACAATGTAGGTTTTAACAGTTTTCTAAGTCTCTCTTATTTTCTTGTACTTATACTTGAAATTCTCTGTGTAAACCTCTGTAACTTCTCTAGGTAGATGAATCACTGTATACTTTCTCTTGTTTCTATCTGTTACCAATTTTGAGAAACTCATACATTCTCTGTTCACTGTTTCCCAGTCTTAGAGAAGTAGATTTCTTTCTGCGAAAGTGCTGTTTTCACAGTGCTAAGTACTCCCAACTCTATCCACAATGTAGGTTTTACCAGTTTTCTAAGTCTCCCTTATTTTCTTGTACTTATACTTGGAATTCTCTGTGTAAACCTCTGTAACTTCTCTAGGTAGATGAATCACTGTGTACTTTCTCTCGTTTCTAACTGTTACCAATCTTGAGAGACTCATACATTCTCTGTTCACCGTTTCCCAGTCTTAGAGAAGTAGATTTCTTTCTCGGAAAGTGCCGTTTTCACAGTGCTACGTACTCCCAACGGTATCGACAATGTAGGTTTTACCAGTTTTCTAAGTCTCCCTTATTTTCTTGTACTTATATTTGGAATTCTCTGTGTAAACCTCTGTAACTTTTCTAGGTAGATGAATCACTGTGTACTTTCGCTTGTTTCTGTCTGTTACCAATCTTGAGAAACTCATAAATTCTCTATTCACTGTTTCCCAGTCTTAGAGAAGTAGATTTCTTTCTGCGAAAGTGCTGTTTTCACAGTGCTAAGTACTCCCAACTCTATCAACAATGTAGGTTTTACCAGTTTTCTAAGTCTCCCTTATTTTCTTGTACTTATATTTGGAATTCTCTGTGTAAACCTCTGTAACTTTTCTAGGTAGATGAATCACTGTGTACTTTCGCTTGTTTCTGTCTGTTACCAAACTTGAGAAACTCATACATTCTCTGTTCACTGTTTCACGGACTTAGAGAACTAAATTTCCTTCGGCGAAAGTGCTGTTTTCACAGTGCTAAGTACTCCCAAATCTATCAACAATGTAGGTTTTACCAGTTTTCTAAGTCTCTCTTATTTTCTTGGACTTATACTTGGAATTCTCTGTGTAAACCTCTGTAACTTCTCTAGGTAGATGAATCACTGTGTACTTTCTCTTGTTTCTATCTGTTACCAATCTTGAGAAACTCATGCATTCTCTGTTCACTGTTTCCCAGTCTTAGAGAAGTAGATTTCTTTCTGCCAAAGTGCTGTTTTCACAGTGCTAAGTACTCCCAACTCTATCAACAATGTAGGTTTTACCGGTTTTCAAAGTCTCTCTTATTTTCTTGTACTAATACTTGGAATTCTCTGTGTAAACCTCTGTAACTTTTCTAGGTAGATGAATCACTGTGTACTTTCTCTTGTTTCTATCTGTTACCAACCTTGAGAAACTCATACATTCTCTGTTCACTGTTTCACGGACTTAGAGAACTAAATTTCTTTCGGCGAAAGTGCTGTTTTCACAGTGCTAAGTACTCCCAACTCTATCCACAATGTAGGTTTTACCAGTTTTCTAAGTCTCTCTTATTTTCTTGTACTTATACTTGGTTTTCTCTGTGTATACCTCTGTAACTTTTCTAGGTAGATGAATCACTGTGTACTTTCTCTTGATTCTATCTGTTACCAATCTTGAGAAACTCATACATTTTCTGTTCACTATTTCACAGACTTAGAGAACTAAATTTCCTTCGGCGAAAGTGCTGTTTTCACAGTGCTAAGTACTCCCAACTCTATCAACAATGTAGGTTTTACCAGTTTTCTAAGTCTCCCTTATTTTCTTGTACTTATACTTGGAATTCTCTGTGTAAACCTCTGTAACTTTTCTAGGTAGATGAATCACTGTATACTTTCGCTTGTTTCTGTCTGGTACCAAACTTGAGAAACTCATACATTCTCTGTTCACTGTTTCACGGACTTAGAGAACTAAATTTCCTTCGGCGAAAGTGCTGTTTTCACAGTGCTAAGTACTCCCAACTCTATCAACAATGTAGGTTTTACCAGTTTTCTAAGTCTCTCTTATTTTCTTGTACTTATACTTGGAAATCTCTGTGTAAACCTCTGTAACTTCTCTAGGTAGATGAATCACTGTGTACTTTCTCTTGTTTCTATATGTTACCAATCTTGAGAAACTCATACATTCTCTGTTCACTGTTTCCCAGTCTTAGAGAAGTAGATTTCTTTCTGCCAAAGTGCTGTTTTCACAGTGCTAAGTACTCCCAACTCTATCAACAATGTAGGTTTTACCAGTTTTCTAAGTCTCTCTTATTTTCTTGTACTTATACTTGGAATTCTCTGTGTAAACCTCTGTAACTTCTCTAGGTAGATGAATCACTGTGTACTTTCTCTTGTTTCTTTCTGTTACCAATCTTGAGAAACTCATACATTCTCTCTTCACTGTTTCCCAGTGTTAGAGAAGTAGATTTCTTTCTGGGAAAGTGCTGTTTTCACCGTGCTAAGTACTCCCAACTCTATCAACAATGTAGGTTTTACCAGTTTTCTAAGTCTCTCTTATTTTCTTCTACTTATACTTGGAATTCTCTGTGTAAACCTCTGTAACTTTTCTAGGTAGATGAATCACTGTGTACTTTCTCTTGTTTCTATCTCTTACCAATCTTGAGAAACTCATACATTCTCTGTTCACTGTTTCACGGACTTAGAGAACTAAATTTCTTTCGGCGAAAGTGCTGTTTTCACAGTGCTAAGTACTCCCAACTCTATCAACAATGTAGGTTTTACCAGTTTTCTAAGTCTCTCTTATTTTCTTGTACTTATACTTGGAATTCTCTGTGTAAACCTCTGTAACTTCTCTAGGTAGATGAATCACTGTGTACTTTCTCTTGTTTCTATCTCTTACTAATCTAGAGAAACTCATGCATTCTCTGTTCACTGTTTCCCAGTCTTAGAGAAGTAGATTTCTTTCTGCGTAAGTGCTGTTTTCACAGTGCTAAGTACTCCCAACTCTATCAACAATGTAGGTTTTACCAGTTTTCTAAGTCTCTCTTATTTTCTTGTACTTATACTTGGTTTTCTCTTGTAAACCTCTGTAGCTTTTCTAGGTAGATGAATCACTGTGTACTTTCTCTTGTTTCTATCTGTTACCAATCTTGAGAAACTCATACATTTTCTGTTCACTGTTTCACGGACTTAGAGAACTAAATTTCCTTCGGCGAAAGTGCTGTTTTCACAGTGCTAAGTACTCCCAACTCTATCAACAATGTAGGTTTTACCAGTTTTCTAAGTCTCCCTTATTGTCTTGTACTTATACTTGGAATTCTCTGTGTAAACCTCTGTAACTTTTCTAGGTAGATGAATCACTGTGTACTTTCGCTTGTTTCTGTCTGTTACCAATCTTGAGAAACTCATACATTCTCTATTCACTGTTTCCCAGTCTTAGAGACGTAGATTTCTTTCTGCCAATGTGCTGTTTTCACAGTGCTAAGTATTCCCAACTCTATCAACAATGTAGGTTTTACCGGTTTTCAAAGTCTCTCTTATTTTCTTGTACTTATACTTGGTTTTCTCTGTGTAAACCTCTGTAACTTTTCTAGGTAGATGAATCACTGTGTACTTTCTCTTGTTTCTATCTGTTACCAATCTTGAGAAACTCATGCATTCTCTGTTCACTGATTCCCAGTCTTAGAGAAGTAGATTTCTTTCTGCATAAGTGCTGTTTTCACAGTGCTAAGTACTCCCAACTCTATCAACAATGTAGGTTTTAACAGTTTTCTAAGTCTCTCTTATTTTCTTGTACTTATACTTGAAATTCTCTGTGTAAACCTCTGTAACTTCTCTAGGTAGATGAATCACTGTATACTTTCTCTTGTTTCTATCTGTTACCAATTTTGAGAAACTCATACATTCTCTGTTCACTGTTTCCCAGTCTTAGAGAAGTAGATTTCTTTCTGCGAAAGTGCTGTTTTCACAGTGCTAAGTACTCCCAACTCTATCCACAATGTAGGTTTTACCAGTTTTCTAAGTCTCTCTTATTTTCTTGTACTTATACTTGGAATTCTCTGTGTAAACCTCTGTAACTTCTCTAGGTAGATGAATCACTGTGTACTTTCTCTCGTTTCTAACTGTTACCAATCTTGAGAGACTCATACATTCTCTGTTCACCGTTTCCCAGTCTTAGAGAAGTAGATTTCTTTCTCGGAAAGTGCCGTTTTCACAGTGCTAAGTACTCCCAACGGTATCGACAATGTAGGTTTTACCAGTTTTCTAAGTCTCCCTTATTTTCTTGTACTTATATTTGGAATTCTCTGTGTAAACCTCTGTAACTTTTCTAGGTAGATGAATCACTGTGTACTTTCGCTTGTTTCTGTCTGTTACCAAACTTGAGAAACTCATACATTCTCTGTTCACTGTTTCGCGGACTTAGAGAACTAAATTTCCTTCGGCGAAAGTGCTGTTTTCACAGTGCTAAGTACTCCCAACTCTATCAACAATGTAGGTTTTACCAGTTTTCTAAGTCTCTCTTATTTTCTTGTACTTATACTTGGAATTCTCTGTGTAAACCTCTGTAACTTCTCTAGGTAGATGAATCACTGTGTACTTTCTCTTGTTTCTATCTGTTACCAATCTTGAGAAACTCATGCATTCTCTGTTCACTGTTTCCCAGTCTTAGAGAAGTAGATTTCTTTCTGCCAAAGTGCTGTTTTCACAGTGCTAAGTACTCCCAACTCTATCAACAATGTAGGTTTTACCGGTTTTCAAAGTCTCTCTTATTTTCCTGTACTAATACTTGGAATTCTCTGTGTAAACCTCTGTAACTTTTCTAGGTAGATGAATCACTGTGTACTTTCTCTTGTTTCTATCTGTTACCAACCTTGAGAAACTCATACATTCTCTGTTCACTGTTTCACGGACTTAGAGAACTAAATTTCTTTCGGCGAAAGTGCTGTTTTCACAGTGCTAAGTACTCCCAACTCTATCCACAATGTAGGTTTTACCAGTTTTCTAAGTCTCTCTTATTTTCTTGTACTTATACTTGGTTTTCTCTGTGTATACCTCTGTAACTTTTCTAGGTAGATGAATCACTGTGTACTTTCTCTTGATTCTATCTGTTACCAATCTTGAGAAACTCATACATTTTCTGTTCACTATTTCACGGACTTAGAGAACTAAATTTCCTTCGGCGAAAGTGCTGTTTTCACAGTGCTAAGTACTCCCAACTCTATCAACAATGTAGGTTTTACCAGTTTTCTAAGTCTCCCTTATTTTCTTGTACTTATACTTGGAATTCTCTGTGTAAACCTCTGTAACTTTTCTAGGTAGATGAATCACTGTGTACTTTCGCTTGTTTCTGTCTGGTACCAAACTTGAGAAACTCATACATTCTCTGTTCACTGTTTCACGGACTTAGAGAACTAAATTTCCTTCGGCGAAAGTGCTGTTTTCACAGTGCTAAGTACTCCCAACTCTATTAACAATGTAGGTTTTACCAGTTTTCTAAGTCTCTCTTATTTTCTTGTACTTATACTTGGAATTCTCTGTGTAAACCTCTGTAACTTCTCTAGGTAGATGAATCACTGTGTACTTTCTCTTGTTTCTATATGTTACCAATCTTGAGAAACTCATACATTCTCTGTTCACTGTTTCCCAGTCTTAGAGAAGTAGATTTCTTTCTGCCAAAGTGCTGTTTTCACAGTGCTAAGTACTCCCAACTCTATCAAAAATGTATGTTTTACCAGTTTTCTACGTCTCTCTTATTTTCTTGTACTTATACTTGGAATTCTCTGTGTAAACCTCTGTAACTTCTCTAGGTAGATGAATCACTGTGTACTTTCTCTTGTTTCTTTCTGTTACCAATCTTGAGAAACTCATAAATTCTCTATTCACTGTTTCCCAGTCTTAGAGAAGTAGATTTCTTTCTGCGAAAGTGCTGTTTTCACAGTGCTAAGTACTCCCAACTCTATCAACAATGTAGGTTTTACCAGTTTTCTAAGTCTCTCTTATTTTCTTGTGCTTATACTTGGTTTTCTCTGTGTAAACCTCTGTAACTTTTCTAGGTAGATGAATCACTGTGTACTTTCTCTTGTTTCTATTTGTTACCAATCTTGAGAAACTCATACATTTTCTGTTCACTGTTTCACGGACTTAGAGAACTAAATTTCTATCTGCGAAAGGGCTGTTTTCACAGTGCTAAGTACACCCAACTCTATCAACAATGTAGGTTTTACCAATTTTCTAAGTCTCTCTTATTTTCTTGTACTTATACTTGGAATTCTCTGTGTAAACCTCTGTAACTTCTCTAGGTAGATGAATCACTGTGTACTTTCTCTCGTTTCTAACTGTTACCAATCTTGAGAGACTCATACATTCTCTGTTCACCGTTTCCCAGTCTTAGAGAAGTAGATTTCTTTCTCGGAAAGTGCCGTTTTCACAGTGCTAAGTACTCCCAACGGTATCGACAATGTAGGTTTTACCAGTTTTCTAAGTCTCTCTTATTTTCTTGTACTCATACTTGGAATTCTCTGTGTAAACCTCTGTAACTTCTCTAGGTAGATGAATCACTGTGTACTTTCTCTTGTTTCTTTCTGTTACCAATCTTGAGAAACTCATAAATTCTCTATTCACTGTTTCCCAGTCTTAGAGAAGTAGATTTCTTTCTGCGAAAGTGCTGTTTTCACAGTGCTAAGTACTCCCAACTCTATCAACAATGTAGGTTTTACCAGTTTTCTAAGTCTCCCTTATTTTCTTGTACTTATATTTGGAATTCTCTGTGTAAACCTCTGTAACTTTTCTAGGTAGATGAATCACTGTGTACTTTCGCTTGTTTCTGTCTGTTACCAAACTTGAGAAACTCATACATTCTCTGTTCACTGTTTCACGGACTTAGAGAACTAAATTTCCTTTGGCGAAAGTGCTGTTTTCACAGTGCTAAGTACTCCCAACTCTATCAACAATGTAGGTTTTACCAGTTTTCTAAGTCTCTCTTATTTTCTTGTACTTATACTTGGAATTCTCTGTGTAAACCTCTGTAACTTCTCTAGGTAGATGAATCACTGTGTACTTTCTCTTGTTTCTATCTGTTACCAATCTTGAGAAACTCATACATTTTCTGTTCACTGTTTCACGGACTTAGAGAACTAAATTTCCTTCGGCGAAAGTGCTGTTTTCGCAGTGCTAAGTACTCCCAACTCTATCAACAATGTAGGTTTTACCAGTTTTCTAAGTCTCCCTTATTGTCTTGTACTTATACTTGGAATTCTCTGTGTAAACCTCTGTAACTTATCTAGGTAGATGAATCACTGTGTACTTTCGCTTGTTTCTGTCTGTTACCAATCTTGAGAAACTCATACATTCTCTGTTCACTGTTTCCCAGTCTTAGAGACGTAGATTTCTTTCTGCCAATGTGGTGTTTTCACAGTGCTAAGTACTCCCAACTCTATCAACAATGTACGTTTTACCAGTTTTCTAAGTCTCTCTTATTTTCTTGTGCTTATACTTGGAATACTCTGTGTAAACCTCTTTAACTTTTCTAGGTAGATGAATCACTGTGTACTTTCTCTTGTTTCTATCTCTTACCAATCTTGAGAAACTCATACATTCTCTGTTCACTGTTTCACGGACTTAGAGAACTAAATTTCTTTCGGCGAAAGTGCTGTTTTCACAGTGCTAAGTAGTCCCAACTCTATCCACAATGTAGGTTTTACCATTTTTCTAAGTCTCTCTTATTTTCTTGGACTTATACTTGGTTTTCTCTGTGTAAACCTCTGTAACTTTTCTAGGTTGATGAATCACTGTGTACTTTCTCTTGTTTCTATCTGTTTCCAATATTGAGAAACTCATACATTTTCTGTTCACTGTTTCACGGACTTAGAGAACTAAATTTCCTTCGGCGAAAGTGCTGTTTTCACCGTGCTAAGTACTCCCAACTCTATCAACAATGTAGGTTTTAACAGTTTTCTAAGTCTCCCTTATTTTCTTGTACTTATACTTGGAAATCTCTGTGTAAACCTCTGTAACTTTTCTAGGTAGATGAATCACTGTGTACTTTCGCTTGTTTCTGTCTGTTACCAAACTTGAGAAACTCATACATTCTCTGTTCACTGTTTCACAGACTTAGAGAACTAAAATTCCTTCGGCGAAAGTGCTGTTTTCACAGTGCTAAGTACTCCCAACTCTATCAACAATGTAGGTTTTACCGGTTTTCAAAGTCTCTCATATTTTCTTGTACTAATACTAGGAATTCTCTGTGTAAACCTCTGTAACTTTTCTAGGTAGATGAATCACTGTGTACTTTCTCTTGTTTCTATCTGTTACCAATCTTGCGAAACTCATACATTCTCTGTTCACTGTTTCCCAGTCTTAGAGAAGTAGATTTCTTTCTGCGAAAGTGCTGTTTTCACAGTGCTAAGTACTCCCAACTCTATCAACAATGTAGGTTTTACCAGTTTTCTAAGTGTCCCTTATTGTCTTGTACTTATACTTGGAATTCTCTGTGTAAACCACTGTAACTTCTCTAGGTAGATGAATCACTGTGTACTTTCTCTTGTTTCTTTCTGTTACCAATCTTGAGAAACTCATAAATTCTCTATTCACTGTTTCCCAGTCTTAGAGAAGTAGATTTCTTTCTGCCAAAGTGCTGTTTTCACAGTGCTAAGTACTCCCAACTCTATCAACAATGTAGGTTTTACCAGTTTTCTAAGTCTCTCTTATTTTCTTGTACTTATACTTGGTTTTCTCTGTGTAAACCTCTGTAATTTTTCTAGGTAGATGAATCACTGTGTACTTTCTCTTGTTTCTATCTGTTACCAATCTTGAGAAACTGAATACATGCTCTTTTCACTGTTTCACGGACTTAGAAAACTAAATTTCTTTCTGCGAAAGTGCTGTTTTCACAGTGCTAAGTACTCCCAACTCTATCAACAATGTAGGTTTTACCGGTTTTCAAAGTCTCTCTTATTTTCTTGTACTTATACTTGGAATTCTCTGTGTAAACCTCTGTAACTTTTCTAGGTAGATGAATCACTGTGTACTTTCTCTTGTTTCTATCTGTTACCAATCTTGAGAAACTCATACATTCTCTGTTCACTGTTTCACGGACTTAGACAGCTAAATTTCTTTCGGCGAAAGTGCTGTTTTCACAGTGCTAAGTACACCCAACTCTATCCACAATATAGGCTTTACCAGGTTTCTAAGTCTCTCTTATTTTCTTGTACTTATACTTGGTTTTCTCTGTGTAAACCTCTGTAACTTTTCTAGGTAGATGAATCACTGTGTACTTTCTGTTGTTTCTATCTGTTACCAATCTTGAGAAACTCATACATTCTCTGTTCACTGTTTCACGGACTTAGAGAACTAAAATTCCTTCAGCGAAAGTGCTGTTTTCACAGTGCTAAGTACTCCCAACTCTATCAACAATGTAGGTTTTACCAGTTTTCTAAGTCTCCCTTATTTTCTTGTACTTATAGTTGGAATTCTCTGTGTAAACCTCTGTAACTTTTCTAGGTAGATGAATCACTGTGTACTTTCGCTTGTTTCTGTCTGTTACCAAACTTGAGAAACTCATACATTCTCTGTTCACTGTTTCACGGACTTAGAGAACTAAATTTCCTTCCGTGAAAGTGCTGTTTTCACAGTGCTAAGTACTCCCAACTCTATCAACAATGTAGGTTTTACCAGTTTTCTAAGTCTCTCTTATTTTCTTGTACTTATACTTGGAATTCTTTGTGTAAACCTCTGTAACTTCTCTAGGTAGATGAATCACTGTGTACTTTCTCTTGTTTCTATCTGTTACCAATCTTGAGAAACTCATACATTCTCTGTTCACTGTTTCCCAGTCTTGGAGAAGTAGATTTCTTTCTGCCAAAGTGCTGTTTTCACAGTGCTAAGTACTCCCAACTCTATCAACAATGTAGGTTTTACCAGTTTTCTAAGTCTCTCTTATTTTCTTGTACTTATACTTGGTTTTCTCTGTGCAAACCTCTGTAATTTTTCTAGGTAGATGAATCACTGTGTACTTTCTCTGGTTTCTATCTTTTACCAATCTTGAGAAACTGAATACATTCTCTTTTCACTGTTTCACGGACTTAGAAAACTAAATTTCTTTCTGCAAAAGTGCTGTTTTCACAGTGCTAAGTACTCCCAACTCTATCAACAATGTAGGTTTTACCGGTTTTCAAAGTCTCTCTTATTTTCTTGTACTAATACTTGGAATTCTCTGTGTAAACCTCTGTAACTTTTCTAGGTAGATGAATCACTGTGTACTTTCGCTTGTTTCTGTCTGTTACCAAACTTGAGAAACTCATACATTCTCTGTTCACTGTTTCACGGACTTAGAGAACTAAAATTCCTTCGGCGAAAGTGCTGTTTTCACAGTGCTAAGTACTCCCAACTCTATCAGCAATGTAGGTTTTATCAGTTTTCTAAGTCTCCCTTATTTTCTTGTACTTATACTTGGAATTCTCTGTGTAAACCTCTGTAACTTTTCTAGGTAGATGAATCACTGTGTACTTTCGCTTGTTTCTGTCTGTTACCAAACTTGAGAAACTCATACATTCTCTGTTCACTGTTTCCCAGTCTTAGAGAAGTAGATTTCTTTCTGCCAAAGTGCTGTTTTCACAGTGCTAAGTACTCCCAACTCTATCAACAATGTAGGTTTTACGAGTTTTCTAAGTCTCTCTTATTTTCTTGTACTTATACTTGGTTTTCTCTGTGTAAACCTCGGTAATTTTTCTAGGTAGATGAATCACTGTGTACTTTCTCTTGTTTCTATCTGTTACCAATCTTGAGAAACTGAATACATTCTCTTTTCACTGTTTCACGGACTTAGAAAACTAAATTTCTTTCTGCGAAAGTGCTGTTTTCACAGTGCTAAGTACTCCCAACTCTATCAACAATGTAGGTTTTACCGGTTTTCAAAGTCTCTCTTATTTTCTTGTACTAATACTTGGAATTCTCTGTGTAAACCTCTGTAACTTTTGTAGGTAGATGAATCACTGTGTACTTTCTCTTGTTTCTATCTGTTACCAATCTTGAGAAACTCATACATTCTCTGTTCACTGTTTCACGGACTTAGAGAACTAAATTTCTTTCGGCGAAAGTGCTGTTTTCACAGTGCTAAGTTCTCCCAACTCTATCCACAATGTAGGTTTTACCAGTTTTCTAAGTCTCTCTTATTTTCTTGGACTTATACTTGGTTTTCTCTGTGTAAACCTCTGTAACTTTTCTAGGTAGATGAATCACTGTGTACTTTCTCTTGTTTCTATCTGTTTCCAATATTGAGAAACTCATACATTTTCTGTTCACTGTTTCACGGACTTAGAGAACTAAATTTCCTTCGGCGAAAGTGCTGTTTTCACCGTGCTAAGTACTCCCAACTCTATCAACAATGTAGGTTTTAACAGTTTTCTAAGTCTCCCTTATTTTCTTGTACTTATACTTGGAATTCTCTGTGTAAACCTCTGTAACTTTTCTAGGTAGATGAATCACTGGGTACTTTCGCTTGTTTCTGTCTGTTACCAAACTTGAGAAACTCATACATTCTCTGTTCACTGTTTCCCAGTCTTAGAGAAGTAGATTTCTTTCTGCCAAAGTGCTATTTTCACAGTGCTAAGTACTCCCAACTCTATCAACAATGTAGGTTTTACCAGTTTTCTAAGTCTCTCTTATTTTCTTGTACTTATACTGGGTTTTCTCTGTGTAAACCTCTGTAACTTTTCTAGGTAGATGAATCACTGTGTACTTTCTCTTGTTTCTATCTGTTACCAATCTTGAGAAACTGATACATTCTCTTTTCACTGTTTCACGGAATTAGAAAACTAAATTTCTTTCTGCGAAAGTGCTGTTTTCACAGTGGTAAGTACTCCCAACTCTATCAACAATGTAGGTTTTACCGGTTTTCAAAGTCTCTCTTATTTTCTTGCACTAATACTTGGAATTCTCTGTCTAAACCTCTGTAACTTCTCAAGGTAGATGAATCACTGTGTACTTTCTCTTTTTTCTATCTGTTACCAATCTTGAGAAACTCATACATTCTCTGTTCACTGTTTCACGGACTTAGAGAACTAAATTTCTTTCGGCGAAAGTGCTGTTTTCACAGTGCTAAGTACTCCCAACTGTGTCGACAATGTAGGTTTTACCAGTTTTCTAAGTCTCTCTTATTTTCTTGGACTTATACTAGGAGTTCTCTGTGTAAACCTCTGTAACTTCTCTAGGTAGATGAATCACTGTGTACTTTCTCTTGTTTCTTTCTGTTACCAATCTTGAGAAACTCATAAATTCTCTATTCACTGTTTCCCAGTCTTAGAGAAGTAGATTTCTTTCTGCGAAAGTGCTGTTTTCACAGTGCTAAGTACTCCCAACTCTATCAACAATGTAGGTTTTACCAGTTTTCTAAGTCTCCCTTATTTTCTTGTACTTATACTTGGAATTCTCTGTGTAAACCTCTGTAACTTTTCTAGGTAGATGAATCACTGTGTACTTTCGCTTGTTTCTGTCTTTTACCAAACTTGAGAAACTCATACATTCTCTGTTCACTGTTTCACGGACTTAGAGAACTAAATTTCCTTCGGCGAAAGTGCTGTTTTCACAGTGCTAAGTACTCCCAACTCTATCAACAATGTAGGTTTTACCAGTTTTCTAAGTCTCTCTTATTTTCTTGTACTTATACTTGGAATTCTCTGTGTAAACCTCTGTAACTTCTCTAGGTAGATGAATCACTGTGTACTTTCTCTTGTTTCTTTCTGTTACCAATCTTGAGAAACTCATACATTTTCTGTTCACTGTTTCACGGACTTAGAGAACTAAATTTCTATCTGTGAAATGGCTGTTTTCACAGTGCTAAGTACACCCAACTCTATCAACAATGTAGGTTTTACCAATTTTCTAAGTCTGTCTTATTTTCTTGTACTTATACTTGGAATTCTCTGTGTAAACCTCTGTAACTTTTCTAGGTAGATGAATCACTGTGTACTTTCTCTTGTTTCTATCTGTTACCAATCTTGAGAAACTCATACATTCTCTTTTCACTGTTTCACGAACTTAGAAAACTAAATTTCTTTCGGCGAAAGTGCTGTTTTCACAGTGCTAAGTACTCCCAACTCTATCAACAATGTAGGTTTTACCGGTTTTCTAAGTCTCTCTTATTTTCTTGTACTTATACTTGGAATTCTCTGTGTAAACCTCGGTAACTTTTCTAGGTAGATGAATCACTGTGTACTTTCTCTTGTTTCTATCTGTTACCAATCTTGAGAAACTCATACATTCTCTGTTCACTATTTCCCAGTGCTAGAGAAGTAGATTTCTTTCTACGAAAGTGCTGTTTTCACAGTGCTAAGTACTCCCAACTCTATTAACAATGTATGTTTTACCAGTTTTCTAAGTCTCTCTTATTTTCTTGTACTTATCCTTGGAATTCTCTGTGTAAACCTCTGTAACTATTCTAGGTAGATGAATCACTGTGTACTTTCGCTTGTTTCTATCTGTTACCAATCTTTAGAAACTCATACATTCTCTGTTCACTGTTTCACGGACTTAGAGAACTAAATTTCCTTCGGCGAAAGTGCTGTTTTCACAGTGCTAAGTACTCCCAACTCTATCAACAAAGTAGGTTTTACCGGTTTTCAAAGTCTCTCTTATTTTCTTGTAGTAATACTTGGAATTTTCTGTGTAAACCTCTGTAACTTTTCTAGGTAGATGAATCACTGTATACTTTCTCTTGTTTCTATCTGTTACCAATCTTGAGAAACTCATACATTCTCTGTTCACTGTTTCACGGACTTAGACAACTAAATTTCTTTCGGCGAAAGTGCTGTTTTCACAGTGCGAAGTACTCCCAACTCTATCCACAATGTAGGTTTTACCAGTTTTCTAAGTCTCTCTTATTTTCTTGTACTTATACTTGGTTTTCTCTGTGTAAACCTCTGTAACTTTTCTAGGTAGATGAATCACTGTGTACTTTCTCTTGTTTCTATCTGTTACCAATCTTGAGAAACTCATACATTTTCTGTTCACCGTTTCACGGACTTAGAGAACTAAATTTCCTTCGGCGAAACTGCTGTTTTCACAGTGCTAAGTACTCCCAACTCTATCAACAATGTAGGTTTTACCAGTTTTCTAAGTCTCCCTTATTTTCTTGTACTTATACTTGGAATTCTCTGTGTAAACCTCTGTAACTTTTCTAGGTAGATGAATCACTGTGTACTTTCGCTTGTTTCTGTCTGGTACCAAACTTGAGAAACTCATACATTCTCTGTTCACTGTTTCACGGACTTAGAGAACTAAATTTCCTTCGGCGAAAGTGCTGTTTTCACAGTGCTAAGTACTCCCAACTCTATCAACAATGTAGGTTTTACCAGTTTTCTAAGTCTCTCTTATTTTCTTGTACTTATACTTGGAATTCTCTGTGTAAACCTCTGTAACTTCTCTAGGTAGATGAATCACTGTATACTTTCTCTTGTTTCTATCTGTTACCAATCTTGAGAAACTCATGCATTCTCTGTTCACTGTTTCCCAGTCTTAGAGAAGTAAATTTCTTTCTGCGTAAGTGCTGTTTTCACAGTGCTAAGTACTCCCAACTCTATCAACAATGTAGGTTTTACCAGTTTTCTAAGTCTCTCTTATTTTCTTGTGCTTATACTTGGTTTTCTCTGTGTAAACCTCTGTAACTTTTCTAGGTAGATGAATCACTGTGTGCTTTCTCTTGTTTCTATCTGTTACCAATCTTGAGAAACTCATACATTTTCTGTTCACTGTTTCACGGACTTAGAGAACTAAATTTCCTTCGGCGAAAGTGCTGTTTTCGCAGTGCTAAGTACTCCCAACTCTATCAACAATGTAGGTTTTACCAGTTTTCTAAGTCTCCCTTATTGTCTTGTACTTATACTTGGAATTCTCTGTGTAAACCTCTGTAACTTATCTAGGTAGATGAATCACTGTGTACTTTCGCTTGTTTCTGTCTGTTACCAATCTTGAGAAACTCATACATTCTCTGTTCACTGTTTCCCAGTCTTAGAGACGTAGATTTCTTTCTGCCAATGTGGTGTTTTCACAGTGCTAAGTACTCCCAACTCTATCAACAATGTACGTTTTACCAGTTTTCTAAGTCTCTCTTATTTTCTTGTACTTATACTTGGAATACTCTGTGTAAACCTCTGTAACTTTTCTAGGTAGATGAATCACTGTGTACCTTCTCTTGTTTCTATCTGTTACCAATCTTGAGAAACTCATACATTCTCTGTTCACTGTTTCACGGACTTAGAGAACTAAATTTCTTTCGGCGAAAGTGCTGTTTTCACAGTGCTAAGTAGTCCCAACTCTATCCACAATGTAGGTTTTACCATTTTTCTAAGTCTCTCTTATTTTCTTGGACTTATACTTGGTTTTCTCTGTGTAAACCTCTGTAACTTTTCTAGGTTGATGAATCACTGTGTACTTTCTCTTGTTTCTATCTGTTTCCAATATTGAGAAACTCATACATTTTCTGTTCACTGTTTCACGGACTTAGAGAACTAAATTTCCTTCGGCGAAAGTGCTGTTTTCACCGTGCTAAGTACTCCCAACTCTATCAACAATGTAGGTTTTAACAGTTTTCTAAGTCTCCCTTATTTTCTTGTACTTATACTTGGAAATCTCTGTGTAAACCTCTGTAACTTTTCTAGGTAGATGAATCACTGTGTACTTTCGCTTGTTTCTGTCTGTTACCAAACTTGAGAAACTCATACATTCTCTGTTCACTGTTTCACAGACTAAGAGAACTAAAATTCCTTCGGCGAAAGTGCTGTTTTCACAGTGCTAAGTACTCCCAACTCTATCAACAATGTAGGTTTTACCGGTTTTCAAAGTCTCTCATATTTTCTTGTACTAATACTAGGAATTCTCTGTGTAAACCTCTGTAACTTTTCTAGGTAGATGAATCACTGTGTACTTTCTCTTGTTTCTATCTGTTACCAATCTTGCGAAACTCATACATTCTCTGTTCACTGTTTCCCAGTCTTAGAGAAGTAGATTTCTTTCTGCGAAAGTGCTGTTTTCACAGTGCTAAGTACTCCCAACTCTATCAACAATGTAGGTTTTACCAGTTTTCTAAGTGTCCCTTATTTTCTTGTACTTATACTTGGAATTCTCTGTGTAAACCACTGTAACTTCTCTAGGTAGATGAATCACTGTGTACTTTCTCTTGTTTCTTTCTGTTACCAATCTTGAGAAACTCATAAATTCTCTATTCACTGTTTCCCAGTCTTAGAGAAGTAGATTTCTTTCTGCCAAAGTGCTGTTTTCACAGTGCTAAGTACTCCCAACTCTATCAACAATGTAGGTTTTACCAGTTTTCTAAGTCTCTCTTATTTTCTTGTACTTATACTTGGTTTTCTCTGTGTAAACCTCTGTAATTTTTCTAGGTAGATGAATCACTGTGTACTTTCTCTTGTTTCTATCTGTTACCAATCTTGAGAAACTGAATACATGCTCTTTTCACTGTTTCACGGACTTAGAAAACTATATTTCTTTCTGCGAAAGTGCTGTTTTCACAGTGCTAAGTACTCCCAACTCTATCAACAATGTAGGTTTTACCGGTTTTCAAAGTCTCTCTTATTTTCTTGTACTTATACTTGGAATTCTCTGTGTAAACCTCTGTAACTTTTCTAGGTAGATGAATCACTGTGTACTTTCTCTTGTTTCTATCTGTTACCAATCTTGAGAAACTCATACATTCTCTGTTCACTGTTTCACGGACTTAGACAGCTAAATTTCTTTCGGCGAAAGTGCTGTTTTCACAGTGCTAAGTACTCCCAACTCTATCCACAATATAGGCTTTACCAGGTTTCTAAGTCTCTCTTATTTTCTTGTACTTATACTTGGTTTTCTCTGTGTAAACCTCTGTAACTTTTCTAGGTAGATGAATCACTGTGTACTTTCTCTTGTTTCTATCTGTTACCAATCTTGAGAAACTCATACATTCTCTGTTCACTGTTTCACGGACTTAGAGAACTAAAATTCCTTCAGCGAAAGTGCTGTTTTCACAGTGCTAAGTACTCCCAACTCTATCAACAATGTAGGTTTTACCAGTTTTCTAAGTCTCCCTTATTTTCTTGTACTTATAGTTGGAATTCTCTGTGTAAACCTCTGTAACTTTTCTAGGTAGATGAATCACTGTGTACTTTCGCTTGTTTCTGTCTGTTACCAAACTTGAGAAACTCATACATTCTCTGTTCACTGTTTCACGGACTTAGAGAACTAAATTTCCTTCGGTGAAAGTGCTGTTTTCACAGTGCTAAGTACTCCCAACTCTATCAACAATGTAGGTTTTACCAGTTTTCTAAGTCTCTCTTATTTTCTTGTACTTATACTTGGAATTCTCTGTGTAAACCTCTGTAACTTCTCTAGGTAGATGAATCACTGTATACTTTCTCTTGTTTCTATCTGTTACCAATCTTGAGAAACTCATGCATTCTCTGTTCACTGTTTCCCAGTCTTAGAGAAGTAAATTTCTTTCTGCGTAAGTGCTGTTTTCACAGTGCTAAGTACTCCCAACTCTATCAACAATGTAGGTTTTACCAGTTTTCTAAGTCTCTCTTATTTTCTTGTGCTTATACTTGGTTTTCTCTGTGTAAACCTCTGTAACTTTTCTAGGTAGATGAATCACTGTGTGCTTTCTCTTGTTTCTATCTGTTACCAATCTTGAGAAACTCATACATTTTCTGTTCACTGTTTCACGGACTTAGAGAACTAAATTTCCTTCGGCGAAAGTGCTGTTTTCGCAGTGCTAAGTACTCCCAACTCTATCAACAATGTAGGTTTTACCAGTTTTCTAAGTCTCCCTTATTGTCTTGTACTTATACTTGGAATTCTCTGTGTAAACCTCTGTAACTTATCTAGGTAGATGAATCACTGTGTACTTTCGCTTGTTTCTGTCTGTTACCAATCTTGAGAAACTCATACATTCTCTGTTCACTGTTTCCCAGTCTTAGAGACGTAGATTTCTTTCTGCCAATGTGGTGTTTTCACAGTGCTAAGTACTCCCAACTCTATCAACAATGTACGTTTTACCAGTTTTCTAAGTCTCTCTTATTTTCTTGTACTTATACTTGGAATACTCTGTGTAAACCTCTTTAACTTTTCTAGGTAGATGAATCACTGTGTACTTTCTCTTGTTTCTATCTCTTACCAATCTTGAGAAACTCATACATTCTCTGTTCACTGTTTCACGGACTTAGAGAACTAAATTTCTTTCGGCGAAAGTGCTGTTTTCACAGTGCTAAGTAGTCCCAACTCTATCCACAATGTAGGTTTTACCATTTTTCTAAGTCTCTCTTATTTTCTTGGACTTATACTTGGTTTTCTCTGTGTAAACCTCTGTAACTTTTCTAGGTTGATGAATCACTGTGTACTTTCTCTTGTTTCTATCTGTTTCCAATATTGAGAAACTCATACATTTTCTGTTCACTGTTTCACGGACTTAGAGAACTAAATTTCCTTCGGCGAAAGTGCTGTTTTCACCGTGCTAAGTACTCCCAACTCTATCAACAATGTAGGTTTTAACAGTTTTCTAAGTCTCCCTTATTTTCTTGTACTTATACTTGGAAATCTCTGTGTAAACCTCTGTAACTTTTCTAGGTAGATGAATCACTGTGTACTTTCGCTTGTTTCTGTCTGTTACCAAACTTGAGAAACTCATACATTCTCTGTTCACTGTTTCACAGACTTAGAGAACTAAAATTCCTTCGGCGAAAGTGCTGTTTTCACAGTGCTAAGTACTCCCAACTCTATCAACAATGTAGGTTTTACCGGTTTTCAAAGTCTCTCATATTTTCTTGTACTAATACTAGGAATTCTCTGTGTAAACCTCTGTAACTTTTCTAGGTAGATGAATCACTGTGTACTTTCTCTTGTTTCTATCTGTTACCAATCTTGCGAAACTCATACATTCTCTGTTCACTGTTTCCCAGTCTTAGAGAAGTAGATTTCTTTCTGCGAAAGTGCTGTTTTCACAGTGCTAAGTACTCCCAACTCTATCAACAATGTAGGTTTTACCAGTTTTCTAAGTGTCCCTTATTGTCTTGTACTTATACTTGGAATTCTCTGTGTAAACCACTGTAACTTCTCTAGGTAGATGAATCACTGTGTACTTTCTCTTGTTTCTTTCTGTTACCAATCTTGAGAAACTCATAAATTCTCTATTCACTGTTTCCCAGTCTTAGAGAAGTAGATTTCTTTCTGCCAAAGTGCTGTTTTCACAGTGCTAAGTACTCCCAACTCTATCAACAATGTAGGTTTTACCAGTTTTCTAAGTCTCTCTTATTTTCTTGTACTTATACTTGGTTTTCTCTGTGTAAACCTCTGTAATTTTTCTAGGTAGATGAATCACTGTGTACTTTCTCTTGTTTCTATCTGTTACCAATCTTGAGAAACTGAATACATGCTCTTTTCACTGTTTCACGGACTTAGAAAACTAAATTTCTTTCTGCGAAAGTGCTGTTTTCACAGTGCTAAGTACTCCCAACTCTATCAACAATGTAGGTTTTACCGGTTTTCAAAGTCTCTCTTATTTTCTTGTACTTATACTTGGAATTCTCTGTGTAAACCTCTGTAACTTTTCTAGGTAGATGAATCACTGTGTACTTTCTCTTGTTTCTATCTGTTACCAATCTTGAGAAACTCATACATTCTCTGTTCACTGTTTCACGGACTTAGACAGCTAAATTTCTTTCGGCGAAAGTGCTGTTTTCACAGTGCTAAGTACACCCAACTCTATCCACAATATAGGCTTTACCAGGTTTCTAAGTCTCTCTTATTTTCTTGTACTTATACTTGGTTTTCTCTGTGTAAACCTCTGTAACTTTTCTAGGTAGATGAATCACTGTGTACTTTCTGTTGTTTCTATCTGTTACCAATCTTGAGAAACTCATACATTCTCTGTTCACTGTTTCACGGACTTAGAGAACTAAAATTCCTTCAGCGAAAGTGCTGTTTTCACAGTGCTAAGTACTCCCAACTCTATCAACAATGTAGGTTTTACCAGTTTTCTAAGTCTCCCTTATTTTCTTGTACTTATAGTTGGAATTCTCTGTGTAAACCTCTGTAACTTTTCTAGGTAGATGAATCACTGTGTACTTTCGCTTGTTTCTGTCTGTTACCAAACTTGAGAAACTCATACATTCTCTGTTCACTGTTTCACGGACTTAGAGAACTAAATTTCCTTCCGTGAAAGTGCTGTTTTCACAGTGCTAAGTACTCCCAACTCTATCAACAATGTAGGTTTTACCAGTTTTCTAAGTCTCTCTTATTTTCTTGTACTTATACTTGGAATTCTTTGTGTAAACCTCTGTAACTTCTCTAGGTAGATGAATCACTGTGTACTTTCTCTTGTTTCTATCTGTTACCAATCTTGAGAAACTCATACATTCTCTGTTCACTGTTTCCCAGTCTTGGAGAAGTAGATTTCTTTCTGCCAAAGTGCTGTTTTCACAGTGCTAAGTACTCCCAACTCTATCAACAATGTAGGTTTTACCAGTTTTCTAAGTCTCTCTTATTTTCTTGTACTTATACTTGGTTTTCTCTGTGCAAACCTCTGTAATTTTTCTAGGTAGATGAATCACTGTGTACTTTCTCTGGTTTCTATCTTTTACCAATCTTGAGAAACTGAATACATTCTCTTTTCACTGTTTCACGGACTTAGAAAACTAAATTTCTTTCTGCAAAAGTGCTGTTTTCACAGTGCTAAGTACTCCCAACTCTATCAACAATGTAGGTTTTACCGGTTTTCAAAGTCTCTCTTATTTTCTTGTACTAATACTTGGAATTCTCTGTGTAAACCTCTGTAACTTTTCTAGGTAGATGAATCACTGTGTACTTTCGCTTGTTTCTGTCTGTTACCAAACTTGAGAAACTCATACATTCTCTGTTCACTGTTTCACGGACTTAGAGAACTAAAATTCCTTCGGCGAAAGTGCTGTTTTCACAGTGCTAAGTACTCCCAACTCTATCAGCAATGTAGGTTTTATCAGTTTTCTAAGTCTCCCTTATTTTCTTGTACTTATACTTGGAATTCTCTGTGTAAACCTCTGTAACTTTTCTAGGTAGATGAATCACTGTGTACTTTCGCTTGTTTCTGTCTGTTACCAAACTTGAGAAACTCATACATTCTCTGTTCACTGTTTCCCAGTCTTAGAGAAGTAGATTTCTTTCTGCCAAAGTGCTGTTTTCACAGTGCTAAGTACTCCCAACTCTATCAACAATGTAGGTTTTACCAGTTTTCTAAGTCTCTCTTATTTTCTTGTACTTATACTTGGTTTTCTCAGTGTAAACCTCTGTAACTTTTCTAGGTAGATGAATCACTGTGTACTTTCTCTTGTTTCTATCTGTTACCAATCTTGAGAAACTGATATATTCTCTTTTCACTGTTTCACGGACTTAGAGAACTAAATTTCTTTCTGCGAAAGTGCTGTTTTCACAGTGCTAAGTACTCCCAACTCTATCAACAATGTAGGTTTTACCGGTTTTCAAAGTCTCTCTTATTTTCTTGTACTAATACTGTGAATTCTCTGTGTAAACCTCTGTAACTTTTGTAGGTAGATGAATCACTGTGTACTTTCTCTTGTTTCTATCTGTTACCAATCTTGAGAAACTCATACATTCTCTGTTCACTGTTTCACGGACTTAGAGAACTAAATTTCTTTCGGCGAAAGTGCTGTTTTCACAGTGCTAAGTTCTCCCAACTCTATCCACAATGTAGGTTTTACCAGTTTCTAAGTCTCTCTTATTTTCTTGGACTTATACTTGGTTTTCTCTGGGTAAACCTCTGTAACTTTTCTAGGTAGATGAATCACTGTGTACTTTCTCTTGTTTCTATCTGTTTCCATATTGAGAAACTCATACATTTTCTGTTCACTGTTTCACGGACTTAGGAACTAAATTTCCTTCGGCGAAAGTGCTGTTTTCACCGTGCTAAGTACTCCCAACTCTATCAACAATGTAGGTTTTAACAGTTTTCTAAGTCTCCCTTATTTTCTTGTACTTATACTTGGAATTCTCTGTGTAAACCTCTGTAACTTTTCTAGGTAGATGAATCACTGGGTACTTTCGCTTGTTTCTGTCTGTTACCAAACTTGAGAAACTCATACATTCTCTGTTCACTGTTTCCCAGTCTTAGAGAAGTAGATTTCTTCTGCCAAAGTGCTATTTTCACAGTGCTAAGTACTCCCAACTCTATCAACAATGTAGGTTTTACCAGTTTTCTAAGTCTCTCTTATTTTCTTGTACTTATACCTGGGTTTTCTCTGTGTAAACCTCTGTAACTTTTCTAGGTAGATGAATCACTGTGTACTTTCTCTTGTTTCTATCTGTTACCAATCTTGAGAAACTGATACATTCTCTTTTCACTGTTTCACGGAATTAGAAAACTAAATTTCTTTCTGCGAAAGTGCTGTTTTCACAGGGTAAGTACTCCCAACTCTATCAACAATGTAGGTTTACCGGTTTTCAAAGTCTCTCTTATTTTCTTGCACTAATACTTGGAATTCTCTGTCTAAACCTCTGTAACTTCTCAAGGTAGGTAGATGAATCACTGTGTACTTTCTCTTGTTTCTATCTGTTACCAATCTTGAGAAACTGAATACATTCTCTTTTCACTGTTTCACGGACTTACAAAACTAAATTTCTTTCTGCGAAAGTGCTGTTTTCACAGTGCTAAGTACTCCCAACTCTATCAACAATGTAGGTTTTACCGGTTTTCAAAGTCTCTCTTATTTTCTTCTACTAATACTTGGAATTCTCTGTGTAAACCTCTGTAACTTTTCTAGGTAGATGAATCACTGGGTACTTTCGCTTGTTTCTGTCTGTTACCAAACTTGAGAAACTCATACATTCTCTGTTCACTGTTTCCCAGTCTTAGAGAAGTAGATTTCTTTCTGCCAAAGTGCTATTTTCACAGTGCTAAGTACTCCCAACTCTATCAACAATGTAGGTTTTACCAGTTTTCTAAGTCTCTCTTATTTTCTTGTACTTATACTTGGTTTTCTCTGTGTAAACCTCTGTAACTTTTCTAGGTAGATGAATCACTGTGTACTTTCTCTTGTTTCTATCTGTTACCAATCTTGAGAAACTGATACATTCTCTTTTCACTGTTTCACGGAATTAGAAAACTAAATTTCTTTCTGCGAAAGTGCTGTTTTCACAGTGGTAAGTACTCCCAACTCTATCAACAATGTAGGTTTTACCGGTTTTCAAAGTCTCTCTTATTTTCTTGCACTAATACTTGGAATTCTCTGTCTAAACCTCTGTAACTTCTCAAGGTAGATGAATCACTGTGTACTTTCTCTTTTTTCTATCTGTTACCAATCTTGAGAAACTCATACATTCTCTTTTCACTGTTTCGCGGACTTAGAGAACTAAATTTCTTTCGGCGAAAGTGCTGTTTTCACAGTGCTAAGTACTCCCAACTGTGTCGACAATGTAGGTTTTACCAGTTTTCTAAGTCTCTCTTATTTTCTTGGACTTATACTAGGAGTTCTCTGTGTAAACCTCTGTAACTTCTCTAGGTAGATGAATCACTGTGTACTTTCTCTTGTTTCTTTCTGTTACCAATCTTGAGAAACTCATAAATTCTCTATTCACTGTTTCCCAGTCTTAGAGAAGTAGATTTCTTTCTGCGAAAGTGCTGTTTTCACAGTGCTAAGTACTCCCAACTCTATCAACAATGTAGGTTTTACCAGTTTTCTAAGTCTCCCTTATTTTCTTGTACTTATACTTGGAATTCTCTGTGTAAACCTCTGTAACTTTTCTAGGTAGATGAATCACTGTGTACTTTCGCTTGTTTCTGTCTTTTACCAAACTTGAGAAACTCATACATTCTCTGTTCACTGTTTCACGGACTTAGAGAACTAAATTTCCTTCGGCGAAAGTGCTGTTTTCACAGTGCTAAGTACTCCCAACTCTATCAACAATGTAGGTTTTACCAGTTTTCTAAGTCTCTCTTATTTTCTTGTACTTATACTTGGAATTCTCTGTGTAAACCTCTGTAACTTCTCTAGGTAGATGAATCACTGTGTACTTTCTCTTGTTTCTTTCTGTTACCAATCTTGAGAAACTCATAAATTCTCTATTCACTGTTTCCCAGTCTTAGAGAAGTAGATTTCTTTCTGCCAAAGTGCTGTTTTCACAGTGCTAAGTACTCCCAACTCTATCAACAATGTAGGTTTTACCAGTATTCTAAGTCTCCCTTATTTTCTTGTACTTATACTTGGAATTCTCTGTGTAAACCTCTGTAACTTTTCTACGTAGATGAATCACTGTGTACTTTCGCTTGTTTCTGTCTGTTACCAAACTTGAGAAACTCATACATTCTCTGTTCACTGTTTCACGGACTTAGAGAACTAAATTTCTATCTGCGAAAGTGCTGTTTTCACAGTGCTAAGTACTCCCAACTCTATCAACAATGTAGGATTTACCAATTTTCTAAGTCTGTCTTATTTTCTTATACTTATACTTGGAATTCTCTGTGTAAACCTCTGTAACTTTTCTAGGTAGATGAATCACTGTGTACTTTCTCTTGTTTCTATCTGTTACCAATCTTGAGAAACTCATACATTCTCTTTTCACTGTTTCACGAACTTAGAAAACCAAATTTCTTTCGGCGAAAGTGCTGTTTTCACAGTGCTAGGTACTCCCAACTCTATCAACAATGTAGGTTTTACCGGTTTCCTAAGCCTCTCTTATTTTCTTCTACTTATACTTGGAATTCTCTGTGTAAACCTCTGTAACTTCTCTAGGTAGATGAATCACTGTATACTTTCTCTTGTTTCTATCTGTTACCAATCTTGAGAAACTCATAATTATCTGTTCACTGTTTCCCAGTCTTAGAGAAGTAGATTTCTTTCTGCGAAAGTGCTGTTTTCACAGTGGTAAGTACTCCCAACTCTATCCACAATGTAGGTTTTACCAGTTTTCTAAGTCTCTCTTATTTTCTTGTACTTATACTTGGAATTCTCTGTGTAAACCTCTGTAACTTCTCTAGGTAGATGAATCACTGTGTACTTTCTCTCGTTTCTATCTGTTACCAATCTTGAGAGACTCATACATTCTCTATTCACCGTTTCCCAGTCTTAGAGAAGTAGATTTCTTTCTCAGAAAGTGCCGTTTTCACAGTGCTAAGTACTCCCAACTGTATCGACAATGTAGGTTTTACCAGTTTTCTAAGTCTCTCTTATTTTCTTGTACTTATACATGGAATTCTCTGAGTAAACTTCTGTAACTTCTCTAGGTAGATTAATCACTGTGTACTTTCTCTTGTTTCTATCTGTTACCAATCTTGAGAAACTCATACATTCTCCCTTCACTGTTTCCCACTGTTAGAGAAGTAGATTTCTTTCTGGGAAAGTGCTGTTTTCACCGTGCTAAGTACTCCCAACTCTATCAACAATGTAGGTTTTACCAGTTTTCTAAGTCTCTCTTATTTTCTTGTACTTATCCTTGGAATTCTCTGTGTAAACCTCTGTAACTTTTCTAGGTAGATGAATCACTGTGTACTTTCTCTTGTTTCTATCTGTTACCAATCTTGAGAAACTCATACATTCTCTGTTCACTGTTTCACGGACTTAGAGAACTAAATTTCTTTCGGCGAAAGTGCTGTTTTCACAGTGCTAAGTACTCCCAACTCTATCAACAATGTAGGTTTTACCAGTTTTCTAAGTCTCTCTTATTTTCTTGTACTTATACTTGGTTTTCTCTGTGTAAACCTCTGTAACTTTTCTAGGTAGATGAATCACTGTGTACTTTCTCTTGTTTCTATCTGTTACCAATCTTGAGAAACTCATACATTTTCTGTTCACTGTTTCACGGACTTAGAGAACTAAATTTCCTTCGGCGAAAGTGCTGTTTTCACAGTGCTAAGTACTCCCAACTCTATCAACAATGTAGGTTTTACCAGTTTTCTAAGTCTGCCTTATTGTCTTGTACTTATACTTGGAATTCTCTGTGTAAACCTCTGTAACTTATCTAGGTAGATGAATCACTGTGTACTTTCGCTTGTTTCTGTCTGTTACCAATCTTGAGAAACTCATACATTCTCTGTTCACTGTTTCCCAGTCTTAGAGACGTAGATTTCTTTCTGCCAATGTGCTGTTTTCACAGTGCTAAGTACTCCCAACTCTATCAACAATGTACGTTTTACCAGTTTTCTAAGTCTCTCTTATTTTCTTGTACTTATACTTGGTTTTCTCTGTGTAAACCTCTGTAACTTTTCTATGTAGATGAATCACTGTGTACTTTCTCTTGTTTCTATCTGTTACCAATCTTGAGAAACTCATACATTTTCTGTTCACTGTTTCACGGACTTAGAGAACTAAATTTCTATCTGCGAAAGTGCTGTTTTCACAGTGCTAAGTACTCCCAACTCTATCAACAATGTAGGTTTTACCAATTTTCTAAGTCTGTCTTATTTTCTTGTACTTATACTTGGAATTCTCTGTGTAAACCTCTGTAACTTTTCTAGGTAGATGAATCACTGTGTACTTTCTCTTGTTTCTATCTGTTACCAATCTTGAGAAACTCATACATTCTCTTTTCACTGTTTCACGAACTTAGAAAACTAAATTTCTTTCGGCGAAAGTGCTGTTTTCACAGTGCTAAGTACTCCCAACTCTATCAACAATGTAGGTTTTACCGGTTTTCTAAGTCTCTCTTATTTTCTTGTACTTATACTTGGAATTCTCTGTGTAAACCTCTGTAACTTCTCTAGGTAGATGAATCACTGTATACTTTCTCTTGTTTCTATCTGTTACCAATCTTGAGAAACTCATACATTCTCTGTTCACTGTTTCCCAGTCTTAGAGAAGTAGATTTCTTTCTGCGAAAGTGCTGTTTTCACAGTGCTAAGTACTCCCAACTCTATCCACAATGTAGGTTTTACCAGTTTTCTAAGTCTCTCTTATTTTCTTGTACTTATACTTGGAATTCTCTGTGTAAACCTCTGTAACTTCTCTAGGTAGATGAATCACTGTGTACTTTCTCTCGTTTCTATCTGTTACGAATCTTGACAGACGCATACATTCTCTGTTCACCGTTTCCCAGTCTTAGAGAAGTAGATTTCTTTCTGCGTAAGTGCTGTTTTCACAGTGCTAAGTACTCCCAACTCTATCAACAATGTAGGTTTTACCAGTTTTCTAAGTCTCCCTTATTTTCTTGTACTTATACTTGGAATTCTCTGTGTAAACCTCTGTAACTTATCTAGGTAGATGAATCACTGTGTACTTTCGCTTGTTTCTGTCTGTTACCAATCTTGAGAAACTCATACATTCACTGTTCACTGTTTACCAGTCTTAGAGACGTAGATTTCTTTCTGCCAATGTGCTGTTTTCACAGTGCTAAGTACTCCCAACTCTATCAACAATGTACGTTTTACCAGTTTTCTAAGTCTCTCTTATTTTCTTGTACTTATACTTGGTTTTCTCTGTGAAAACCTCTGTAACTTTTCTAGGTAGATGAATCACTGTGTACTTTCTCTTGTTTCTATCTGTTACCAATCTTGAGAAACTCATACATTTTCTGTTCACTGTTTCACGGACTTAGAGAACTAAATTTCTATCTGCGAAAGTGCTGTTTTCACAGTGCTAAGTACTCCCAACTCTATCAACAATGTAGGTTTTACCGGTTTTCTAAGTCTCTCTTATTTTCTTGTACTTATACTTGGAATTCTCTGTGTAAACCTCTGTAACTTCTCTAGGTAGGTGAATCACTGTATACTTTCTCTTGTTTCTATCTGTTACCAATCTTGAGAAACTCATACATTCTCTGTTCACTGTTTCCCAGTCTTAGAGAAGTAGATTTCTTTCTGCGAAAGTGCTGTTTTCACAGTGCTAAGTACTCCCAACTCTATCCACAATGTAGGTTTTACCAGTTTTCTAAGTCTCTCTTATTTTCTTGTACTTATACTTGGAATTCTCTGTGTAAACCTCTGTAACTTCTCTAGGTAGATGAATCACTGTGTACTTTCTCTCGTTTCTATCTGTTACGAATCTTGACAGACGCATACATTCTCTGTTCACCGTTTCCCAGTCTTAGAGAAGTAGATTTCTTTCTGCGTAAGTGCTGTTTTCACAGTGCTAAGTACTCCCAACTCTATCAACAATGTAGGTTTTACCAGTTTTCTAAGTCTCCCTTATTTTCTTGTACTTATACTTGGAATTCTCTGTGTAAACCTCTGTAACTTATCTAGGTAGATGAATCACTGTGTACTTTCGCTTGTTTCTGTCTGTTACCAATCTTGAGAAACTCATACATTCACTGTTCACTGTTTACCAGTCTTAGAGACGTAGATTTCTTTCTGCCAATGTGCTGTTTTCACAGTGCTAAGTACTCCCAACTCTATCAACAATGTACGTTTTACCAGTTTTCTAAGTCTCTCTTATTTTCTTGTACTTATACTTGGTTTTCTCTGTGAAAACCTCTGTAACTTTTCTAGGTAGATGAATCACTGTGTACTTTCTCTTGTTTCTATCTGTTACCAATCTTGAGAAACTCATACATTTTCTGTTCACTGTTTCACGGACTTAGAGAACTAAATTTCTATCTGCGAAAGTGCTGTTTTCACAGTGCTAAGTACTCCCAACTCTATCAACAATGTAGGTTTTACCAGTTTTCTAAGTCTCCCTTATTTTCTTGTACTTATACTTGGAATTCTCTGTGTAAACCTCTGTAACTTATCTAGGTAGATGAATCACTGTGTACTTTCGCTTGTTTCTGTCTGTTACCAATCTTGAGAAACTCATACATTCACTGTTCACTGTTTCCCAGTCTTAGAGACGTAGATTTCTTTCTGCCAATGTGCTGTTTTCACAGTGCTAAGTACTCCCAACTCTATCAACAATGTACGTTTTACCAGTTTTCTAAGTCTCTCTTATTTTCTTGTACTTATACTTGGTTTTCTCTGTGAAAACCTCTGTAACTTTTCTAGGTAGATGAATCACTGTGTACTTTCTCTTGTTTCTATCTGTTACCAATCTTGAGAAACTCATACATTTTCTGTTCACTGTTTCACGGACTTAGAGAACTAAATTTCTATCTGCGAAAGTGCTGTTTTCACAGTGCTAAGTACTCCCAACTCTATCAACAATGTAGTTTTTACCAATTTTCTAAGTCTGTCTTATTTTCTTATACTTATACTTGGAATTCTCTGTGTAAACCTCTGTAACTTCTCTAGGTAGATGAATCACTGTGTACTTTCTCTCGTTTCTATCTGTTACCAATCTTGAGAGACTCATACATTCTCTGTTCACCGTTTCCCAGTCTTAGAGAAGTAGATTTCTTTCTCGCAAAGTGCCGTTTTCACAGTGCTAAGTACTCCCAACTGTATCGACAATGTAGGTTTTACCAGTTTTCTAAGTCTCTCTTATTTTCTTGTACTTATACATGGAATTCTCTGAGTAAACTTCTGTAACTTCTCTAGGTAGATTAATCACTGTGTACTTTCTCTTGTTTCTATCTGTTACCAATCTTGAGAAACTCATACATTCTCTCTTCACTGTTTCCCACTGTTAGAGAAGTAGATTTCTTTCTGGGAAAGTGCTGTTTTCACCGTGCTAAGTACTCCCAACTCTATCAACAATGTAGGTTTTACCAGTTTTCTAAGTCTCTCTTATTTTCTTGTACTTATCCTTGGAATTCTCTGTGTAAACCTCTGTAACTTTTCTAGGTAGATGAATCACTGTGTACTTTCTCTTGTTTCTATCTGTTACCAATCTTGAGAAACTCATACATTCTCTGTTCACTGTTTCACGGACTTAGAGAACTAAATTTCTTTCGGCGAAAGTGCTGTTTTCACAGTGCTAAGTACTCCCAACTCTATCAACAATGTAGGTTTTACCAGTTTTCTAAGTCTCTCTTATTTTCTTGTACTTATACTTGGTTTTCTCTGTGTAAACCTCTGTAACTTTTCTAGGTAGATGAATCACTGTGTACTTTCTCTTGTTTCTATCTGTTACCAATCTTGAGAAACTCATACATTTTCTGTTCACTGTTTCACGGACTTAGAGAACTAAATTTCCTTCGGCGAAAGTGCTGTTTTCACAGTGCTAAGTACTCCCAACTCTATCAACAATGTAGGTTTTACCAGTTTTCTAAGTCTCCCTTATTGTCTTGTACTTATACTTGGAATTCTCTGTGTAAACCTCTGTAACTTATCTAGGTAGATGAATCACTGTGTACTTTCGCTTGTTTCTGTCTGTTACCAATCTTGAGAAACTCATACATTCTCTGTTCACTGTTTCCCAGTCTTAGAGACGTAGATTTCTTTCTGCCAATGTGCTGTTTTCACAGTGCTAAGTACTCCCAACTCTATCAACAATGTACGTTTTACCAGTTTTCTAAGTCTCTCTTATTTTCTTGTACTTATACTTGGTTTTCTCTGTGTAAACCTCTGTAACTTTTCTACGTAGATGAATCACTGTGTACTTTCTCTTGTTTCTATCTGTTACCAATCTTGAGAAACTCATACATTTTCTGTTCACTGTTTCACGGACTTAGAGAACTAAATTTCTATCTGCGAAAGTGCTGTTTTCACAGTGCTAAGTACTCCCAACTCTATCAACAATGTAGGTTTTACCAATTTTCTAAGTCTGTCTTATTTTCTTGTACTTATACTTGGAATTCTCTGTGTAAACCTCTGTAACTTTTCTAGGTAGATGAATCACTGTGTACTTTCTCTTGTTTCTATCTGTTACCAATCTTGAGAAACTCATACATTCTCTTTTCACTGTTTCACGAACTTAGAAAACTAAATTTCTTTCGGCGAAAGTGCTGTTTTCACAGTGCTAAGTACTCCCAACTCTATCAACAATGTAGGTTTTACCGGTTTTCTAAGTCTCTCTTATTTTCTTGTACTTATACTTGGAATTCTCTGTGTAAACCTCTGTAACTTCTCTAGGTAGATGAATCACTGTATACTTTCTCTTGTTTCTATCTGTTACCAATCTTGAGAAACTCATGCTTTCTCTGTTCACTGTTTCCCAGTCTTAGAGAAGTAGATTTCTTTCTGCGAAAGTGCTGTTTTCACAGTGCTAAGTACTCCCAACTCTATCCACAATGTAGGTTTTACCAGTTTTCTAAGTCTCTCTTATTTTCTTGTACTTATACTTGGTTTTCTCTGTGTAAACCTCTGTAACTTTTCTAGGTAGATGAATCACTGTGTACTTTCTCTTGTTTCTATCTGTTACCAATCTTGAGAAACTCATACATTTTCTGTTCACTGTTTCACGGACTTAGAGAACTAAATTTCCTTCGGCGAAAGTGCTGTTTTCACAGTGCTAAGTACTCCCAACTCTATCAACAATGTAGGTTTTACCAGTTTTCTAAGTCTCCCTTATTGTCTTGTACTTATACTTGGAATTCTCTGTGTAAACCTCTGTAACTTATCTAGGTAGATGAATCACTGTGTACTTTCGCTTGTTTCTGTCTCTTACCAATCTTGAGAAACTCATACATTCACTGTTCACTGTTTCCCAGTCTTAGAGACGTAGATTTCTTTCTGCCAATGTGCTGTTTTCACAGTGCTAAGTACTCCCAACTCTATCAACAATGTACGTTTTACCAGTTTTCTAAGTCTCTCTTATTTTCTTGTACTTATACTTGGTTTTCTCTGTGTAAACCTCTGTAACTTTTCTAGGTAGATGAATCACTGTGTACTTTCTCTTGTTTCTATCTGTTACCAATCTTGAGAAACTCATACATTTTCTGTTCACTGTTTCAGGGACTTAGAGAACTAAATTTCTATCTGCGAAAGTGCTGTTTTCACAGTGCTAAGTACTCCCAACTCTATCAACAATGTAGGTTTTACCAATTTTCTAAGTCTGTCTTATTTTCCTGTACTTATACTTGGAATTCTCTGTGTAAACCTCTGTAACTTTTCTAGGTAGATGAATCACTGTGTACTTTCTCTTGTTTCTATCTGTTACCAATCTTGAGAAACTCATACATTTTCTGTTCACTGTTTCACGGACTTAGAGAACTAAATTTCTATCTGCGAAAGTGCTGTTTTCACAGTGCTAAGTACTCCCAACTCTATCAGCAATGTAGGTTTTACCAATTTTCTAAGTCTGTCTTATTTTCTTGTACTTATACTTGGAATTCTCTGTGTAAACCTCTGTAACTTTTCTAGGTAGATGAATCACTGTGTACTTTCTCTTGTTTCTATCTGTTACCAATCTTGAGAAACTCATACATTCTCTTTTCACTGTTTCACGAACTTAGAAAACTAAATTTCTTTCGGCGAAAGTGCTGTTTTCACAGTGCTAAGTACTCCCAACTCTATCAACAATGTAGGTTTTACCAGTTTTCTAAGTCTCCCTTATTGTCTTGTACTTATACTTGGAATTCTCTGTGTAAACCTCTGTAACTTATCTAGGTAGATGAATCACTGTGTACTTTCGCTTGTTTCTGTCTGTTACCAATCTTGAGAAACTCATACATTCTCTGTTCACTGTTTCCCAGTCTTAGAGACGTAGATTTCTTTCTGCCAATGTGCTGTTTTCACAGTGCTAAGTACTCCCAACTCTATCAACAATGTACGTTTTACCAGTTTTCTAAGTCTCTCTTATTTTCTTGTACTTATACTTGGTTTTCTCTGTGTAAACCTCTGTAACTTTTCTAGGTAGATGAATCACTGTGTACTTTCTCTTGTTTCTATCTGTTACCAATCTTGAGAAACTCATACATTTTCTGTTCACTGTTTCACGGACTTAGAGAACTAAATTTCTATCTGCGAAAGTGCTGTTTTCACAGTGCTAAGTACTCCCAACTCTATCAACAATGTAGGTTTTACCAGGTTTCTAAGTCTCTCTTATTTTCTTGTACTTATACTTGGAATTCTCTGTGTAAACCTCTGTAACTTCTCTAGGTAGATGAATCACTGTATACTTTCTCTTCTTTCTATCTGTTACCAATCTTGAGAAACTCATACATTCTCTGTTCACTGTTTCCCAGTATTAGAGAAGTAGATTTCTTTTTGCGAAAGTGCTGTTTTCACAGTGCTATGTACTCCCAACTCTATCCACAATGTAGGTTTTACCAGTTTTCTAAGTCTCTCTTATTTTCTTGTACTTATACTTGGAATTCTCTGTGTAAACCTCTGTAACTTCTCTAGGTAGATGAATCACTGTGTACTTTCTCTTGTTTCTATCTCTTACTAATCTAGAGAAACTCATGCATTCTCTGTTCACTGTTTCCCAGTCTTAGAGAAGTAGATTTCTTTCTGCGTAAGTGCTGTTTTCACAGTGCTAAGTACTCCCAACTCTATCAACAATGTAGGTTTTACCAGTTTTCTAAGTCTCTCTTATTTTCTTGTACTTATACTTGGTTTTCTCTGTGTAAACCTCTGTAACTTTTCTAGGTAGATGAATCACTGTGTACTTTCTCTTGTTTCTATCTGTTACCAATCTTGAGAAACTCATACATTTTCTGTTCACTGTTTCACGGACTTAGAGAACTAAATTTCCTTCGGCGAAAGTGCTGTTTTCACAGTGCTAAGTACTCCCAACTCTATCAACAATGTAGGTTTTACCAGTTTTCTAAGTCTCCCTTATTGTCTTGTACTTATACTTGGAATTCTCTGTGTAAACCTCTGTAACTTTTCTAGGTAGATGAATCACTGTGTACTTTCGCTTGTTTCTGTCTGTTACCAATCTTGAGAAACTCATACATTCTCTGTTCACTGTTTCCCAGTCTTAGAGACGTAGATTTCTTTCTGCCAATGTGCTGTTTTCACAGTGCTAAGTATTCCCAACTCTATCAACAATGTAGGTTTTACCGGTTTTCAAAGTCTCTCTTATTTTCTTGTACTTATACTTGGTTTTCTCTGTGTAAACCTCTGTAACTTTTCTAGGTAGATGAATCACTGTGTACTTTCTCTTGTTTCTATCTGTTACCAATCTTGAGAAACTCATGCATTCTCTGTTCACTGATTCCCAGTCTTAGAGAAGTAGGTTTCTTTCTGCGTAAGTGCTGTTTTCACAGTGCTAAGTACTCCCAACTCTATCAACAATGTAGGTTTTACCAGTTTTCTAAGTCTCCCTTATTTTCTTGTACTTATACTTGGAATTCTCTGTGTAAACCTCTGTAACTTTTCTAGGTAGATGAATCACTGTGTACTTTCGCTTGTTTCTGTCTGGTACCAAACTTGAGAAACTCATACATTCTCTCTTCACTGTTTCACGGACTTAGAGAACTAAATTTCTTTCGGCGAAAGTGCTGTTTTCACAGTGCTAAGTACTCCCAACTCTATCAACAATGTAGGTTTTACCAGTTTTCTAAGTCTCCTTTATTTTCTTGTACTTATACTTGAAATTCTCTGTGTAAACCTCTGTAACTTCTCTAGGTAGATGAATCACTGTATACTTTCTCTTGTTTCTATCTGTTACCAATTTTGAGAAACTCATACATTCTCTGTTCACTGTTTCCCAGTCTTAGAGAAGTAGATTTCTTTCTGCGAAAGTGCTGTTTTCACAGTGCTAAGTACTCCCAACTCTATCCACAATGTAGGTTTTACCAGTTTTCTAAGTCTCTCTTATTTTCTTGTACTTATACTTGGAATTCTCTGTGTAAACCTCTGTAACTTCTCTAGGTAGATGAATCACTGTGTACTTTCTCTCGTTTCTAACTGTTACCAATCTTGAGAGACTCATACATTCTCTCTTCACTGTTTCCTAGTGTTAGAGAAGTAGATTTCTTTCTGGGAAAGTGCTGTTTTCACCGTGCTAAGTACTCCCAACTCTATCAACAATGTAGGTTTTACCAGTTTTCTAAGTCTCTCTTATTTTCTTGTACTTATACTTGGAATTCTCTGTGTAAACCTCTGTAACTTTTCTAGGTAGATGAATCACTGTGTACTTTCTCTTGTTTCTATCTGTTACCAATCTTGAGAAACTCATACATTCTCTGTTCACTGTTTCACGGACTTAGAGAATTAAATTTCTTTCGGCGAAAGTGCTGTTTTCACAGTGCTAAATACTCCCAACTCTATCAACAATGTAGGTTTTACCAGTTTTCTAAGTCTCTCTTATTTTCTTGTACTTATACTTGGAATTCTCTGTGTAAACCTCTGTAACTTCTCTAGGTAGATGAATCACTGTGTACTTTCTCTTGTTTCTTTCTGTTACCAATCTTGAGAAACTCATAAATTCTCTATTCACTGTTTCCCAGTCTTAGAGAAGTAGATTTCTTTCTGCGAAAGTGCTGTTTTCACAGTGCTAAGTACTCCCAACTCTATCAACAATGTAGGTTTTACCAGTATTCTAAGTCTCCCTTATTTTCTTGTACTTATACTTGGAATTCTCTGTGTAAACCTCTGTAACTTTTCTAGGTAGATGAATCACTGTGTACTTTCGCTTGTTTCTGTCTGTTACCAAACTTGAGAAACTCATACATTCTCTGTTCACTGTTTCACGGACTTAGAGAATTAAATTTCCTTCGGCGAAAGTGCTGTTTTCACAGTGCTAAGTACTCCCAACTCTATCAACAATGTAGGTTTTACCAGTTTTCTACGTCTCTCTTATTTTCTTGTACTTATACTTGGAATTCTCTGTGTAAACCTCTGTAACTTCTCTAGGTAGATGAATCACTGTGTACTTTCTCTTGTTTCTATCTGTTACCAATCTTGAGAAACTCATGCATTCTCTGTTGACTGTTTCCCAGTCTTAGAGAAGTAGATTTCGTTCTGCCAAAGTGCTGTTTTCACAGTGCTAAGTACTCCCAACTCTATCAACAATGTAGGTTTTACCGGTTTTCAAAGTCTCTCTTATTTTCTTTTACTAATACTTGGAATTCTCTGTGTAAACCTCTGTAACTTTTCTAGGTAGATGAATCACTGTGTACTTTCTCTTGTTTCTATCTGTTACCAACCTTGAGAAACTCATACATTCTCTGTTCACTGTTTCACGGACTTAGAGAACTAAATTTCTTTCGGCGAAAGTGCTGTTTTCACAGTGCTAAGTACTCCCAACTCTATCCACAATGTAGGTTTTACCAGTTTTCTAAGTCTCCCTTATTTTCTTGTACTTATACTTGGTTTTCTCTGTGTAAACCTCTGTAACTTTTCTAGGTAGATGAATCACTGTGTACTTTCTCTTGTTTCTATCTGTTACCAATCTTGAGAAACTCATACATTTTCTGTTCACTGTTTCACGGACTTAGAGAACTAAATTTCCTTCGGCGAAAGTGCTGTTTTCACCGTGCTAAGTACTCCCAACTCTATCAACAATGTAGGTTTTACCAGTTTACTAAGTCTCCCTTATTTTCTTGTACTTATACTTGGAATTCTCTGTGTAAACCTCTGTAACTTTTCTAGGTAGATGAATCACTGTGTACTTTCGCTTGTTTCTGTCTGGTAACAAACTTGAGAAACTCAAACATTCTCTGTTCACTGTTTCACGGACTTAGAGAACTAAATTTCCTTCGGCGAAAGTGCTGTTTTCACAGTGCTAAGTACTCCCAACTCTATCAACAATGTAGGTTTTACCAGTTTTCTAAGTCTCTCTTATTTTCTTGTACTTATACTTGGAATTCTCTGTGTAAACCTCTGTATCTTCTCTAGGTAGATGAATCACTGTGTACTTTCTCTTGTTTCTATCTGTTACCAATCTTGAGAAACTCATACATTCTCTGTCGACTGTTTCCCAGTCTTAGAGAAGTAGATTTCTTTCTGCCAAAGTGCTGTTTTCACAGTGCTAAGTACTCCTAACTCTATCAACAATGTAGGTTTTACCAGTTTTCTAAGTCTCTCTTATTTTCTTGTACTTATACTTGGAATTCTCTGTGTAAACCTCTGTAACTTCTCTAGGTAGATGAATCACTGTGTACTTTCTCTTGTTTCTCTCTGTTACCAATCTTGAGAAACTCATAAATTCTCTATTCACTGTATCCCAGTCTTAGAGAAGTAGATTTCTTTCTGCGAAAGTGCTGTTTTCACAGTGCTAAGTACTCCCAACTCTATCAACAATGTAGGTTTTACCAGTTTTCTAAGTCTCCCTTATTTTCTTGTACTTATATTTGGAATTCTCTGTGTAAACCTCTGTAACTTTTCTAGGTAGATGAATCACTGTGTACTTTCGCTTGTTTCTGTCTGTTACCAAACTTGAGAAACTCATACATTCTATGTTCACTGTTTCACGGACTTAGAGAACTAAATTTCCTTCGGCGAAAGTGCTGTTTTCACAGTGCTAAGTACTCCCAACTCTATCAACAATGTAGGTTTTACCAGTTTTCTAAGTCTCTCTAATTTTCTTGTACTTATACTTGGAATTCTCTGTGTAAACCTCTGTAACTTCTCTAGGTAGACGAATCACTGTGTACTTTTTCTTGTTTCTATCTATTACCAATCTTGAGAAACTCATGCATTCTCTGTTCACTGTTTCCCAGTCTTAGAGAAGTAAATTTCTTTCTGCGTAAGTGCTGTTTTCACAGTGCTAAGTACTCCCAACTCTATCAACAATGTAGGTTTTACCAGTTTTCTAAGTCTCTCTTATTTTCTTGTGCTTATACTTGGTTTTCTCTGTGTAAACCTCTGTAACTTTTCTAGGTAGATGAATCACTGTGTACTTTCTCTTGTTTCTATCTGTTACCAATCTTGAGAAACTCATACATTTTCTGTTCACTGTTTCACGGACTTAGAGAACTAAATTTCCATCGGCGAAAGTGCTGTTTTCGCAGTGCTAAGTACTCCCAACTCTATCAACAATGTAGGTTTTACCAGTTTTCTAAGTCTCTCTTATTTTCTTGTACTTATACTTGGAATTCTCTGTGTAAACCTCTGTAACTTCTCTAGGTAGATGAATCACTGTGTACTTTCTCTTGTTTCTATCTGTTACCAATCTTGAGAAACTCATGCATTCTCTGTTGACTGTTTCCCAGTCTTAGAGAAGTAGATTTCGTTTTGCCAAAGTGCTGTTTTCACAGTGCTAAGTACTCCCAACTCTATCAACAATGTAGGTTTTACCGGTTTTCAAAGTCTCTCTTATTTTCTTTTACTAATACTTGGAATTCTCTGTGTAAACCTCTGTAACTTTTCTAGGTAGATGAATCACTGTGTACTTTCTCTTGTTTCTATCTGTTACCAACCTTGAGAAACTCATACATTCTCTGTTCACTGTTTCACGGCTTAGAGAACTAAATTTCTTTCGGCGAAAGTGCTGTTTTCACAGTGCTAAGTACTCCCAACTCTATCCACAATGTAGGTTTTACCAGTTTTCTAAGTCTCCCTTATTTTCTTGTACTTATACTTGGTTTTCTCTGTGTAAACCTCTGTAACTTTTCTAGGTAGATGAATCACTGTGTACTTTCTCTTGTTTCTATCTGTTACCAATCTTGAGAAACTGATACATTCTCTTTTCACTGTTTCACGGACTTAGAAAACTAAATTTCTTTCGGCGAAAGTGCTGTTTTCACAGTGCTAAGTACTCCCAACTCTATCAACAATGTAGGTTTTACCAGTTTTCTAAGTCTCCCTTATTTTCTTGTACTTATACTTGGAATTCTCTGTGTAAACCTCTGTAACTTTTCTAGGTAGATGAATCACTGTGTACTTTCGCTTGTTTCTGTCTGTTACCAAACTTGAGAAACTCATACATTCTCTGTTCACTGTTTCACGGACTTAGAGAACTAAAATTCCTTCGGCGAAAGTGCTGTTTTCACAGTGCTAAGTACTCCCAACTCTATCAACAATGTAGGTTTTACCAGTTTTCTAAGTCTCCCTTATTTTCTTGTACTTATACTTGGAATTCTCTGTGTAAACCTCTGTAACTTTTCTAGGTAGATGAATCACTGTGTACTTTCGCTTGTTTCTGTCTGGTAACAAACTTGAGAAACTCAAACATTCTCTGTTCACTGTTTCACAGACTTAGAGAACTAAATTTCCTTCGGCGAAAGTGCTGTTTTCACAGTGCTAAGTACTCCCAACTCTATCAACAATGTAGGTTTAACCAGTTTTCTAAGTCTCTCTTATTTTCTTGTACTTATACTTGGAATTCTCTGTGTAAACCTCTGTAACTTCTCTAGGTAGATGAATCACTGTGTACTTTCTCTTGTTTCTATCTGTTACCAATCTTGAGAAACTCATACATTCTCTGTTCACTGTTTCCCAGTCTTAGAGAAGTAGATTTCTTTCTGCCAAAGTGCTGTTTTCACAGTGCTAAGTACTCCTAACTCTATCAACAATGTAGGTTTTACCAGTTTTCTAAGTCTCTCTTATTTTCTTGTACTTATACTTGGAATTCTCTGTGTAAACCTCTGTAACTTCTCTAGGTAGATGAATCACTGTGTACTTTCTCTTGTTTCTTTCTGTTACCAATCTTGAGAAACTCATAAATTCTCTATTCACTGTTTCCCAGTCTTAGAGAAGTAGATTTCTTTCTGCGAAAGTGCTGTTTTCACAGTGCTAAGTACTCCCAACTCTATCAACAATGTAGGTTTTACCAGTTTTCTAAGTCTCTCTTATTTTCTTGTGCTTATACTTGGTTTTCTCTGTGTAAACCTCTGTAACTTTTCTAGGTACATGAATCACTGTGTACTTTCTCTTGTTTCTATCTGTTACCAATCTTGAGAAACTCATACATTTTCTGTTCACTGTTTCACGGACTTAGAGAAATAAATTTCCATCGGCGAAAGTGCTGTTTTCGCAGTGCTAAGTACTCCCAACTCTATCAACAATGTAGGTTTTACCAGTTTTCTAAGTCTCCCTTATTGTCTTGTACTTATACTTGGAATTCTCTGTGTAAACCTCTGTAACTTCTCTAGGTAGATGAATCACTGTGTACTTTCGCTTGTTTCTGTCTGTTACCAATCTCGAGAAACTCATACATTCTCTGTTCACTGTTTCCCAGTCTTAGAGACGTAGATTTCTTTCTGCCAATGTGGTGTTTTCACAGTGCTAAGTACTCCCAACTCTATCAACAATGTACGTTTTACCAGTTTTCTAAGTCTCTCTTATTTTCTTGTACTTATACTTGGTTTTCTCTGTGTAAACCTCTGTAACTTTTCTAGGTAGATGAATCACTGTGTACTTTCTCTTGTTTCTATCTGTTACCAATCTTGAGAAACTCATACATTTTCTGTTCACTGTTTCACGGACTTGGAGAACTAAATTTCTATCTGCGAAAGTGCTGTTTTCACAGTGCTAAGTACACCCAACTCTATCAACAATGTAGGTTTTACCAATTTTCTAAGTCTGTCTTATTTTCTTGTACTTATACTTGGAATTCTCTGTGTAAACCTCTGTAACTTTTCAAGGTCGATGAATCACTGTGTAGTTTCTCTTGTTTCTATCTTTTACCAATCTTGAGAAACTCATACATTCTCTTTTCACTGTTTCACGAACTTAGAAAACTAAATTTCTTTCGGCGAAAGTGCTGTTTTCACAGTGCTAAGTACTCCCAACTCTATCAACAATGTAGGTTTTACCGGTTTTCTAAGTCTCTCTTAATTTCTTGTACTTATACTTGGAATTCTCTGTGTAAACCTCGGTAACTTTTCTAGGTAGATGAATCACTGTGTACTTTCTCTTGTTTCTATCTGTTACCAATCTTGAGAAACTCATACATTCTCTGTTCACTATTTCCCAGTGCTAGAGAAGTAGATTTCTTTCTACGAAAGTGCTAAGTACTCCCAACTCTATTAACAATGTATGTTTTACCAGTTTTCTAAGTCTCTCTAATTTTCTTGTACTTATCCTTGGAATTCTCTAGGTAAACCTCTGTAACTATTCTAGGTAGATGAATCACTGTGTACTTTCGCTTGTTTCTATCTGTTACCAATCTTTAGAAACTCGTACATTCTCTGTTCACTGTTTCACGGACTTAGAGAACTAAATTTCCTTCGGCGAAAGTGCTGTTTTCACAGTGCTAAGTACTCCCAACTCTATCAACAAAGTAGCTTTTACCGGTTTTCAAAGTCTCTCTTATTTTCTTGTAGTAATACTTGGAATTTTCTGTGTAAACCTCTGTAACTTTTCTAGGTAGATGAATCACTGTGTACTTTCTCTTGTTTCTATCTGTTACCAATCTTGAGAAACTCATACATTCTCTGTTCACTGTTTCACGGACTTAGAGAACTAAATTTCCTTCGGTGAAAGTGCTGTTTTCACAGTGCTAAGTACTCCCAACTCTATCAACAATGTAGGTTTTACCAGTTTTCTAAGTCTCTCTTATTTTCTTGTACTTATACTTGGAATTCTTTGTGTAAACCTCTGTAACTTCTCTAGGTAGATGAATCACTGTGTACTTTCTCTTGTTGCTATCTGTTACCAATCTTGAGAAACTCATACATTCTCTGTTCACTGTTTCCCAGTCTTAGAGAAGTAGATTTCTTTCTCCCAAAGTGCTGTTTTCACAGTGCTAAGTAGTCCCAACTCTATCAACAATGTAGGTTTTACCAGTTTTCTAAGTCTCTCTTGTTTTCTTGTACTTATACTTGGTTTTCTCTGTGCAAACCTCTGTAATTTTTCTAGGTAGATGAATCACTGTGTACTTTCTCTTGTTTCTATCTTTTACCAATCTTGAGAAACTGAATACATTCTCTTTTCACTGTTTCACGGACTTAGAAAACTAAATTTCTTTCTGCAAAAGTGCTGTTTTCACAGTGCTAAGTACTCCCAACTCTATCAACAATGTAGGTTTTACCGGTTTTCAAAGTCTCTTATTTTCTTGTACTAATACTTGGAATTCTCTGTGTAAACTTCTGTAACTTTTCTAGGTAGATGAATCACTGTGTACTTTCTCTTGTTTCTATCTGTTACCAATCTTGAGAAACTCATACATTCTCTGTTCACTGTTTCACGGACTTAGACAACTAAATTTCTTTCGGCGAAAGTGCTGTTTTCACAGTGCTAAGTACTCCCAACTCTATCCACAATGTAGGTTTTACCAGTTTTCTAAATCTCTCTTATTTTCTTGGACTTATACTTGGTTTTCTCTGGGTAAACCTCTGTAACATTTCTAGGTAGATGAATCACTGTGTACTTTCTCTTGTTTCTATCTGTTTCCAATCTTGAGAAACTCATACATTTTCTGTTCACTGTTTCACGGACTTAGAGAACTAAATTTCCTTCGGCGAAAGTGCTGTTTTCACCGTGCTAAGTACTCCCAACTCTATCAACAATGTAGGTTTTACCAGTTTTCTAAGTCTCCCTTATTTTCTTTTACTTATACTTGGAATTCTCTGTGTAAACCTCTGTAACTTTTCTAGGTAGATGAATCACTGTGTACTTTCGCTTGTTTCTGTCTGTTACCAAACTTGAGAAACTCATACATTCTCTGTTCACTGTTTCCCAGTCTTAGAGAAGTAGATTTCTTTCTGCCAAAGTGCTGTTTTCACAGTGCTAAGTACTCCCAACTCTATCAACAATGTAGGTTTTACCGGTTTTCAAAGTCTCTCTTATTTTCTTGTACTAATACTTGTAATTCTCTGTGTAAACCTCTGTAACTTTTCTAGGTAGATGAATCACTGTGTACTTTCTCTTGTTTCTATCTGTTACCAATCTTGAGAAACTCATACATTCTCTGTTCACTGTTTCACGGACTTAGAGAACTAAATTTCTTTCGGCGAAAGTGCTGTTTTCACAGTGCTAAGTACTCCCAACTCTATCAACAATGTAGGTTTTACCGGTTTTCAAATTCTCTCTTATTTTCTTGCACTAATACTTGGAATTCTCTGTGTAAACCTCTGTAACATCTCAAGGTAGATGAATCACTGTGTACTTTCTCTTTTATCTATCTGTTACCAATCTTGAGAAACTCATACATTCTCTGTTCACTGTTTCACGGACTTAGAGAACTAAATTTCTTCGGCGAATGTGCTGTTTTCACAGTGCTAAGTACTCCCAACTCTATCGACAATGTAGGTTTTACCAGTTTTCTAAGTCTCTCTTATTTTCTTGGACTTATACTAGGAGTTCTCTGTGTAAACCTCTGTAACTTCTCTAGGTAGATGAATCACTGTGTACTTTCTCTTGTTTCTTTCTGTTACCAATCTTGAGAAACTCATAAATTCTCTATTCACTGTTTCCCAGTCTTAGAGAAGTAGATTTCTTTCTGCGAAAGTGCTGTTTTCACAGTGCTAAGTACTCCCAACTCTATCAACAATGTAGGTTTTACCAGTTTTCTAAGTCTCCCTTATTTTCTTGTACTTATACTTGGAATTCTCTGTGTAAACCTCTGTAACTTTTCTAGGTAGATGAATCACTGTGTACTTTCGCTTGTTTCTGTCTTTTACCAAACTTGAGAAACTCATACATTCTCTGTTCACTGTTTCACGGACTTAGAGAACTAAATTTCCTTCGGCGAAAGTGCTGTTTTCACAGTGCTAAGTACTCCCAACTCTATCAACAATGTAGGTTTTACCAGTTTTCTAAGTCTCTCTTATTTTCTTGTACTTATACTTGGAATTCTTTGTGTAAACCTCTGTAACTTCTCTAGGTAGATGAATCACTGTGTACTTTCTCTTGTTTCTATCTGTTACCAATCTTGAGAAACTCATACATTCTCTGTTCACTGTTTCCCAGTCTTAGAGAAATAGATTTCTTTCTGCCAAAGTGCTGTTTTCACAGTGCTAAGTACTCCCAACTCTATCAACAATGTAGGTTTTACCGGTTTTCAAAGTCTCTCTTATTTTCTTGTACTTATACTTGGAATTCTCTGTGTAACCTCTGTAACTTTTCTAGGTAGATGAATCACTGTGTACTTTCTCTTGTTTCTATCTGTTACCAATCTTGAGAAACTCATACATTCTCTGTTCACTGTTTCACGGACTTAGACAGCTAAATTTCTTTCGGCGAAAGTGCTGTTTTCACAGTGCTAAGTACTCCCAACTCTATCCACAATATAGGCTTTACCAGTGTTCTAAGTCTCTCTTATTTTCTTGTACTTATACTTGGTTTTCTCTGTGTAAACCTCTGTAACTTTTCTAGGTAGATGAATCACTGTGTACTTTCTCTTGTTTCTATCTGTTACCAATCTTGAGAAACTCATACATTCTCTGTTCACTGTTTCACGGACTTAGAGAACTAAAATTCCTTCAGCGAAAGTGCTGTTTTCACAGTGCTAACTACTCCCAACTCTATCAACAATGTAGGTTTTACCAGTTTTCTAAGTCTCCCTTATTTTCTTGTACTTATACTTGGAATTCTCTGTGTAAACCTCTGTAACTTTTCTAGGTAGATGAATCACTGTGTACTTTCGCTTGTTTCTGTCTGTTACCAAACTTGAGAAACTCATACATTCTCTGTTCACTGTTTCCCAGTCTTAGAGAAGTAGATTTCTTTCTACCAAAGTGCAGTTTTCACAGTGCTAAGTACTCCCAACTCTATCAACAATGTAGGTTTTACCAGTTTTCTAAGTCTCTCTTATTTTCTTGTACTTATACTTGGTTTTCTCTGTGCAAACCTCTGTAACTTTTCTAGGTAGATGAATCACTGTGTACTTTCTCTTGTTTCTATCTGTTACCAATCTTGAGAAACTGATACATTCTCTTTTCACTGTTTCACGGACTTAGAAAACTAAATTTCTTTCTGCGAAAGTGCTGTTTTCACAGTGCTAAGTACTCCCAACTCTATCAACAATGTAGGTTTTACCGGTTTTCAAAGTCTCTCTTATTTTCTTGTACTAATACTTGGAATTCTCTGTGTAAACCTCTGTAACTTTTCTAGGTAGATGAATCACTGTGTACTTTCTCTTGTTTCTATCTGTTACCAATCTTGAGAAACTCATGCATTCTCTGTTCACTGTTTCCCAGTCTTAGAGAAGTAGATTTCTTTCTGCCAAAGTGCTGTCTTCACAGTGCTAAGTACTCCCAACTCTATCAACATTGTAGGTTTTACCGATTTTCAAAGTCTCTCTTATTTTCTTGTACTAATACTTGGAATTCTCTATGTAAACCTCTGTAACTTCTCTAGGTAGATGAATCACTGTGTACTTTCGCTTGTTTCTGTGTGGTACCAAACTTGAGAAACTCATACATTCTCTGTTCACTGTTTCACGGACTTAGACAACTAAATTTCCTTCGGCGAAAGTGCTGTTTTCACAGTGCTAAGTACTCCCAACTCTATCCACAATGTAGGTTTTACCAGTTTTCTAAGTCTCTCTTATTTTCTTGGACTTATACATGTACTTCTCTGTGTAAACTTCTGTAACTTCTCTAGGTATATGAATCACTGTGTACTTTCTCTTGTTTCTATCTGTTACCAGTCTTGAGAAACTCATACATTCTCTATTCATTGTTTCCCAGTCTTAGAGAAGTAGATTTCTTTCTGCGAAAGTGCTGTTTTCACAGTGCTAAGTACTCCCAACTCTATCAACAATGTAGGTTTTACCAGTTTTCCAAGTCTGTCTTATTTTCTTGTACTTATACTTGGAATTCTCTGTGTAAACCTCTGTAACTTTTCTAGGTAGATGAATCACTGTGTAGTTTCTCTTGTTTCTATCTGTTACCAATCTTGAGAAACTCATACATTCTCTTTTAACTGTTTTACGGACTTAGAAAACTAAATTTCTTACGGCGAAAGTGCTGTTTTCACAGTGCTAAGTACTCCCAACTCTATCAACAATGTAGGTTTTACCGGTTTTCTAAGTCTCTCTTATTTTCTTGTACTTATACTTGGAATTCTCTGTGTAAACCTCTGTAACTTTTCTAGGTAGATGAATCACTGTGTACTTCCTCTTGTTTCTATCTGTCACCAGTCTTGCGAAACTCATACATTCTCTGTTCACTGCTTCACGGACTTAGACAACTAAATTTCTTTTTGCGAAAGTGCTGTTTTCACAGTGCTAAGTACTCCCAACTCTATCCACAATGTACGTTTTACCAGTTTTCTAAGTCTCTCTTATTTCTTTGTACTTATACTTGGTTTTCTCTGTGTAAACCTCTGTAACTTTTCTAGGTAGATGAATCACTGTGTACTTTCTCTTGTTTCTATCTGTTACCAATCTTGAGAAACTCATACATTTTCTGTTCACTGTTTCACGGACTTAGAGAACTAAATTTCCTTCGGCGAAAGTGCTGTTTTCACAGTGCTAAGTACTCCCAACTCTATCAACAATGTAGGTTTTACCAGTTTTCTAAGTCTCTCTTATTTTCTTGTACTTATACTTGGTTTTTTCTGTGTAAACCTCTGTAACTTTTCTAGGTAGATGAATCACTGTGTACTTTCTCTTGTTTCTATCTGTTACCCATCTTGAGAAACTGATACATTCTCTTTTCACTGTTTCACGGACTTAGAAAACTAAATTTCTTTCTGCGAAAGTGCTGTTTTCACAGTGCTAAGTACTCCCAACTCTATCAACAATGTAGGTTTTACCGGTTTTCAAAGTCTCGCTTATTTTCTTGCACTAATACTTGGAATTCTCTGTGTAAACCTCTGTAACTTTTCTAGGTAGATGAATCACTGTGTACTTTCTCTTGTTTCTATCTGTTAACAATCTTGAGAAACTCATACATTCTCTGTTCACTGTTTCACGGACTTAGAGAACTAAATTTCTTTCGGCGAAAGTGCTGTTTTCACAGTGCTAAGTACTCCCAACTCTATCCACAATGTAGCTTTTACCAGTTTTCTAAGTCTCTCTTATTTTCTTGTACTTATACTTGGAATTCTCTGTGTAAACCTCTGTAACTTCTCTAGGTAGATGAATCACTCTGTACTTTCTCTTGTTTCTTTCTGTTACCAATCTTGAGAAACTCATAAATTCTCTATTCACTGTTTCCCAGTCTTAGAGAAGTTGATTTCTTTCTCCGAAACTGCTGTTTTCGCAGTGCTAAGTACTCCCAACTCTATCAGCAATGTAGGTTTTACCAGTTTTCTAAGTCTCCCTTATTTTCTTGTACTTATACTTGGAATTCTCTGTGTAAACCTCTGTAACTTTTCTAGGTAGATGAATCACTGTGTACTTTCGCTTGTTTCTGTCTGTTACCAAACTTGAGAAACTCATACATTCTCTGTTTCCTGTTTCACGGACTGAGAGAACTAAATTTCCTTCGGCGAAAGTGCTGTTTTCACAGTGCTAAGTACTCCCAACTCTATCAACAATGTAGGTTTTACCAGTTTTCTAAGTCTCTCTTATTTTCTTGTACTTATACTTGGAATTCTTTGTGTAAACCTCTGTAACTTCTCTAGGTAGATGAATCACTGTGTACTTTCTCTTGTTTCTATCTGTTACCAATCTTGAGAAACTCATACATTCTCTGTTCACTGTTTCCCAGTCTTAGAGAAGTAGATTTCTTTCTGCCAAATTGCTGTTTTCACAGTGCTAACTATTCCCAACTCTATCAACAATGTAGGTTTTACCAGTTTTCTAAGTCTCTGTTATTTTCTTGTACTTATACTTGGTTTTCTCTGTGTAAAGCTCTGTAATTTTTCTAGGTAGATGAATCACTGTGTACTTTCTCTTGTTTCTATCTGTTACCAATCTTGAGAAACTGAATACATTCTCTTTTCACTGTTTCACGGACTTAGAAAACTAAATTTCTTTCTGCAAAAGTGCTGTTTTCACAGTGCTAAGTACTCCCAACTCTATCAACAATGTAGGTTTTACCGGTTTTCAAAGTCTCTCTTATTTTCTTGTACTAATACTTGGAATTCTCTGTGTAAACCTCTGTAACTTTTCTAGGTAGATAAATCACTGTGTACTTTTCTTGTTTCTATCTGTTACCAATCTTGAGAAACTCATACATTCTCTGTTCACTGTTTCACGGACTTAGAGAACTAAATTTCTTTTGGCGAAAGTGCTGTTTTCACAGTGCTAAGTACTCCCAACGCTATCCACAATGTAGGTTTTACCAGTTTTCTAAGTCTCTCTTATTTTCTTGGACTTATACATGTACTTCTCTGTGTAAACTTCTGTAACTTCTCTAGGTATATGAATCACTGTGTACTTTCTCTTGTTTCTATCTGTTACCAGTCTTGGGAAACTCATACATTCTCTATTCATTGTTTCCCAGTCTTAGAGAAGTAGATTTCTTTCTGCGAAAGTGCTGTTTTCACAGTGCTAAGTACTTCCAACTCTGTCAACAATGTAGGTTTTACCAGTTTTCTAATTCTCTCTTATTTTCTTGTACTTATACTTGGTTTTCTCTGTGTAAACCTCTGTAACTTTTCTAGGTAGATGAATCACTTTGTACTTTCTCTTGTTTCTTTCTGTTACCAATCTTGAGAAACTCATAAATTCTCTATTCACTGTTTCCCAGTCTTAGAGAAGTAGATTTCTTTCTGCGAAACTGCTGTTTTCACAGTGCTAAGTACTCCCAACTCTATCAACAATGTAGGTTTTACCAGTTTTCTAAGTCTCCCTTATTTTCTTGTACTTATACTTGGAATTCTCTGTGTAAACCTCTGTAACTTTTCTAGGTAGATAAATCACTGTGTACTTTCGCTTGTTTCTGTCTGTTACCAAACTTGAGAAACTCATACATTCTCTGTTTCCTGTTTCACGGACTGAGAGAACTAAATTTCCTTCGGCGAAAGTGCTGTTTTCACAGTGCTAAGTACTCCCAACTCTATCAACAATGTAGGTTTTACCAGTTTTCTAAGTCTCTCTTATTTTCTTGTACTTATACTTGGAATTCTTTGTGTAAACCTCTGTAACTTCTCTAGGTAGATGAATCACTGTGTACTTTCTCTTGTTTCTATCTGTTACCAATCTTGAGAAACTCATACATTCTCTGTTCACTGTTTCCCAGTCTTAGAGAAGTAGATTTCTTTCTGCCAAATTGCTGTTTTCACAGTGCTAAGTACTCCCAACTCTATCAACAATGTAGGTTTTACCAGTTTTCTAAGTCTGTCTTATTTTCTTGTACTTATACTTGGAATTCTCTGTGTAAACCTCTGTAACTTTTCTAGGTAGATAAATCACTGTGTAGTTTCTCTTGTTTCTATCTGTTACCAATCTTGAGAAACTCATACATTCTCTTTTCACTGTTTCACGGACTTAGAAAACTAAATTTCTTTTGGCGAAAGTGCTGTTTTCAGAGTGCTAAGTACTCCCAACTCTATCAACAATGTAGGTTTTACCGGTTTTCTAAGTCTCTCTTATTTTCTTGGACTTATACATGTACTTCTCTGTGTAAACTTCTGTAACTTCTCTAGGTATATGAATCACTGTGTACTTTCTCTTGTTTCTATCTCTTACCAGTCTTGGGAAACACATACATTCTCTATTCATTGTTTCCCAGTCTTAGAGAAGTAGATTTCTTTCTGCGAAAGTGCTGTTTTCTCAGTGCTAAGTACTTCCAACTCTATCAACAACGTAGGTTTTACCAGTTTTCTAAGTCTCTCTTATTTTCTTGTACTTATACTTGGTTTTCTCTGTGTAAACCTCTGTAACTTATCTAGGTAGATGAATCACTGAGTACTTTCTCTTGTTTCTATCTGTTACCAATCTTGAGAAACTCGTACATTTTCTTTTCACTGTTTCACGGACTTAGAGAACTAAATTTCTTTCGGCGAAAGTGCTGTTTTCACAGTGCTAAGTACTCCCAACTCTATCAACAATGTAGGTTTTACCAGTTTTCTAAGTCTCTCTTATTTTCTTGTACTTATACTTGGAATTCTCTGTGTAAACCTCTCTAACTTCTCTAGGTAGATGAATCACTGTGTACTTTCTCCTGTTTCTATCTGTTACCAATCTTGAGAAACTGATACATTCTCTTTTCACTGTTTCACGGACTTAGAAAACTAAATTTCTTTCTGCGAAAGTGCTGTTTTCACAGTGCTAAGTATTCCCAACTCTATCAACAATGTAGGTTTTACCGGTTTTCAAAGTCTCTCTTATTTTCTTGCACTAATACTTGGAATTCTCTGTGTAAACCTCTGTAACTTTTCTAGGTAGATGAATCACTGTGTGCTTTCTCTTGTTTCTATCTGTTAACAATCTTGAGAAACTCATACATTCTCTGTTCACTGTTTCACGGACTTAGAGAACTAAATTTCTTTCGGCGAAAGTGCTGTTTTCACAGTGCTAAGTACTCCCAACTCTATCCACAATGTAGCTTTTACCAGTTTTCTAAGTCTCTCTTATTTTCTTGTACTTATACTTGGAATTCTCTGTGTAAACCTCTGTAACTTCTCTAGGTAGATGAATCACTCTGTACTTTCTCTTGTTTCTTTCTGTTACCAATCTTGAGAAACTCATAAATTCTCTATTCACTGTTTTCCAGTCTTAGAGAAGTAGATTTCTTTCTGCGAAACTGCTGTTTTCGCAGTGCTAAGTACTCCCAACTCTATCAACAATGTAGGTTTTACCAGTTTTCTAAGTCTCCCTTATTTTCTTGTACTTATACTTGGAATTCTCTGTGTAAACCTCTGTAACTTTTCTAGGTAGATGAATCACTGTGTACTTTCGCTTGTTTCTGTCTGTTACCAAACTTGAGAAACTCATACATTCTCTGTTTACTGTTTCACGGACTGAGAGAACTAAATTTCCTTCGGCGAAAGTGCTGTTTTCACAGTGCTAAGTACTCCCAACTCTATCAACAATGTAGGTTTTACCAGTTTTCTAAGTCTCTCTTATTTTCTTGTACTTATACTTGGAATTCTTTGTGTAAACCTCTGTAACTTCTCTAGGTAGATGAATCACTGTGTACTTTCTCTTGTTTCTATCTGTTACCAATCTTGAGAAACTCATACATTCTCTGTTCACTGTTTCCCAGTCTCAGAGAAGTAGATTTCTTTCTGCCACATTGCTGTTTTCACAGTGCTAACTATTCCCAACTCTATCAACAATGTAGGTTTTACCAGTTTTCTAAGTCTCTGTTATTTTCTTGTACTTATACTTGGTTTTCTCTGTGTAAACCTCTGTAATTTTTCTAGGTAGATGAATCACTGTGTACTTTGTCTTGTTTCTATCTGTTACCAATCTTGAGAAACTGAATACATTCTCTTTTCACTGTTTCACGGACTTAGAAACCTAAATTTCTTTCTGCGAAAGTGCTGTTTTCACAGTGCTAAGTACTCCCAACTCTATCAACAATGTAGGTTTTACCGGTTTTCAAAGTCTCTCTTATTTTCTTGTACTAATACTTGGAATTCTCTGTGTAAACCTCTGTAACTTTTCTAGGTAGATGAATCACTGTGTACTTTCTCTTGTTTCTATCTGTTACCAATCTTGAGAAACTCATACATTCTCTGTTCACTGTTTCACGGACTTAGAGAACTAAATTTCTTTCGGCGAAAGTGCTGTTTTCACAGTGCTAAGTACTCCCAACTCTATCCACAATGTAGGTTTTACCAGTTTTCTAAGTCTTTCTTATTTTCTTGGACTTATACATGTACTTCTCTGTGTAAACTTCTGTAACTTCTCTAGGTATATGAATCACTGTGTACTTTCTCTTGTTTCTATCTGTTACCAGTCTTGGGAAACTCATACATTCTGTATTCATTGTTTCCCAGTCTTAGAGAAGTAGATTTCTTTCTGCGAAAGTGCTGTTTTCACAGTGCTAAGTACTTCCAACTCTATCAACAATATAGGTTTTACCAGTTTTCTAAGTCTCTCTTATTTTCTTGTACTTATACTTGGTTTTCTCTGTGTAAACCTCTGTAACTTTTCTCGGTAGATGAATCACTGTGTACTTTCTCTTTTTTCTATCTGTTACCAATCTTGAGAAACTCGTACATTTTCTGTTCACTGTTTCACGGACTCAGGGATTAATTTCTTTCGGCGAAAGTGCTGTTTTCACAGTGCTAAGTACTCCCAACTCTATCAACAATGTAGGTTTTACCAGTTTTCTAAGTCTGTCTTATTTTCTTGTACTTATACTTGGAATTCTCTGTGTAAACCTCTGTAACTTTTCTAGGTAGATAAATCACTGTGTAGTTTCTCTTGTTTCTATCTGTTACCAATCTTGAGAAACTCATACATTCTCTTTTCACTGTTTCACGGACTTAGAAAACTAAATTTCTTTTGGCGAAAGTGCTGTTTTCACAGTGCTAAGTACTTCCAACTCTATCAACAATGTAGTTTTTACCAGTTTTCTAAGTCTCTCTTATTTTCTTGTACTTATACTTGGTTTTCTCTGTGTAAACCTCTGTAACTTATCTAGATAGATGAATCACTGTGTACTTTCTCTTGTTTCTATCTGTTAGCAATCTTGAGAAACTCATACATTCTCTGTTCACTGTTTCACGGACTTAGAAAACTAAATTTCTTTCGGCGAAAGTGCTGTTTTCACAGTGCTAAGTACTCCCAACTCTATCAACAATGTAGGTTTTACCGGTTTTCTAAGTCTCTCTTATTTTCTTGGACTTATACATGTACTTCTCTGTGTAAACTTCTATAACTTCTCTAGGTATATGAATCACTGTGTACTTTCTCTTGTTTCTATCTGTTACCAGTCTTGGGAAACTCATACATTCTCTATTCATTGTTTCCCAGTCTTAGAGAAGTAGATTTCTTTCTGCGAAAGTGCTGTTTTCACAGTGCTAAGTACTTCCAACTCTATCAACAACGTAGGTTTTACCAGTTTTCTAAGTCTCTCTTATTTTCTTGTACTTATACTTGGTTTTCTCTGTGTAAACCTCTGTAACTTTTCTAGGTAGATGAATCACTGTGTACTTTCTCTTGTTTCTATCTGTTACCAATCTTGAGAAACTCGTACATTTTCTGTTCACTGTTTCACGGACTTAGAGAACTAAATTTCTTTCGGCGAAAGTGCTGTTTTCACAGTGCTAAGTACTCCCAACTCTATCAACAATGTAGGTTTTACCAGTTTTCTAAGTCTGTCTTATTTTCTTGTACTTATACTTGGAATTCTCTGTGTAAACCTCTGTAACTTCTCTAGGTAGATGAATCACTGTGTACTTTCTCTTGTTTCTATCTGTTACCAATCTTGAGAAACTCATACATTCTCTGTTCACTGTTTCCCAGTCTTAGAGAAGTAGATTTCTTTCTGCCAAATTGCTGTTTTCACAGTGCTAACTATTCCCAACTCTATCAACAATGTAGGTTTTACCAGTTTTCTAAGTCTCTGTTATTTTCTTGTACTTATACTTGGTTTTCTCTGTGTAAACCTCTGTAATTTTTCTAGGTAGATGAATCACTGTGTACTTTCTCTTGTTTCTATCTGTTACCAATCTTGAGAAACTGAATACATTCTCTTTTCACTGTTTCACGGACTTAGAAAACTAAATTTCTTTCTGCGAAAGTGCTGTTTTCACAGTGCTAAGTACTCCCAACTCTATCAACAATGTAGGTTTTACCGGTTTTCAAAGTCTCTCTTATTTTCTTGTACTAATACTTGGAATTCTCTGTGTAAACCTCTGTAACTTTTCTAGGTAGATGAATCACTGTGTACTTTCTCTTGTTTCTATCTGTTACCAATCTTGAGAAACTCATACATTCTCTGTTCACTGTTTCACGGACTTAGAGAACTAAATTTCTTTCGGCGAAAGTGCTGTTTTCACAGTGCTAAGTACTCCCAACTCTATCCACAATGTAGGTTTTACCAGGTTTCTAAGTCTTTCTTATTTTCTTGGACTTATACATGTACTTCTCTGTGTAAACTTCTGTAACTTCTCTAGGTATATGAATCACTGTGTACTTTCTCTTGTTTCTATCTGTTACCAGTCTTTGGAAACTCATACATTCTCTATTCATTGTTTCCCAGTCTTAGAGAAGTAGATTTCTTTCTGCGAAAGTGCTGTTTTCACAGTGCTAAGTACTTCCAACTCTATCAACAATATAGGTTTTACCAGTTTTCTAAGTCTCTCTTATTTTCTTGTACTTATACTTGGTTTTCTCTGTGTAAACCTCTGTAACTTTTCTCGGTAGATGAATCACTGTGTACTTTCTCTTTTTTCTATCTGTTACCAATCTTGAGAAACTCGTACATTTTCTGTTCACTGTTTCACGGACTTAGAGAACTAAATTTCTTTCGGCGAAAGTGCTGTTTTCACAGTGCTAAGTACTCCCAACTCTATCAACAATGTAGGCTTTACCAGTTTTCTAAGTCTGTCTTATTTTCTTGTACTTATACTTGGAATTCTCTGTGTAAACCTCTGTAACTTTTCTAGGTAGATAAATCACTGTGTAGTTTCTCTTGTTTCTATCTGTTACCAATCTTGAGAAACTCATACATTCTCTTTTCACTGTTTCACGGACTTAGAAAACTAAATTTCTTTTGGCGAAAGTGCTGTTTTCACAGTGCTAAGTACTCCCAACTCTATCAACAATGTAGGTTTTACCGGTTTTCTAAGTCTCTCTTATTTTCTTGGACTTATACATGTACTTCTCTGTGTAAACTTCTGTAACTTCTCTAGGTATATGAATCACTGTGTACTTTCTCTTGTTTCTATCTGTTACCAGTCTTGGGAAACACATACATTCTCTATTCATTGTTTCCCAGTCTTAGAGAAGTAGATTTCTTTCTGCGAAAGTGCTGTTTTCACAGTGCTAAGTACTTCCAACTCTATCAACAATGTAGGTTTTACCAGTTTTCTAAGTCTCTCTTATTTTCTTGTACTTATACTTGGTTTTCTCTCTGTAAACCTCTGTAACTTATCTAGGTAGATGAATCACTGTGTACTTTCTCTTGTTTCTATCTGTTACCAATCTTGAGAAACTCGTACATTTTCTGTTCACTGTTTCACGGACTTAGAGAACTAAATTTCTTTCGGCGAAAGTGCTGTTTTCACAGTGCTAAGTACTCCCAACTCTATCAACAATGTAGGTTTTACCAGTTTTCTAAGTCTGTCTTATTTTCTTGTACTTATACTTGGAATTCTCTGTCTAAACCTCTGTAACTTTTCTAGGTAGATAAATCACTGTGTAGTTTCTCTTCTTTCTATCTGTTACCAATCTTGAGAAACTCATACATTCTCTTTTCACTGTTTCACGGACTTAGAAAACTAAATTTCTTTCGGCGAAAGTGCTGTTTTCACAGTGCTAAGTACTCCCAACTCTATCAACAATGTAGGTTTTACCGGTTTTCTAAGTCTCTCTTATTTTCTTGTACTTATACTTGGAATTCTCTGTGTAAACCTCTGTAACTTCTCTAGGTAGATGAATCACTGTGTACTTTCTCTTGTTTCTTTCTGTTACCAATCTTGAGAAACTCATAAATTCTCTATTCACTGTTTCCCAGTCTTAGAGAAGTAGATTTCTTTCTGCGAAAGTGCTGTTTTCACAGTGCTAAGTACTTCCAACTCTATCAACAATGTAGGTTTTACCAGTTTTCTAAGTCTCTCTTATTTTCTTGCACTTATATTTGGTTTTCTCTGTGTAAACCTCTGTAACTTTTCTAGGTAGATGAATCACTGTGTACGTTCTCTTGTTTCTATCTGTTACCAATCTTGAGAAACTCATACATTCTCTGTTCACTGTTTCACGGACTTAGAGAACTAAAGTTCTTTCGGCGAAAGTGCTGTTTTCACAGTGCTAAGTACTCCCAACTCTATCCACAATGTAGGTTTTACCAGTTTTCTAAGTCTCTCTTATTTTCTTGGACTTATACATGTACCTCTCTGTGTAAACTTCTGTAACTTCTCTAGGTATATGAATCACTGTGTACTTTCTCTTGTTTCTATCTGTTACCAGTCTTGGGAAACTCATACATTCTCTATTCATTGTTTCCCAGTCTTAGAGAAGTAGATTTCTTTCTGCGAAAGTGCTGTTTTCACAGTGCTAAGTACTTCCAACTCTATCAACAATGTAGGTTTTACCAGTTTTCTAAGTCTCTCTTATTTTCTTGTACTTATACTTGGTTTTCTCTGTGTAAACCTCTGTAACTTTTCTAGGTAGATGAATCACTGTGTACTTTCTCCTGTTTCTATCTGTTACCAATCTTGAGAAACTCGTACGTTTTCTGTTCACTGTTTCACGGACTTAGAGAACTAAATTTCTTTCGGCGAAAGTGCTGTTTTCACAGTGCTAAGTACTCCCAACTCTATCAACAATGTAGGTTTTACCAGTTTTCTAAGTCTGTCTTATTTTCTTGTACTTATACTTGGAATTCTCTGTGTAAACCTCTGTAACTTTTCTAGGTAGATAAATCACTGTGTAGTTTCTCTTGTTTCTATCTGTTACCAATCTTGAGAAACTCATACTTTCTCTTTTCACTGTTTCACGGACTTAGAAAACTAAATTTCTTTCTGCCAAAGTGCTGTTTTCACAGTGCTAAGTACTCCCAACTCTATCAACAATGTAGGTTTTACCGGTTTTCTAAGTCTCTCTTATTTTCTTGGACTTATACATGTTGTTCTCTGTGTAAACTTCTGTAACTTCTCTAGGTATATGAATCACTGTGTACTTTCTCTTGTTTCTATCTGTTACCAGTCTTGGGAAACTCATACATTTTCTATTCATTGTTTCCCAGTCTTAGAGAAGTAGATTTCTTTCTGCGAAAGTGCTGTTTTCACAGTGCTAAGTACTTCCAACTCTATCAACAATGTAGGTTTTACCAGTTTTCTAAGTCTCTCTTATTTTCTTGTACTTATACTTGGTTTTCTCTGTGTAAACCTCTGTAACTTATCTAGGTAGATGAATCACTGTGTACTTTCTCTTGTTTCTATCTGTTACCAATCTTGAGAAACTCGTACATTTTCTGTTCACTGTTTCACGGACTTAGAGAACTAAATTTCTTTCGGCGAAAGTGCTGTTTTCACAGTGCTAAGTACTCCCAACTCTATCAACAATGTAGGTTTTACCAGTTTTGTAAGTCTGTCTTATTTTCTTGTACTTATACTTGGAATTCTCTGTGTAAACCTTTGTAACTTTTCTAGGTAGATAAATCACTGTGTAGTTTCTCTTGTTTCTATCTGTTACCAATCTTGAGAAACTCATACATTCTCTTTTCACTGTTTCACGGACTTAGAAAACTAAATTTCTTTCGGCGAAAGTGCTGTTTTCACAGTGCTAAGTACTCCCAACTCTATCAACAATGTAGGTTTTACCGGTTTTCTAAGTCTCTCTTATTTTCTTGGACTTATACATGTACTTCTCTGTGTAAACTTCTGTAACTTCTCTAGGTATATGAATCACTGTGTACTTTCTCTTGTTTCTATCTGTTACCAGTCTTGGGAAACACATACATTCTCTATTCATTGTTTCCCAGTCTTAGAGAAGTAGATTTCTTTCTGCGAAAGTGCTGTTTTCACAGTGCTAAGTACTTCCAACTCTATCAACAACGTAGGTTTTACCAGTTTTCTAAGTCTCTCTTATTTTCTTGTACTTATACTTGGTTTTCTCTGTGTAAACCTCTGTAACTTATCTAGGTAGATGAATCACTGTGTACTTTCTCTTGTTTCTATCTGTTACCAATCTTGAGAAACTCATACATTCTCTGTTCACTGTTTCACGGACTTAGAAAACTAAATTTCTTTCGGCGAAAGTGCTGTTTTCACAGTGCTAAGTACTCCCAACTCTATCAACAATGTAGGTTTTACCGGTTTTCTAAGTCTCTCTTATTTTCTTGGACTTATACATGTACTTCTCTGTGTAAACTTCTATAACTTCTCTAGGTATATGAATCACTGTGTACTTTCTCTTGTTTCTATCTGTTACCAATCTTGAGAAACTCGTACATTTTCTGTTCACTGTTTCACGGACTTAGAGAACTAAATTTCTTTCGGCGAAAGTGCTGTTTTCACAGTGCTAAGTACTCCCAACTCTATCAACAATGTAGGTTTTACCAGTTTTCTAAGTCTGTCTTATTTTCTTGTACTTATACTTGGAATTCTCTGTGTAAACCTCTGTAACTTCTCTAGGTAGATGAATCACTGTGTACTTTCTCCTGTTTCTATCTGTTACCAATCTTGAGAAACTCATACATTCTCTGTTCACTGTTTCCCAGTCTTAGAGAAGTAGATTTCTTTCTGCCAAAGTGCTGTTTTCACAGTGCTAAGTAATCCCAACTCTATCAACAATGTAGGTTTTACCAGTTTTCTAAGTCTCTCTTATTTTCTTGTACTTATACTTGGTTTTTTCTGTGTAAACCTCTGTAACTTTTCTAGGTAGATGAATCACTGTGTACTTTCTCTTGTTTCTATCTGTTACCAATCTTGAGAAACTGATACATTCTCTTTTCACTGTTTCACGGACTTAGAAAACTAAATTTCTTTCTGCGAAAGTGCTGTTTTCACAGTGCTAAGTACTCCCAACTCTATCAACAATGTAGGTTTTACCGGTTTTCAAAGTCTCTCTTATTTTCTTGCACTAATACTTGGAATTCTCTGTGTAAACCTCTGTAACTTTTCTAGGTAGATGAATCACTGTGTACTTTCTCTTGTTTCTATCTGTTAACAATCTTGAGAAACTCATACATTCTCTGTTCACTGTTTCACGGACTTAGAGAACTAAATTTCGTTCGGCGAAAGTGCTGTTTTCACTGTGCTAAGTACTCCCAACTCTATCCACAATGTAGCTTTTACCAGTTTTCTAAGTCTCTCTTATTTTCTTGTACTTATACTTGGAATTCTCTGTGTAAACCTCTGTAACTTCTCTAGGTAGATGAATCACTCTGTACTTTCTCTTGTTTCTTTCTGTTACCAATCTTGAGAAACTCATAAATTCTCTATTCACTGTTTTCCAGTCTTAGAGAAGTAGATTATTTCTGCGAAACTGCTGTTTTCGCAGTGCTAAGTACTCCCAACTCTATCAACAATGTAGGTTTTACCAGTTTTCTAAGTCTCCCTTATTTTCTTGTACTTATACTTGGAATTCTCTGTGTAAACCTCTGTAACTTTTCTAGGTAGATGAATCACTGTGTACTTTCGCTTGTTTCTGTCTGTTACCAAACTTGAGAAACTCATACATTCTGTGTTTACTGTTTCACGGACTGAGAGAACTAAATTTCCTTCGGCGAATGTGCTGTTTTCACAGTGCTAAGTACTCCCAACTCTATCAACCATGTAGGTTTTACCAGTTTTCTAAGTCTCTCTTATTTTCTTGTACTTATACTTGGAATTCTTTGTGTAAACCTCTGTAACTTCTCTAGGTAAATGAATCACTGTGTACTTTCTCTTGTTTCTATCTGTTACCAATCTTGAGAAACTCATACATTTTCTGTTCACTGTTTCCCAGTCTTAGAGAAGTAGATTTCTTTCTGCCAAATTGCTGTTTTCACAGTGCTAACTATTCCCAACTCTATCAACAATGTAGGTTTTACCAGTTTTCTAAGTCTCTGTTATTTTCTTGTACTTATACTTGGTTTTCTCTGTGTAAACATCTGTAATTTTTCTAGGTAGATGAATCACTGTGTACTTTCTCTTGTTTCTATCTGTTACCAATCTTGAGAAACTGAATACATTCTCTTTTCACTGTTTCACGGACTTAGAAACCTAAATTTCTTTCTGCGAAAGTGCTGTTTTCACAGTGCTAAGTACTCCCAACTCTGTCAACAATGTAGGTTTTACCGGTTTTCAAAGTCTCTCTTATTTTCTTGTACTAATACTTGGAATTCTCTGTGTAAACCTCTGTAACTTTTCTAGGTAGATGAATCACTGTGTACTTTCTCTTGTTTCTATCTGTTACCAATCTTGAGAAACTCATACATTCTCTGTTCACTGTTTCACGGACTTAGAGAACTAAATTTCTTTCGGCGAAAGTGCTGTTTTCACAGTGCTAAGTACTCCCAACTCTATCCACAATGTAGGTTTTACCAGTTTTCTAAGTCTTTCTTATTTTCTTGGACTTATACATGTACTTCTCTGTGTAAACTTCTGTAACTTCTCTAGGTATATGAATCACTGTGTACTTTCTCTTGTTTCTATCTGTTACCAGTCTTGGGAAACTCATACATTCTCTATTCATTGTTTCCCAGTCTTAGAGAAGTAGATTTCTTTCTGCGAAAGTGCTGTTTTCACAGTGCTAAGTACTTCCAACTCTATCAACAATATAGGTTTTACCAGTTTTCTAAGTCTCTCTTATTTTCTTGTACTTATACTTGGTTTTCTCTGTGTAAACCTCTGTAACTTTTCTCGGTAGATGAATCACTGTGTACTTTCTCTTTTTTCTATCTGTTACCAATCTTGAGAAACTCGTACATTTTCTGTTCACTGTTTCACGGACTTAGAGAACTAAATTTCTTTCGGCGAAAGTGCTGTTTTCACAGTGCTAAGTACTCCCAACTCTATCCACAATGTAGGTTTTACCGGTTTTCTAAGTCTCTCTTATTTTCTTGGACTTATACATGTACCTCTCTGTGTAAACTTCTGTAACTTCTCTAGGTATATGAATCACTGTGTACTTTCTCTTGTTTCTATCTGTTACCAGTCTTGGGAAACTCATACATTCTCTATTCATTGTTTCCCAGTCTTAGAGAAGTAGATTTCTTTCTGCGAAAGTGCTGTTTTCACAGTGCTAAGTACTTCCAACTCTATCAACAATGTAGGTTTTACCAGTTTTCTAAGTCTCTCTTATTTTCTTGTACTTATACTTGGTTTTCTCTGTGTAAACCTCTGTAACTTTTCTAGGTAGATGAATCACTGTGTACTTTCTCCTGTTTCTATCTGTTACCAATCTTGAGAAACTCGTACATTTTCTGTTCACTGTTTCACGGACGTAGAGAACTAAATTTCTTTCGGCGAAAGTGCTGTTTTCACAGTGCTAAGTACTCCCAACTCTATCAACAATGTAGGTTTTACCAGTTTTCTAAGTCTGTCTTATTTTCTTGTACTTATACTTGGAATTCTCTGTGTAAACCTCTGTAACTTTTCTAGGTAGATAAATCACTGTGTAGTTTCTCTTGTTTCTATCTGTTACCAATCTTGAGAAACTCATACTTTCTCTTTTCACTGTTTCACGGACTTAGAAAACTAAATTTCTTTCTGCGAAAGTGCTGTTTTCACAGTGCTAAGTACTCCCAACTCTATCACCAATGTAGGTTTTACCGGTTTTCTAAGTCTCTCTTATTTTCTTGGACTTATACATGTAGTTCTCTGTGTAAACTTCTGTAACATCTCTAGGTATATGAATCACTGTGTACTTTCTCTTGTTTCTATCTGTTACCAGTCTTGGGAAACTCATACATTCTCTATTCATTGTTTCCCAGTCTTAGAGAAGTAGATTTCTTTCTGCGAAAGTGCTGTTTTCACAGTGCTAAATACTTCCAACTCTATCAACAATGTAGGTTTTACCAGTTTTCTAAGTCTCTCTTATTTTCTTGTACTTATACTTGGTTTTCTCTGTGTAAACCTCTGTAACTTATCTAGGTAGATGAATCACTGTGTACTTTCTCTTGTTTCTATCTGTTACCAATCTTGAGAAACTCGTACATTTTCTGTTCACTGTTTCACGGACTTAGAGAACTAAATTTCTTTCGGCGAAAGTGCTGTTTTCACAGTGCTAAGTACTCCCAACTCTATCAACAATGTAGGTTTTACCAGTTTTCTAAGTCTCTCTTATTTTCTTGTACTTATACTTGGAATTCTCTGTGTAAACCTCTGTAAATTCTCTAGGTAGATGAATCACTCTGTACTTTCTCTTGTTTCTTTCTGTTACCAATCTTGAGAAACTCATAAATTCTCTATTCACTGTTTTCCAGTCTTAGAGAAGTAGATTATTTCTGCGAAACTGCTGTTTTCGCAGTGCTAAGTACTCCCAACTCTATCAACAATGTAGGTTTTACCAGTTTTCTAAGTCTCCCTTATTTTCTTGTACTTATACTTGGAATTCTCTGTGTAAACCTCTGTAACTTTTCTAGGTAGATGAATCACTGTGTACTTTCGCTTGTTTCTGTCTGTTACCAAACTTGAGAAACTCATACATTCTGTGTTTACTGTTTCACGGACTGAGAGAACTAAATTTCCTTCGGCGAATGTGCTGTTTTCACAGTGCTAAGTACTCCCAACTCTATCAACAATGTAGGTTTTACCAGTTTTCTAAGTCTCTCTTATTTTCTTGTACTTATACTTGGAATTCTTTGTGTAAACCTCTGTAACTTCTCTAGGTAAATGAATCACTGTGTACTTTCTCTTGTTTCTATCTGTTACCAATCTTGAGAAACTCATACATTTTCTGTTCACTGTTTCCCAGTCTTAGAGAAGTAGATTTCTTTCTGCCAAATTGCTGTTTTCACAGTGCTAACTATTCCCAACTCTATCAACAATGTAGGTTTTACCAGTTTTCTAAGTCTCTGTTATTTTCTTGTACTTATACTTGGTTTTCTCTGTGTAAACATCTGTAATTTTTCTAGGTAGATGAATCACTGTGTACTTTCTCTTGTTTCTATCTGTTACCAATCTTGAGAAACTGAATACATTCTCTTTTCACTGTTTCACGTACTTAGAAAACTAAATTTCTTTCTGCGAAAGTGCTGTTTTCACAGTGCTAAGTACTCCCAACTCTATCAACAATGTAGGTTTTACCGGTTTTCAAAGTCTCTCTTATTTTCTTGTACTAATACTTGGAATTCTCTGTGTAAACCTCTGTAACTTTTCTAGGTAGATGAATCACTGTGTACTTTCTCTTGTTTCTATCTGTTACCAATCTTGAGAAACTCATACATTCTCTGTTCACTGTTTCACGGACTTAGAGAACTAAATTTCCTTCGGCGAAAGTGCTGTTTTCACAGTGCTAAGTACTCCCAACTCTATCCACAATGTAGGTTTTACCAGTTTTCTAAGTCTTTCTTATTTTCTTGGACTTATACATGTACTTCTCTGTGTAAACTTCTGTAACTTCTCTAGGTATATGAATCACTGTGTACTTTCTCTTGTTTCTATCTGTTACCAGTCTTGGGAAACTCATACATTCTCTATTCATTGTTTCCCAGTCTTAGAGAAGTAGATTTCTTTCTGCGAAAGTGCTGTTTTCACAGTGCTAAGTACTTCCAACTCTATCAACAATATAGGTTTTACCAGTTTTCTAAGTCTCTCTTATTTTCTTGTACTTATACTTGGTTTTCTCTGTGTAAACCTCTGTAACTTTTCTCGGTAGATGAATCACTGTGTACTTTCTCTTTTTTCTATCTGTTACCAATCTTGAGAAACTCGTACATTTTCTGTTCACTGTTTCACGGACTTAGAGAACTAAATTTCTTTCGGCGAAAGTGCTGTTTTCACAGTGCTAAGTATTCCCAACTCTATCCACAATGTAGGTTTTACCGGTTTTCTAAGTCTCTCTTATTTTCTTGGACTTATACATGTACCTCTCTGTGTAAACTTCTGTAACTTCTCTAGGTATATGAATCACTGTGTACTTTCTCTTGTTTCTATCTGTTACCAGTCTTGGGAAACTCATACATTCTCTATTCATTGTTTCCCAGTCTTAGAGAAGTAGATTTCTTTCTGCGAAAGTGCTGTTTTCACAGTGCTAAGTACTTCCAAATCTATCAACAATGTAGGTTTTACCAGTTTTCTAAGTCTGTCTTATTTTCTTGTACTTATACTTGGAATTCTCTGTGTAAACCTCTGTAACTTTTCTAGGTAGATAAATCACTGTGTAGTTTCTCTTGTTTCTATCTGTTACCAATCTTGAGAAACTCATACTTTCTCTTTTCACTGTTTCACGGACTTAGAAAACTAAATTTCTTTCTGCGAAAGTGCTGTTTTCACAGTGCTAAGTACTCCCAACTCTATCACCAATGTAGGTTTTACCGGTTTTCTAAGTCTCTCTTATTTTCTTGGACTTATACATGTAGTTCTCTGTGTAAACTTCTGTAACTTCTCTAGGTATATGAATCACTGTGTACTTTCTCTTGTTTCTATCTGTTACCAGTCTTGGGAAACTCATACATTCTCTATTCATTGTTTCCCAGTCTTAGAGAAGTAGATTTCTTTCTGCGAAAGTGCTGTTTTCACAGTGCTAAATACTTCCAACTCTATCAACAATGTAGGTTTTACCAGTTTTCTAAGTCTCTCTTATTTTCTTGTACTTATACTTGGTTTTCTCTGTGTAAACCTCTGTAACTTATCTAGGTAGATGAATCACTGTGTACTTTCTCTTGTTTCTATCTGTTACCAATCTTGAGAAACTCGTACATTTTCTGTTCACTGTTTCACGGACTTAGAGAACTAAATTTCTTTCGGCGAAAGTGCTGTTTTCACAGTGCTAAGTACTCCCAACTCTATCAACAATGTAGGTTTTACCAGTTTTCTAAGTCTGTCTTATTTTCTTGTACTTATACTTGGAATTCTCTGTGTAAACCTTTGTAACTTTTCTAGGTAGATAAATCACTGTGTAGTTTCTCTTGTTTCTATCTGTTACCAATCTTGAGAAACTCATACATTCTCTTTTCACTGTTTCACGGACTTAGAAAACTAAATTTCTTTCGGCGAAAGTGCTGTTTTCACAGTGCTAAGTACTCCCAACTCTATCAACAATGTAGGTTTTACCGGTTTTCTAAGTCTCTCTTATTTTCTTGGACTTATACATCTACTTCTCTGTGTAAACTTCTATAACTTCTCTAGGTATATGAATCACTGTGTACTTTCTCTTGTTTCTATCTGTTACCAGTCTTGGGAAACTCATACATTCTCTATTCATTGTTTCCCAGTCTTAGAGAAGTAGATTTCTTTCTGCGAAAGTGCTGTTTTCACAGTGCTAAGTACTTCCAACTCTATCAACAACGTAGGTTTTACCAGTTTTCTAAGTCTCTCTTATTTTCTTGTACTTATACTTGGTTTTCTCTGTGTAAACCTCTGTAACTTATCTAGGTAGATGAATCACTGTGTACTTTCTCTTGTTTCTATCTGTTACCAATCTTGAGAAACTCGTACATTTTCTGTTCACTGTTTCACGGACTTAGAGAACTAAATTTCTTTCGGCGAAAGTGCTGTTTTCACAGTGCTAAGTACTCCCAACTCTATCAACAATGTAGGTTTTACCAGTTTTCTAAGTCTGTCTTATTTTCTTGTACTTATACTTGGAATTCTCTGTGTAAACCTCTGTAACTTCTCTAGGTAGATGAATCACTGTGTACTTTCTCCTGTTTCTATCTGTTACCAATCTTGAGAAACTCATACATTCTCTGTTCACTGTTTCCCAGTCTTAGAGAAGTAGATTTCTTTCTGCGAAAGTGCTGTTTTCACAGTGCTAAGTAATCCCAACTCTATCAACAATGTAGGTTTTACCAGTTTTCTAAGTCTCTCTTATTTTCTTGTACTTATACTTGGTTTTCTCTGTGTAAACCTCTGTAACTTTTCTAGGTAGATGAATCACTGTGTACTTTCTCCTGTTTCTATCTGTTACCAATCTTGAGAAACTCGTACATTTTCTGTTCACTGTTTCACGGACGTAGAGAACTAAATTTCTTTCGGCGAAAGTGCTGTTTTCACAGTGCTAAGTACTCCCAACTCTATCAACAATGTAGGTTTTACCAGTTTTCTAAGTCTGTCTTATTTTCTTGTACTTATACTTGGAATTCTCTGTGTAAACCTCTGTAACTTTTCTAGGTAGATAAATCACTGTGTAGTTTCTCTTGTTTCTATCTGTTACCAATCTTGAGAAACTCATACTTTCTCTTTTCACTGTTTCACGGACTTAGAAAACTAAATTTCTTTCTGCGAAAGTGCTGTTTTCACAGTGCTAAGTACTCCCAACTCTATCACCAATGTAGGTTTTACCGGTTTTCTAAGTCTCTCTTATTTTCTTGGACTTATACATGTAGTTCTCTGTGTAAACTTCTGTAACTTCTCTAGGTATATGAATCACTGTGTACTTTCTCTTGTTTCTATCTGTTACCAGTCTTGGGAAACTCATACATTCTCTATTCATTGTTTCCCAGTCTTAGAGAAGTAGATTTCTTTCTGCGAAAGTGCTGTTTTCACAGTGCTAAATACTTCCAACTCTATCAACAATGTAGGTTTTACCAGTTTTCTAAGTCTCTCTTATTTTCTTGTACTTATACTTGGTTTTCTCTGTGTAAACCTCTGTAACTTATCTAGGTAGATGAATCACTGTGTACTTTCTCTTGTTTCTATCTGTTACCAATCTTGAGAAACTCGTACATTTTCTGTTCACTGTTTCACGGACTTAGAGAACTAAATTTCTTTCGGCGAAAGTGCTGTTTTCACAGTGCTAAGTACTCCCAACTCTATCAACAATGTAGGTTTTACCAGTTTTCTAAGTCTCTCTTATTTTCTTGTACTTATACTTGGAATTCTCTGTGTAAACCTCTGTAACTTCTCTAGGTAGATGAATCACTCTGTACTTTCTCTTGTTTCTTTCTGTTACCAATCTTGAGAAACTCATAAATTCTCTATTCACTGTTTTCCAGTCTTAGAGAAGTAGATTATTTCTGCGAAACTGCTGTTTTCGCAGTGCTAAGTACTCCCAACTCTATCAACAATGTAGGTTTTACCAGTTTTCTAAGTCTCCCTTATTTTCTTGTACTTATACTTGGAATTCTCTGTGTAAACCTCTGTAACTTTTCTAGGTAGATGAAACACTGTGTACTTTCGCTTGTTTCTGTCTGTTACCAAACTTGAGAAACTCATACATTCTGTGTTTACTGTTTCACGGACTGAGAGAACTAAATTTCCTTCGGCGAATGTGCTGTTTTCACAGTGCTAAGTACTCCCAACTCTATCAACAATGTAGGTTTTACCAGTTTTCTAAGTCTCTCTTATTTTCTTGTACTTATACTTGGAATTCTTTGTGTAAACCTCTGTAACTTCTCTAGGTAAATGAATCACTGTGTACTTTCTCTTGTTTCTATCTGTTACCAATCTTGAGAAACTCATACATTTTCTGTTCACTGTTTCCCAGTCTTAGAGAAGTAGATTTCTTTCTGCCAAATTGCTGTTTTCACAGTGCTAACTATTCCCAACTCTATCAACAATGTAGGTTTTACCAGTTTTCTAAGTCTCTGTTATTTTCTTGTACTTATACTTGGTTTTCTCTGTGTAAACATCTGTAATTTTTCTAGGTAGATGAATCACTGTGTACTTTCTCTTGTTTCTATCTGTTACCAATCTTGAGAAACTGAATACATTCTCTTTTCACTGTTTCACGGACTTAGAAAACTAAATTTCTTTCTGCGAAAGTGCTGTTTTCACAGTGCTAAGTACTCCCAACTCTATCAACAATGTAGGTTTTACCGGTTTTCAAAGTCTCTCTTATTTTCTTGTACTAATACTTGGAATTCTCTGTGTAAACCTCTGTAACTTTTCTAGGTAGATGAATCACTGTGTACTTTCTCTTGTTTCTATCTGTTACCAATCTTGAGAAACTCATACATTCTCTGTTCACTGTTTCACGGACTTAGAGAACTAAATTTCTTTCGGCGAAAGTGCTGTTTTCACAGTGCTAAGTACTCCCAACTCTATCCACAATGTAGGTTTTACCAGTTTTCTAAGTCTTTCTTATTTTCTTGGACTTATACATGTACTTCTCTGTGTAAACTTCTGTAACTTCTCTAGGTATATGAATCACTGTGTACTTTCTCTTGTTTCTATCTGTTACCAGTCTTGGGAAACTCATACATTCTCTATTCATTGTTTCCCAGTCTTAGAGAAGTAGATTTCTTTCTGCGAAAGTGCTGTTTTCACAGTGCTAAGTACTTCCAACTCTATCAACAATATAGGTTTTACCAGTTTTCTAAGTCTCTCTTATTTTCTTGTACTTATACTTGGTTTTCTCTGTGTAAACCTCTGTAACTTTTCTCGGTAGATGAATCACTGTGTACTTTCTCTTTTTTCTATCTGTTACCAATCTTGAGAAACTCGTACATTTTCTGTTCACTGTTTCATGGACTTAGAGAACTAAATTTCTTTCGGCGAAAGTGCTGTTTTCACAGTGCTAAGTACTCCCAACTCTATCCACAATGTAGGTTTTACCGGTTTTCTAAGTCTCTCTTATTTTCTTGGACTTATACATGTACCTCTCTGTGTAAACTTCTGTAACTTCTCTAGGTATATGAATCACTGTGTACTTTCTCTTGTTTCTATCTGTTACCAGTCTTGGGAAACTCATACATTCTCTATTCATTGTTTCCCAGTCTTAGAGAAGTAGATTTCTTTCTGCGAAAGTGCTGTTTTCACAGTGCTAAGTACTTCCAACTCTATCAACAATGTAGGTTTTACCAGTTTTCTAAGTCTCTCTTATTTTCTTGTACTTATACTTGGTTTTCTCTGTGTAAACCTCTGTAACTTTTCTAGGTAGATGAATCACTGTGTACTTTCTCCTGTTTCTATCTGTTACCAATCTTGAGAAACTCGTACATTTTCTGTTCACTGTTTCACGGACGTAGAGAACTAAATTTCTTTCGGCGAAAGTGCTGTTTTCACAGTGCTAAGTACTCCCAACTCTATCAACAATGTAGGTTTTACCAGTTTTCTAAGTCTGTCTTATTTTCTTGTACTTATACTTGGAATTCTCTGTGTAAACCTCTGTAACTTTTCTAGGTAGATAAATCACTGTGTAGTTTCTCTTGTTTCTATCTGTTACCAATCTTGAGAAACTCATACTTTCTCTTTTCACTGTTTCACGGACTTAGAAAACTAAATTTCTTTCTGCGAAAGTGCTGTTTTCACAGTGCTAAGTACTCCCAACTCTATCACCAATGTAGGTTTTACCGGTTTTCTAAGTCTCTCTTATTTTCTTGGACTTATACATGTAGTTCTCTGTGTAAACTTCTGTAACTTCTCTAGGTATATCAATCACTGTGTACTTTCTCTTGTTTCTATCTGTTACCAGTCTTGGGAAACTCATACATTCTCTATTCATTGTTTCCCAGTCTTAGAGAAGTAGATTTCTTTCTGCGAAAGTGCTGTTTTCACAGTGCTAAATACTTCCAACTCTATCAACAATGTAGGTTTTACCAGTTTTCTAAGTCTCTCTTATTTTCTTGTACTTATACTTGGTTTTCTCTGTGTAAACCTCTGTAACTTATCTAGGTAGATGAATCACTGTGTACTTTCTCTTGTTTCTATCTGTTACCAATCTTGAGAAACTCGTACATTTTCTGTTCACTGTTTCACGGACTTAGAGAACTAAATTTCTTTCGGCGAAAGTGCTGTTTTCACAGTGCTAAGTACTCCCAACTCTATCAACAATGTAGGTTTTACCAGTTTTCTAAGTCTGTCTTATTTTCTTGTACTTATACTTGGAATTCTCTGTGTAAACCTTTGTAACTTTTCTAGGTAGATAAATCACTGTGTAGTTTCTCTTGTTTCTATCTGTTACCAATCTTGAGAAACTCATACATTCTCTTTTCACTGTTTCACGGACTTAGAAAACTAAATTTCTTTCGGCGAAAGTGCTGTTTTCACAGTGCTAAGTACTCCCAACTCTATCAACAATGTAGGTTTTACCGGTTTTCTAAGTCTCTCTTATTTTCTTGGACTTATACATCTACTTCTCTGTGTAAACTTCTATAACTTCTCTAGGTATATGAATCACTGTGTACTTTCTCTTGTTTCTATCTGTTACCAGTCTTGGGAAACTCATACATTCTCTATTCATTGTTTCCCAGTCTTAGAGAAGTAGATTTCTTTCTGCGAAAGTGCTGTTTTCACAGTGCTAAGTACTTCCAACTCTATCAACAACGTAGGTTTTACCAGTTTTCTAAGTCTCTCTTATTTTCTTGTACTTATACTTGGTTTTCTCTGTGTAAACCTCTGTAACTTATCTAGGTAGATGAATCACTGTGTACTTTCTCTTGTTTCTATCTGTTACCAATCTTGAGAAACTCGTACATTTTCTGTTCACTGTTTCACGGACTTAGAGAACTAAATTTCTTTCGGCGAAAGTGCTGTTTTCACAGTGCTAAGTACTCCCAACTCTATCAACAATGTAGGTTTTACCAGTTTTCTAAGTCTGTCTTATTTTCTTGTACTTATACTTGGAATTCTCTGTGTAAACCTCTGTAACTTCTCTAGGTAGATGAATCACTGTGTACTTTCTCCTGTTTCTATCTGTTACCAATCTTGAGAAACTCATACATTCTCTGTTCACTGTTTCCCAGTCTTAGAGAAGTAGATTTCTTTCTGCGAAAGTGCTGTTTTCACAGTGCTAAGTAATCCCAACTCTATCAACAATGTAGGTTTTACCAGTTTTCTAAGTCTCTCTTATTTTCTTGTACTTATACTTGGTTTTTTCTGTGTAAACCTCTGTAACTTTTCTAGGTAGATGAATCACTGTGTACTTTCTCTTGTTTCTATCTGTTACCAATCTTGAGAAACTGATACATTCTCTTTTCACTGTTTCACGGACTTAGAAAACTAAATTTCTTTCTGCGAAAGTGCTGTTTTCACAGTGCTAAGTACTCCCAACTCTATCAACAATGTAGGTTTTACCGGTTTTCAAAGTCTCTCTTATTTTTTTGCACTAATACTTGGAATTCTCTGTGTAAACCTCTGTAACTTTTCTAGGTAGATGAATCACTGTGTACTTTCTCTTGTTTCTATCTGTTAACAATCTTGAGAAACTCATACATTCTCTGTTCACTGTTTCACGGACTTAGAGAACTAAATTTCTTTCGGCGAAAGTGCTGTTTTCACAGTGCTAAGTACTCCCAACTCTATCCACAATGTAGCTTTTACCAGTTTTCTAAGTCTCTCTTATTTTCTTGTACTTATACTTGGAATTCTCTGTGTAAACCTCTGTAACTTCTCTAGGTAGATGAATCACTCTGTACTTTCTCTTGTTTCTTTCTGTTACCAATCTTGAGAAACTCATAAATTCTCTATTCACTGTTTTCCAGTCTTAGAGAAGTAGATTTCTTTCTGCGAAACTGCTGTTTTCGCAGTGCTAAGTACTCCCAACTCTATCAACAATGTAGGTTTTACCAGTTTTCTAAGTCTCCCTTATTTTCTTGTACTTATACTTGGAATTCTCTGTGTAAACCTCTGTAACTTTTCTAGGTAGATAAATCACTGTGTAGTTTCTCTTGTTTCTATCTGTTACCAATCTTGAGAAACTCATACATTCTCTTTTCACTGTTTCACGGACTTAGAAAACTAAATTTCTTTTGGCGAAAGTGCTGTTTTCACAGTGCTAAGTACTCCCAACTCTATCAACAATGTAGGTTTTACCGGTTTTCTAAGTCTCTCTTATTTTCTTTGACTTATACATGTACTTCTCTGTGTAAACTTCTGTAACTTCTCTAGGTATATGAATCACTGTGTACTTTCTCTTGTTTCTATCTGTTACCAGTCTTGGGAAACACATACATTCTCTATTCATTGTTTCCCAGTCTTAGAGAAGTAGCTTTCTTTCTGCGAAAGTGCTGTTTTCACAGTGCTAAGTACTTCCAACTCTATCAACAATGTAGGTTTTACCAGTTTTCTAAGTCTCTCTTATTTTCTTGTACTTATACTTGGTTTTCTCTGTGTAAACCTCTGTAACTTATCTAGATAGATGAATCACTGTGTACTTTCTCTTGTTTCTATCTGTTACCAATCTTGAGAAACTCATACATTCTCTGTTCACTGTTTCACGGACTTAGAAAACTAAATTTCTTTCGGCGAAAGTGCTGTTTTCACAGTGCTAAGTACTCCCAACTCTATCAACAATGTAGGTTTTACCGGTTTTCTAAGTCTCTCTTATTTTCTTGGACTTATACATGTACTTCTCTGTGTAAACTTCTATAACTTCTCTAGGTATATGAATCACTGTGTACTTTCTCTTGTTTCTATCTGTTACCAGTCTTGGGAAACTCATACATTCTCTATTCATTGTTTCCCAGTCTTAGAGAAGTAGATTTCTTTCTGCGAAAGTGCTGTTTTCACAGTGCTAAATACTTCCAACTCTATCAACAATGTAGGTTTTACCAGTTTTCTAAGTCTCTCTTATTTTCTTGTACTTATACTTGGTTTTCTCTGTGTAAACCTCTGTAACTTATCTAGGTAGATGAATCACTGTGTACTTTCTCTTGTTTCTATCTGTTACCAATCTTGAGAAACTCGTACATTTTCTGTTCACTGTTTCACGGACTTAGAGAACTAAATTTCTTTCGGCGAAAGTGCTGTTTTCACAGTGCTAAGTACTCCCAACTCTATCAACAATGTAGGTTTTACCAGTTTTCTAAGTCTGTCTTATTTTCTTGTACTTATACTTGGAATTCTCTGTGTAAACCTTTGTAACTTTTCTAGGTAGATAAATCACTGTGTAGTTTCTCTTGTTTCTATCTGTTACCAATCTTGAGAAACTCATACATTCTCTTTTCACTGTTTCACGGACTTAGAAAACTAAATTTCTTTCGGCGAAAGTGCTGTTTTCACAGTGCTAAGTACTCCCAACTCTATCAACAATGTAGGTTTTACCGGTTTTCTAAGTCTCTCTTATTTTCTTGGACTTATACATCTACTTCTCTGTGTAAACTTCTATAACTTCTCTAGGTATATGAATCACTGTGTACTTTCTCTTGTTTCTATCTGTTACCAGTCTTGGGAAACTCATACATTCTCTATTCATTGTTTCCCAGTCTTAGAGAAGTAGATTTCTTTCTGCGAAAGTGCTGTTTTCACAGTGCTAAGTACTTCCAACTCTATCAACAACGTAGGTTTTACCAGTTTTCTAAGTCTCTCTTATTTTCTTGTACTTATACTTGGTTTTCTCTGTGTAAACCTCTGTAACTTATCTAGGTAGATGAATCACTGTGTACTTTCTCTTGTTTCTATCTGTTACCAATCTTGAGAAACTCGTACATTTTCTGTTCACTGTTTCACGGACTTAGAGAACTAAATTTCTTTCGGCGAAAGTGCTGTTTTCACAGTGCTAAGTACTCCCAACTCTATCAACAATGTAGGTTTTACCAGTTTTCTAAGTCTGTCTTATTTTCTTGTACTTATACTTGGAATTCTCTGTGTAAACCTCTGTAACTTCTCTAGGTAGATGAATCACTGTGTACTTTCTCCTGTTTCTATCTGTTACCAATCTTGAGAAACTCATACATTCTCTGTTCACTGTTTCCCAGTCTTAGAGAAGTAGATTTCTTTCTGCGAAAGTGCTGTTTTCACAGTGCTAAGTAATCCCAACTCTATCAACAATGTAGGTTTTACCAGTTTTCTAAGTCTCTCTTATTTTCTTGTACTTATACTTGGTTTTTTCTGTGTAAACCTCTGTAACTTTTCTAGGTAGATGAATCACTGTGTACTTTCTCTTGTTTCTATCTGTTACCAATCTTGAGAAACTGATACATTCTCTTTTCACTGTTTCACGGACTTAGAAAACTAAATTTCTTTCTGCGAAAGTGCTGTTTTCACAGTGCTAAGTACTCCCAACTCTATCAACAATGTAGGTTTTACCGGTTTTCAAAGTCTCTCTTATTTTTTTGCACTAATACTTGGAATTCTCTGTGTAAACCTCTGTAACTTTTCTAGGTAGATGAATCACTGTGTACTTTCTCTTGTTTCTATCTGTTAACAATCTTGAGAAACTCATACATTCTCTGTTCACTGTTTCACGGACTTAGAGAACTAAATTTCTTTCGGCGAAAGTGCTGTTTTCACAGTGCTAAGTACTCCCAACTCTATCCACAATGTAGCTTTTACCAGTTTTCTAAGTCTCTCTTATTTTCTTGTACTTATACTTGGAATTCTCTGTGTAAACCTCTGTAACTTCTCTAGGTAGATGAATCACTCTGTACTTTCTCTTGTTTCTTTCTGTTACCAATCTTGAGAAACTCATAAATTCTCTATTCACTGTTTTCCAGTCTTAGAGAAGTAGATTTCTTTCTGCGAAACTGCTGTTTTCGCAGTGCTAAGTACTCCCAACTCTATCAACAATGTAGGTTTTACCAGTTTTCTAAGTCTCCCTTATTTTCTTGTACTTATACTTGGAATTCTCTGTGTAAACCTCTGTAACTTTTCTAGGTAGATAAATCACTGTGTAGTTTCTCTTGTTTCTATCTGTTACCAATCTTGAGAAACTCATACATTCTCTTTTCACTGTTTCACGGACTTAGAAAACTAAATTTCTTTTGGCGAAAGTGCTGTTTTCACAGTGCTAAGTACTCCCAACTCTATCAACAATGTAGGTTTTACCGGTTTTCTAAGTCTCTCTTATTTTCTTGGACTTATACATGTACTTCTCTGTGTAAACTTCTGTAACTTCTCTAGGTATATGAATCACTGTGTACTTTCTCTTGTTTCTATCTGTTACCAGTCTTGGGAAACACATACATTCTCTATTCATTGTTTCCCAGTCTTAGAGAAGTAGCTTTCTTTCTGCGAAAGTGCTGTTTTCACAGTGCTAAGTACTTCCAACTCTATCAACAATGTAGGTTTTACCAGTTTTCTAAGTCTCTCTTATTTTCTTGTACTTATACTTGGTTTTCTCTGTGTAAACCTCTGTAACTTATCTAAATAGATGAATCACTGTGTACTTTCTCTTGTTTCTATCTGTTACCAATCTTGAGAAACTCATACATTCTCTGTTCACTGTTTCACGGACTTAGAAAACTAAATTTCTTTCGGCGAAAGTGCTGTTTTCACAGTGCTAAGTACTCCCAACTCTATCAACAATGTAGGTTTTACCGGTTTTCTAAGTCTCTCTTATTTTCTTGGACTTATACATGTACTTCTCTGTGTAAACTTCTATAACTTCTCTAGGTATATGAATCACTGTGTACTTTCTCTTGTTTCTATCTGTTACCAGTCTTGGGAAACTCATACATTCTCTATTCATTGTTTCCCAGTCTTAGAGAAGTAGATTTCTTTCTGCGAAAGTGCTGTTTTCACAGTGCTAAATACTTCCAACTCTATCAACAATGTAGGTTTTACCAGTTTTCTAAGTCTCTCTTATTTTCTTGTACTTATACTTGGTTTTCTCTGTGTAAACCTCTGTAACTTATCTAGGTAGATGAATCACTGTGTACTTTCTCTTGTTTCTATCTGTTACCAATCTTGAGAAACTCGTACATTTTCTGTTCACTGTTTCACGGACTTAGAGAACTAAATTTCTTTCGGCGAAAGTGCTGTTTTCACAGTGCTAAGTACTCCCAACTCTATCAACAATGTAGGTTTTACCAGTTTTCTAAGTCTGTCTTATTTTCTTGTACTTATACTTGGAATTCTCTGTGTAAACCTTTGTAACTTTTCTAGGTAGATAAATCACTGTGTAGTTTCTCTTGTTTCTATCTGTTACCAATCTTGAGAAACTCATACATTCTCTTTTCACTGTTTCACGGACTTAGAAAACTAAATTTCTTTCGGCGAAAGTGCTGTTTTCACAGTGCTAAGTACTCCCAACTCTATCAACAATGTAGGTTTTACCGGTTTTCTAAGTCTCTCTTATTTTCTTGGACTTATACATCTACTTCTCTGTGTAAACTTCTATAACTTCTCTAGGTATATGAATCACTGTGTACTTTCTCTTGTTTCTATCTGTTACCAGTCTTGGGAAACTCATACATTCTCTATTCATTGTTTCCCAGTCTTAGAGAAGTAGATTTCTTTCTGCGAAAGTGCTGTTTTCACAGTGCTAAGTACTTCCAACTCTATCAACAACGTAGGTTTTACCAGTTTTCTAAGTCTCTCTTATTTTCTTGTACTTATACTTGGTTTTCTCTGTGTAAACCTCTGTAACTTATCTAGGTAGATGAATCACTGTGTACTTTCTCTTGTTTCTATCTGTTACCAATCTTGAGAAACTCGTACATTTTCTGTTCACTGTTTCACGGACTTAGAGAACTAAATTTCTTTCGGCGAAAGTGCTGTTTTCACAGTGCTAAGTACTCCCAACTCTATCAACAATGTAGGTTTTACCAGTTTTCTAAGTCTGTCTTATTTTCTTGTACTTATACTTGGAATTCTCTGTGTAAACCTCTGTAACTTCTCTAGGTAGATGAATCACTGTGTACTTTCTCCTGTTTCTATCTGTTACCAATCTTGAGAAACTCATACATTCTCTGTTCACTGTTTCCCAGTCTTAGAGAAGTAGATTTCTTTCTGCGAAAGTGCTGTTTTCACAGTGCTAAGTAATCCCAACTCTATCAACAATGTAGGTTTTACCAGTTTTCTAAGTCTCTCTTATTTTCTTGTACTTATACTTGGTTTTTTCTGTGTAAACCTCTGTAACTTTTCTAGGTAGATGAATCACTGTGTACTTTCTCTTGTTTCTATCTGTTACCAATCTTGAGAAACTGATACATTCTCTTTTCACTGTTTCACGGACTTAGAAAACTAAATTTCTTTCTGCGAAAGTGCTGTTTTCACAGTGCTAAGTACTCCCAACTCTATCAACAATGTAGGTTTTACCGGTTTTCAAAGTCTCTCTTATTTTTTTGCACTAATACTTGGAATTCTCTGTGTAAACCTCTGTAACTTTTCTAGGTAGATGAATCACTGTGTACTTTCTCTTGTTTCTATCTGTTAACAATCTTGAGAAACTCATACATTCTCTGTTCACTGTTTCACGGACTTAGAGAACTAAATTTCTTTCGGCGAAAGTGCTGTTTTCACAGTGCTAAGTACTCCCAACTCTATCCACAATGTAGCTTTTACCAGTTTTCTAAGTCTCTCTTATTTTCTTGTACTTATACTTGGAATTCTCTGTGTAAACCTCTGGAACTTCTCTAGGTAGATGAATCACTCTGTACTTTCTCTTGTTTCTTTCTGTTACCAATCTTGAGAAACTCATAAATTCTCTATTCACTGTTTTCCAGTCTTAGAGAAGTAGATTTCTTTCTGCGAAACTGCTGTTTTCGCAGTGCTAAGTACTCCCAACTCTATCAACAATGTAGGTTTTACCAGTTTTCTAAGTCTCCCTTATTTTCTTGTACTTATACTTGGAATTCTCTGTGTAAACCTCTGTAACTTTTCTAGGTAGATAAATCACTGTGTAGTTTCTCTTGTTTCTATCTGTTACCAATCTTGAGAAACTCATACATTCTCTTTTCACTGTTTCACGGACTTAGAAAACTAAATTTCTTTCGGCGAAAGTGCTGTTTTCACAGTGCTAAGTACTCCCAACTCTATCAACAATGTAGGTTTTACCGGTTTTCTAAGTCTCTCTTATTTTCTTGGACTTATACATGTACTTCTCTGTGTAAACTTCTGTAACTTCTCTAGGTATATGAATCACTGTGTACTTTCTCTTGTTTCTATCTGTTACAAGTCTTGGGAAACACATACATTCTCTATTCATTGTTTCCCAGTCTTAGAGAAGTAGCTTTCTTTCTGCGAAAGTGCTGTTTTCACAGTGCTAAGTACTTCCAACTCTATCAACAATGTAGGTTTTACCAGTTTTCTAAGTCTCTCTTATTTTCTTGTACTTATACTTGGTTTTCTCTGTGTAAACCTCTGTAACTTATCTAGATAGATGAATCACTGTGTACTTTCTCTTGTTTCTATCTGTTACCAATCTTGAGAAACTCATACATTCTCTGTTCACTGTTTCACGGACTTAGAAAACTAAATTTCTTTCGGCGAAAGTGCTGTTTTCACAGTGCTAAGTACTCCCAACTCTATCAACAATGTAGGTTTTACCGGTTTTCTAAGTCTCTCTTATTTTCTTGGACTTATACATGTACTTCTCTGTGTAAACTTCTATAACTTCTCTAGGTATATGAATCACTGTGTACTTTCTCTTGTTTCTATCTGTTACCAGTCTTGGGAAACTCATACATTCTCTATTCATTGTTTCCCAGTCTTAGAGAAGTAGATTTCTTTCTGCGAAAGTGCTGTTTTCACAGTGCTAAGTACTTCCAACTCTATCAACAACGTAGGTTTTACCAGTTTTCTAAGTCTCTCTTATTTTCTTGTACTTATACTTGGTTTTCTCTGTGTAAACCTCTGTAACTTTTCTAGGTAGATGAATCACTGTGTACTTTCTCTTGTTTCTATCTGTTACCAATCTTGAGAAACTCGTACATTTTCTGTTCACTGTTTCACGGACTTAGAGAACTAAATTTCTTTCGGCGAAAGTGCTGTTTTCACAGTGCTAAGTACTCCCAACTCTATCAACAATGTAGGTTTTACCAGTTTTCTAAGTCTGTCTTATTTTCTTGTACTTATACTTGGAATTCTCTGTGTAAACCTCTGTAACTTCTCTAGGTAGATGAATCACTGTGTACTTTCTCTTGTTTCTATCTGTTACCAATCTTGAGAAACTCATACATTCTCTGTTCACTGTTTCCCAGTCTTAGAGAAGTAGATTTCTTTCTGCCAAATTGCTGTTTTCACAGTGCTAACTATTCCCAACTCTATCAACAATGTAGGTTTTACCAGTTTTCTAAGTCTCTGTTATTTTCTTGTACTTATACTTGGTTTTCTCTGTGTAAACCTCTGTAATTTTTCTAGGTAGATGAATCACTGTGTACTTTCTCTTGTTTCTATCTGTTACCAATCTTGAGAAACTGAATACATTCTCTTTTCACTGTTTCACGGACTTAGAAAACTAAATTTCTTTCTGCGAAAGTGCTGTTTTCACAGTGCTAAGTACTCCCAACACTATCAACAATGTAGGTTTTACCGGTTTTCAAAGTCTCTCTTATTTTCTTGTACTAATACTTGGAATTCTCTGTGTAAACCTCTGTAACTTTTCTAGGTAGATGAATCACTGTGTACTTTCTCTTGTTTCTATCTGTTACCAATCTTGAGAAACTCATACATTCTCTGTTCACTGTTTCACGGACTTAGAGAACTAAATTTCTTTCGGCGAAAGTGCTGTTTTCACAGTGCTAAGTACTCCCAACTCTATCCACAATGTAGGTTTTACCAGTTTTCTAAGTCTTTCTTATTTTCTTGGACTTATACATGTACTTCTCTGTGTAAACTTCTGTAACTTCTCTAGGTATATGAATCACTGTGTACTTTCTCTTGTTTCTATCTGTTACCAGTCTTGGGAAACTCATACATTCTCTATTCATTGTTTCCCAGTCTTAGAGAAGTAGATTTCTTTCTGCGAAAGTGCTGTTTTCACAGTGCTAAGTACTTCCAACTCTATCAACAATATAGGTTTTACCAGTTTTCTAAGTCTCTCTTATTTTCTTGTACTTATACTTGGTTTTCTCTGTGTAAACCTCTGTAACTTTTCTCGGTAGATGAATCACTGTGTACTTTCTCTTTTTTCTATCTGTTACCAATCTTGAGAAACTCGTACATTTTCTGTTCACTGTTTCACGGACTTAGAGAACTAAATTTCTTTCGGCGAAAGTGCTGTTTTCACAGTGCTAAGTACTCCCAACTCTATCAACAATGTAGGCTTTACCAGTTTTCTAAGTCTCTCTTATTTTCTTGTACTTATACTTGGAATTCTCTGTGTTAACCTCTGTAACTTTTCTAGGTAGATAAATCACTGTGTAGTTTCTCTTGTTTCTATCTGTTACCAATCTTGAGAAACTCATACATTCTCTTTTCACTGTTTCACGGACTTAGAAAACTAAATTTCTTTTGGCGAAAGTGCTGTTTTCACAGTGCTAAGTACTCCCAACTCTATCAACAATGTAGGTTTTACCGGTTTTCTAAGTCTCTCTTATTTTCTTGGACTTATACATGTACTTCTCTGTGTAAACTTCTGTAACTTCTCTAGGTATATGAATCACTGTGTACTTTCTCTTGTTTCTATCTGTTACCAGTCTTGGGAAACACATACATTCTCTATTCATTGTTTCCCAGTCTTAGAGAAGTAGATTTCTTTCTGCGAAAGTGCTGTTTTCACAGTGCTAAGTACTTCCAACTCTATCAACAATGTAGGTTTTACCAGTTTTCTAAGTCTCTCTTATTTTCTTGTACTTATACTTGGTTTTCTCTCTGTAAACCTCTGTAACTTATCTAGGTAGATGAATCACTGTGTACTTTCTCTTGTTTCTATCAGTTACCAATCTTGAGAAACTCGTACATTTTCTGTTCACTGTTTCACGGACTTAGAGAACTAAATTTCTTTCGGCGAAAGTGCTGTTTTCACAGTGCTAAGTACTCCCAACTCTATCAACAATGTAGGTTTTACCAGTTTTCTAAGTCTGTCTTATTTTCTTGTACTTATACTTGGAATTCTCTGTCTAAACCTCTGTAACTTTTCTAGGTAGATAAATCACTGTGTAGTTTCTCTTCTTTCTATCTGTTACCAATCTTGAGAAACTCATACATTCTCTTTTCACTGTTTCACGGACTTAGAAAACTAAATTTCTTTCGGCGAAAGTGCTGTTTTCACAGTGCTAAGTACTCCCAACTCTATCAACAATGTAGGTTTTACGGTTTTCTAAGTCTCTCTTATTTTCTTGTACTTATACTTGGAATTCTCTGTGTAAACCTCTGTAACTTCTCTAGGTAGATGAATCACTGTGTACTTTCTCTTGTTTCTTTCTGTTACCAATCTTGAGAAACTCATAAATTCTCTATTCACTGTTTCCCAGTCTTAGAGAAGTAGATTTCTTTCTGCGAAAGTGCTGTTTTCACAGTGCTAAGTACTTCCAACTCTATCAACAATGTAGGTTTTACCAGTTTTCTAAGTCTCTCTTATTTTCTTGCACTTATATTTGGTTTTCTCTGTGTAAACCTCTGTAACTTTTCTAGGTAGATGAATCACTGTGTACGTTCTCTTGTTTCTATCTGTTACCAATCTTGAGAAACTGAATAAATTCTCTTTTCACTGTTTCACGGACTTAGAAATCTAAATTTCTTTCTGCGAAAGTGCTGTTTTCACAGTGCTAAGTACTCCCAACTCTATCAACAATGTAGGTTTTACCGGTGTTCAAAGTCTCTCTTATTTTCTTGTACTAATACTTGGAATTCTCTGTGTAAACCTCTGTAACTTTTCTAGGTAGATGAATCACTGTGTACTTTCTCTTGTTTCTATCTGTTACCAATCTTGAGAAACTCATACATTCTCTGTTCACTGTTTCACGGACTTAGAGAACTAAAGTTCTTTCGGCGAAAGTGCTGTTTTCACAGTGCTAAGTACTCCCAACTCTATCCACAATGTAGGTTTTACCAGTTTTCTAAGTCTCTCTTATTTTCTTGGACTTATACATGTACCTCTCTGTGTAAACTTCTGTAACTTCTCTAGGTATATGAATCACTGTGTACTTTCTCTTGTTTCTATCTGTTACCAGTCTTGGGAAACTCATACATTCTCTATTCATTGTTTCCCAGTCTTAGAGAAGTAGATTTCTTTCTGCGAAAGTGCTGTTTTCACAGTGCTAAGTACTTCCAACTCTATCAACAATATAGGTTTTACCAGTTTTCTAAGTCTCTCTTATTTTCTTGTACTTATACTTGGTTTTCTCTGTGTAAACCTCTGTAACTTTTCTAGGTAGATGAATCACTGTGTACTTTCTCCTGTTTCTATCTGTTACCAATCTTGAGAAACTCGTACATTTTCTGTTCACTGTTTCACGGACTTAGAGAACTAAATTTCTTTCGGCGAAAGTGCTGTTTTCACAGTGCTAAGTACTCCCAACTCTATCAACAATGTAGGTTTTACCAGTTTTCTAAGTCTGTCTTATTTTCTTGTACTTATACTTGGAATTCTCTGTGTAAACCTCTGTAACTTTTCTAGGTAGATAAATCACTGTGTAGTTTCTCTTGTTTCTATCTGTTACCAATCTTGAGAAACTCATACTTTCTCTTTTCACTGTTTCACGGACTTAGAAAACTAAATTTCTTTCTGCGAAAGTGCTGTTTTCACAGTGCTAAGTACTCCCAACTCTATCAACAATGTAGGTTTTACCGGTTTTCTAAGTCTCTCTTATTTTCTTGGACTTATACATGTTGTTCTCTGTGTAAACTTCTGTAACTTCTCTAGGTATATGAATCACTGTGTACTTTCTCTTGTTTCTATCTGTTACCAGTCTTGGGAAACTCATACATTCTCTATTCATTGTTTCCCAGTCTTAGAGAAGTAGATTTCTTTCTGCGAAAGTGCTGTTTTCACAGTGCTAAGTACTTCCAACTCTATCAACAATGTAGGTTTTACCAGTTTTCTAAGTCTCTCTTATTTTCTTGTACTTATACTTGGTTTTCTCTGTGTAAACCTCTGTAACTTATCTAGGTAGATGAATCACTGTGTACTTTCTCTTGTTTCTATCTGTTACCAATCTTGAGAAACTCGTACATTTTCTGTTCACTGTTTCACGGACTTAGAGAACTAAATTTCTTTCGGCGAAAGTGCTGTTTTCACAGTGCTAAGTACTCCCAACTCTATCAACAATGTAGGTTTTACCAGTTTTGTAAGTCTGTCTTATTTTCTTGTACTTATACTTGGAATTCTCTGTGTAAACCTTTGTAACTTTTCTAGGTAGATAAATCACTGTGTAGTTTCTCTTGTTTCTATCTGTTACCAATCTTGGGAAACTCATACATTCTCTTTTCACTGTTTCACGGACTTAGAAAACTAAATTTCTTTCGGCGAAAGTGCTGTTTTCACAGTGCTAAGTACTCCCAACTCTATCAACAATGTAGGTTTTACCGGTTTTCTAAGTCTCTCTTATTTTCTTGGACTTATACATGTACTTCTCCTTGTAAACTTCTGTAACTTCTGTAGGTATATGAATCACTGTGTACTTTCTCTTGTTTCTATCTGTTACCAGTCTTGGGAAACACATACATTCTCTATTCATTGTTTCCCAGTCTTAGAGAAGTAGATTTCTTTCTGCGAAAGTGCTGTTTTCACAGTGCTAAGTACTTCCAACTCTATCAACAACGTAGGTTTTACCAGTTTTCTAAGTCTCTCTTATTTTCTTGTACTTATACTTGGTTTTCTCTGTGTAAACCTCTGTAACTTATCTAGGTAGATGAATCACTGTGTACTTTCTCTTGTTTCTATCTGTTACCAATCTTGAGAAACTCATACATTCTCTGTTCACTGTTTCACGGACTTAGAAAACTAAATTTCTTTCGGCGAAAGTGCTGTTTTCACAGTGCTAAGTACTCCCAACTCTATTAACAATGTAGGTTTTACCAGTTTTCTAAGTCTCTCTTATTTTCTTGGACTTATACATGTACTTCTCTGTGTAAACTTCTATAACTTCTCTAGGTATATGAATCACTGTGTACTTTCTCTTGTTTCTATCTGTTACCAGTCTTGGGAAACTCATACATTCTCTATTCATTGTTTCCCAGTCTTAGAGAAGTAGATTTCTTTCTGCGAAAGTGCTGTTTTCACAGTGCTAAGTACTTCCAACTCTATCAACAACGTAGGTTTTACCAGTTTTCTAAGTCTCTCTTATTTTTTTGTACTTATACTTGGTTTTCTCTGTGTAAACCTCTGTAACTTATCTAGGTAGATGAATCACTGTGTACTTTCTCTTGTTTCTATCTGTTACCAATCTTGAGAAACTCGTACATTTTCTGTTCACTGTTTCACGGACTTAGAGAACTAAATTTCTTTCGGCGAAAGTGCTGTTTTCACAGTGCTAAGTACTCCCAACTCTATCAACAATGTAGGTTTTACCAGTTTTCTAAGTGTGTCTTATTTTCTTGTACTTATACTTGGAATTCTCTGTGTAAACCTCTGTAACTTCTCTAGGTAGATGAATCACTGTGTACTTTCTCCTGTTTCTATCTGTTACCAATCTTGAGAAACTCATACATTCTCTGTTCACTGTTTCCCAGTCTTAGAGAAGTAGATTTCTTTCTGCCAAAGTGCTGTTTTCACAGTGCTAAGTAATCCCAACTCTATCAACAATGTAGGTTTTACCAGTTTTCTAAGTCTCTCTTATTTTCTTGTACTTATACTTGGTTTTTTCTGTGTAAACCTCTGTAACTTTTCTAGGTAGATGAATCACTGTGTACTTTCTCTTGTTTCTATCTGTTACCAATCTTGAGAAACTGATACATTCTCTTTTCACTGTTTCACGGACTTAGAAAACTAAATTTCGTTCGGGGAAAGTGCTGTTTTCACTGTGCTAAGTACTCCCAACTCTATCCACAATGTAGCTTTTACCAGTTTTCTAAGTCTCTCTTATTTTCTTGTACTTATACTTGGAATTCTCTGTGTAAACCTCTGTAACTTCTCTAGGTAGATGAATCACTCTGTACTTTCTCTTGTTTCTTTCTGTTACCAATCTTGAGAAACTCATAAATTCTCTATTCACTGTTTTCCAGTCTTAGAGAAGTAGATTATTTCTGCGAAACTGCTGTTTTCGCAGTGCTAAGTACTCCCAACTCTATCAACAATGTAGGTTTTACCAGTTTTCTAAGTCTCCCTTATTTTCTTGTACTTATACTTGGAATTCTCTGTGTAAACCTCTGTAACTTTTCTAGGTAGATGAATCACTGTGTACTTTCGCTTGTTTCTGTCTGTTACCAAACTTGAGAAACTCATACATTCTGTGTTTACTGTTTCACGGACTGAGAGAACTAAATTTCCTTCGGCGAATGTGCTGTTTTCACAGTGCTAAGTACTCCCAACTCTATCAACAATGTAGGTTTTACCAGTTTTCTAAGTCTCTCTTATTTTCTTGTACTTATACTTGGAATTCTTTGTGTAAACCTCTGTAACTTCTCTAGGTAGATGAATCACTGTGTACTTTCTCTTGTTTCTATCTGTTACCAATCTTGAGAAACTCATACATTTTCTGTTCACTGTTTCCCAGTCTTAGAGAAGTAGATTTCTTTCTGCCAAATTGCTGTTTTCACAGTGCTAACTATTCCCAACTCTATCAACAATGTAGGTTTTACCAGTTTTCTAAGTCTCTGTTATTTTCTTGTACTTATACTTGGTTTTCTCTGTGTAAACATCTGTAATTTTTCTAGGTAGATGAATCACTGTGTACTTTCTCTTGTTTCTATCTGTTACCAATCTTGAGAAACTGAATACATTCTCTTTTCACTGTTTCACGGACTTAGAAAACTAAATTTCTTTCTGCGAAAGTGCTGTTTTCACAGTGCTAAGTACTCCCAACTCTATCAACAATGTAGGTTTTACCGGTTTTCAAAGTCTCTCTTATTTTCTTGTACTAATACTTGGAATTCTCTGTGTAAACCTCTGTAACTTTTCTAGGTAGATGAATCACTGTGTACTTTCTCTTGTTTCTATCTGTTACCAATCTTGAGAAACTCATACATTCTCTGTTCACTGTTTCACGGACTTAGAGAACTAAATTTCTTTCGGCGAAAGTGCTGTTTTCACAGTGCTAAGTACTCCCAACTCTATCCACAATGTAGGTTTTACCAGTTTTCTAAGTCTTTCTTATTTTCTTGGACTTATACATGTACTTCTCTGTGTAAACTTCTGTAACTTCTCTAGGTATATGAATCACTGTGTACTTTCTCTTGTTTCTATCTGTTACCAGTCTTGGGAAACTCATACATTCTCTATTCATTGTTTCCCAGTCTTAGAGAAGTAGATTTCTTTCTGCGAAAGTGCTGTTTTCACAGTGCTAAGTACTTCCAACTCTATCAACAATATAGGTTTTACCAGTTTTCTAAGTCTCTCTTATTTTCTTGTACTTATACTTGGTTTTCTCTGTGTAAACCTCTGTAACTTTTCTCGGTAGATGAATCACTGTGTACTTTCTCTTTTTTCTATCTGTCACCAATCTTGAGAAACTCGTACATTTTCTGTTCACTGTTTCACGGACTTAGAGAACTAAATTTCTTTCGGCGAAAGTGCTGTTTTCACAGTGCTAAGTACTCCCAACTCTATCCACAATGTAGGTTTTACCGGTTTTCTAAGTCTCTCTTATTTTCTTGGACTTATACATGTACCTCTCTGTGTAAACTTCTGTAACTTCTCTAGGTATATGAATCACTGTGTACTTCCTCTTGTTTCTATCTGTTACCAGTCTTGGGAAACCCATACATTCTCTATTCATTGTTTCCCAGTCTTAGAGAAGTAGATTTCTTTCTGCGAAAGTGCTGTTTTCACAGTGCTAAGTACTTCCAACTCTATCAACAATGTAGGTTTTACCAGTTTTCTAAGTCTCTCTTATTTTCTTGTACTTATACTTGGTTTTCTCTGTGTAAACCTCTGTAACTTTTCTAGGTAGATGAATCACTGTGTACTTTCTCTTGTTTCTATCTGTTACCAATCTTGAAAAACTCGTACATTTTCTGTTCACTGTTTCACGGACTTAGAGAACAAAATTTCTTTCGGCGAAAGTGCTGTTTTCACAGTGCTAAGTACTCCCAACTCTATCAACAATGTAGGTTTTACCAGTCTTCTAAGTCTGTCTTATTTTCTTGTACTTATACTTGGAATTCTCTGTGTAAACCTCTGTAACTTTTCTACGTAGATAAATCACTGTGTAGTTTCTCTTGTTTCTATCTGTTACCAATCTCAGAAACTCATACATTCTCTTTTCACTGTTTCACGGACTTAGAAAACTAAATTTCTTTCGGCGAAAGTGCTGTTTTCACAGTGCTAAGTACTCCCAACTCTATCAACAATGTAGGTTTTACCGGTTTTCAAAGTCTCTCTTATTTTCTTGCACTAATACTTGGAATTCTCTGTGTAAACCTCTGTAACTTTTCTAGGTAGATGAATCACTGTGTACTTTCTCTTGTTTCTATCTGTTACCAATCTTGAGAAACTCATACATTCTCTGTTCACTGTTTCACGGACTTAGAGAACTAAATTTCTTTCGGCGAAAGTGCTGTTTTCACAGTGCTAAGTACTCCCAACTCTATCCACAATGTAGGTTTTACCAGTTTTCTAAGGCTCTCTTATTTTCTTGGACTTATACATGTACCTCTCTGTGTAAACTTCTGTAACTTCTCTAGGTATATGAATCACTGTGTACTTTCTCTTGTTTCTATCTGTTACCAGTCTTGGGAAACTCATACATTCTCTATTCATTGTTTCCCAGTCTTAGAGAAGTAGATTTCTTTCTGCGAAAGTGCTGTTTTCACAGTGCTAAGTACTTCCAACTCTATAAACAATGTAGGTTTTACCAGTTTTCTAAGTCTCTCTTATTTTCTTGTATTTATACTTGGTTTTCTCTGTGTAAACCTCTGTAACTTATCTAGGTAGATGAATCACTGTGTACTTTCTCTTGTTTCTATCTGTTACCAATCTTGAGAAACTCGTACATTTTCTGTTCACTGTTTCACGGACTTAGAGAACTAAATTTCTTTCGGCGAAAGTGCTGTTTTCACAGTGCTAAGTACTCCCAACTCTATCAACAATGTAGGTTTTACCAGTTTTCTAAGTCTGTCTTATTTTCTTGTACTTATACTTGGAATTCTCTGTGTAAACCTCTGTAACTTTTCTAGGTAGATAAATCACTGTGTAGTTTCTCTTGTTTCTATCTGTTACCAATCTTGAGAAACTCATACATACTCTTTTCACTGTTTCACGGACTTAGAAAACTAAATTTCTTTCTGCGAAAGTGCTGTTTTCACAGTGCTAAGTACTCCCAACTCTATCAACAATGTAGGTTTTACCGGTTTTCTAAGTCTCTCTTATTTTCTTGTACTTATACTTGGAATTCTCTGAGTAAACCTCTGTAACTTCTCTAGGTAGATGAATCACTGTGTACTTTCTCTTGTTTCTTTCTGTTACCAATCTTGAGAAACACATAAATTCTCTATTCACTGTTTCCCAGTCTTAGAGAAGTAGATTTCTTTCTGCGAAAGTGCTGTTTTCACAGTGCTAAGTACTCCCAACTCTATCAACAATGTAGGTTTTACCAGTTTTCTAAGTCTCCCTTATTTTCTTGTACTTATACTTGGAATTCTCTGTGTAAACCTCTGTAACTTCTCTAGGTAGATGAATCACTGTGTACTTTCTCTTGTTTCTATCTGTTACCAGTCTTGAGAAACTGATACATTCTCTTTTCACTGTTTCACGGACTTAGAAAACTAAATTTCTTTCTGCGAAAGTGCTGTTTTCACAGTGCTAAGTACTCCCAGCTCTATCAACAATGTAGGTTTCACCGGTTTTCAAAGTCTCTCTTATTTTCTTGCACTAATACTTGGAATTCTCTGTGTAAACCTCTGTAACTTTTCTAGGTAGATGAATCACTGTGTACTTTCTCTTGTTTCTATCTGTTACCAATCTTGAGAAACTCATACATTCTCTGTTCACTGTTTCACGGACTTAGAGAACTAAATTTCTTTCGGCGAAAGTGCTGTTTTCACAGTGCTAAGTACTCCCAACTCTATCCACAATGTAGGTTTTACCAGTTTTCTAAGTCTTTCTTATTTTCTTGGACTTATACATGTACTTCTCTGTGTAAACTTCTGTAACTTCTCTAGGTATATGAATCACTGTGTACTTTCTCTTGTTTCTATCTGTTACCAGTCTTGGGAAACTCATACATTCTCTATTCATTGTTTCCCAGTCTTAGAGAAGTAGATTTCTTTCTGCGAAAGTGCTGTTTTCACAGTGCTAAGTACTTCCAACTCTATCAACAATATAGGTTTTACCAGTTTTCTAAGTCTCTCTTATTTTCTTGTACTTATACTTGGTTTTCTCTGTGTAAACCTCTGTAACTTTTCTCGGTAGATGAATCACTGTGTACTTTCTCTTTTTTCTATCTGTCACCAATCTTGAGAAACTCGTACATTTTCTGTTCACTGTTTCACGGACTTAGAGAACTAAATTTCTTTCGGCGAAAGTGCTGTTTTCACAGTGCTAAGTACTCCCAACTCTATCCACAATGTAGGTTTTACCGGTTTTCTAAGTCTCTCTTATTTTCTTGGACTTATACATGTACCTCTCTGTGTAAACTTCTGTAACTTCTCTAGGTATATGAATCACTGTGTACTTCCTCTTGTTTCTATCTGTTACCAGTCTTGGGAAACCCATACATTCTCTATTCATTGTTTCCCAGTCTTAGAGAAGTAGATTTCTTTCTGCGAAAGTGCTGTTTTCACAGTGCTAAGTACTTCCAACTCTATCAACAATGTAGGTTTTACCAGTTTTCTAAGTCTCTCTTATTTTCTTGTACTTATACTTGGTTTTCTCTGTGTAAACCTCTGTAACTTTTCTAGGTAGATGAATCACTGTGTACTTTCTCTTGTTTCTATCTGTTACCAATCTTGAAAAACTCGTACATTTTCTGTTCACTGTTTCACGGACTTAGAGAACAAAATTTCTTTCGGCGAAAGTGCTGTTTTCACAGTGCTAAGTACTCCCAACTCTATCAACAATGTAGGTTTTACCAGTCTTCTAAGTCTGTCTTATTTTCTTGTACTTATACTTGGAATTCTCTGTGTAAACCTCTGTAACTTTTCTACGTAGATAAATCACTGTGTAGTTTCTCTTGTTTCTATCTGTTACCAATCTCAGAAACTCATACATTCTCTTTTCACTGTTTCACGGACTTAGAAAACTAAATTTCTTTCGGCGAAAGTGCTGTTTTCACAGTGCTAAGTACTCCCAACTCTATCAACAATGTAGGTTTTACCGGTTTTCAAAGTCTCTCTTATTTTCTTGCACTAATACTTGGAATTCTCTGTGTAAACCTCTGTAACTTTTCTAGGTAGATGAATCACTGTGTACTTTCTCTTGTTTCTATCTGTTACCAATCTTGAGAAACTCATACATTCTCTGTTCACTGTTTCACGGACTTAGAGAACTAAATTTCTTTCGGCGAAAGTGCTGTTTTCACAGTGCTAAGTACTCCCAACTCTATCCACAATGTAGGTTTTACCAGTTTTCTAAGGCTCTCTTATTTTCTTGGACTTATACATGTACCTCTCTGTGTAAACTTCTGTAACTTCTCTAGGTATATGAATCACTGTGTACTTTCTCTTGTTTCTATCTGTTACCAGTCTTGGGAAACTCATACATTCTCTATTCATTGTTTCCCAGTCTTAGAGAAGTAGATTTCTTTCTGCGAAAGTGCTGTTTTCACAGTGCTAAGTACTTCCAACTCTATAAACAATGTAGGTTTTACCAGTTTTCTAAGTCTCTCTTATTTTCTTGTATTTATACTTGGTTTTCTCTGTGTAAACCTCTGTAACTTATCTAGGTAGATGAATCACTGTGTACTTTCTCTTGTTTCTATCTGTTACCAATCTTGAGAAACTCGTACATTTTCTGTTCACTGTTTCACGGACTTAGAGAACTAAATTTCTTTCGGCGAAAGTGCTGTTTTCACAGTGCTAAGTACTCCCAACTCTATCAACAATGTAGGTTTTACCAGTTTTCTAAGTCTGTCTTATTTTCTTGTACTTATACTTGGAATTCTCTGTGTAAACCTCTGTAACTTTTCTAGGTAGATAAATCACTGTGTAGTTTCTCTTGTTTCTATCTGTTACCAATCTTGAGAAACTCATACATACTCTTTTCACTGTTTCACGGACTTAGAAAACTAAATTTCTTTCTGCGAAAGTGCTGTTTTCACAGTGCTAAGTACTCCCAACTCTATCAACAATGTAGGTTTTACCGGTTTTCTAAGTCTCTCTTATTTTCTTGTACTTATACTTGGAATTCTCTGAGTAAACCTCTGTAACTTCTCTAGGTAGATGAATCACTGTGTACTTTCTCTTGTTTCTTTCTGTTACCAATCTTGAGAAACACATAAATTCTCTATTCACTGTTTCCCAGTCTTAGAGAAGTAGATTTCTTTCTGCGAAAGTGCTGTTTTCACAGTGCTAAGTACTCCCAACTCTATCAACAATGTAGGTTTTACCAGTTTTCTAAGTCTCCCTTATTTTCTTGTACTTATACTTGGAATTCTCTGTGTAAACCTCTGTAACTTCTCTAGGTAGATGAATCACTGTGTACTTTCTCTTGTTTCTATCTGTTACCAGTCTTGAGAAACTGATACATTCTCTTTTCACTGTTTCACGGACTTAGAAAACTAAATTTCTTTCTGCGAAAGTGCTGTTTTCACAGTGCTAAGTACTCCCAGCTCTATCAACAATGTAGGTTTCACCGGTTTTCAAAGTCTCTCTTATTTTCTTGCACTAATACTTGGAATTCTCTGTGTAAACCTCTGTAACTTTTCTAGGTAGATGAATCACTGTGTACTTTCTCTTGTTTCTATCTGTTAACAATCTTGAGAAACTCATACTTTCTCTTTTCACTGTTTCACGGACTTAGAAAACTAAATTTCTTTCGGCGAAAGTGCTGTTTTCACAGTGCTAAGTACTCCCAACTCTATCAACAATGTAGCTTTTACCGGTTTTCTAAGTCTCTCTTATTTTCTTGGACTTATACATGTAGTTCTCTGTGTAAACTTCTGTAACTTCTCTAGGTATATGAATCACTGTGTACTTTCTCTTGTTTCTATCTGTTACCAGTCTTGGGAAACTCATACATTCTCTATTCATTGTTTCCCAGTCTTAGAGAAGTAGATTTCTTTCTGCGAAAGTGCTGTTTTCACAGTGCTAAGTACTTCTAACTCTATCAACAATGTAGGTTTTACCCGTTTTCTAAGTCTCTCTTATTTTCTTGTACTTATACTTGGTTTTCTATGTGTAAACCTCTGTAACTTTTCTAGGTAGATGAATCACTGTGTAGTTTCTCTTTTTTCTATCTGTTACCAATCTTGAGAAACTGAATACATTCTCTTTTCACTGTTTCACGGACTTAGAAAACTAAATTTCTTTCTGCGAAAGTGCTGTTTTCACAGTGCTAAGTAGTCCCAACTCTATCAACAATGTAGGTTTTACCGGTTTTCTAAGTCTCTCTTATTTTGTTGTACTAATACTTGGAATTCTCTGTGTAAACCTCTGTAACTTTTCTAGGTAGATGAATCACTGTGTACTTTTCTTGTTTCTATCTGTTACCAATCTTGAGAAACTCATACATTCTCTGTTCACTGTTTCACGGACTTAGAAAACTAAATTTCTTTCTGCGAAAGTGCTGTTTTCACAGTGCTAAGTACTCCCAACTCTATCAACAATGTAGGTTTTACCAGTTTTCTAAGTCTGTCTTATTTTCTTGTACTTATACTTGGAATTCTCTGTGTAAACCTCTGTAACTTCTCTAGGTAGATGAATCACTGTGTACTTTTTCTTGTTTCTTTCTGTTACCAATCTTGAGAAACTCATAAATTCTCTATTCACTGCTTCCCAGTCTTAGAGAAGTAGATTTCTTTCTGCGAAACTGCTGTTTTCACAGTGCTAAGTACTCCCAACTCTATCAACAATGTAGGTTTTACCAGTTTTCTAAGTCTCCCTTATTTTCTTGTACTTATACTTGGAATTCTCTGTGTAAACCTCTGTAACTTTTCTAGGTAGATAAATCACTGTGTAGTTTCTCTTGTTTCTATCTGTTACCAATCTCAGAAACTCATACATTCTCTTTTCACTGTTTCACGGACTTAGAAAACTAAATTTCTTTCGGCGAAAGTGCTGTTTTCACAGTGCTAAGTACTCCCAACTCTATCAACAATGTAGGTTTTACCAGTCTTCTAAGTCTGTCTTATTTTCTTGTACTTATACTTGGAATTCTCTGTGTAAACCTCTGTAACTTTTCTAGGTAGATAAATCACTGTGTAGTTTCTCTTGTTTCTATCTGTTACCAATCTCAGAAACTCATACATTCTCTTTTCACTGTTTCACGGACTTAGAAAACTAAATTTCTTTCGGCGAAAGTGCTGTTTTCACAGTGCTAAGTACTCCCAACTCTATCAACAATGTAGGTTTTACCGGTTTTCAAAGTCTCTCTTATTTTCTTGCACTAATACTTGGAATTCTCTGTGTAAACCTCTGTAACTTTTCTAGGTAGATGAATCACTGTGTACTTTCTCTTGTTTCTATCTGTTACCAATCTTGAGAAACTCATACATTCTCTGTTCACTGTTTCACGGACTTAGAGAACTAAATTTCTTTGGCGAAAGTGCTGTTTTCACAGTGCTAAGTACTCCCAACTCTATCCACAATGTAGGTTTTACCAGTTTTCTAAGTCTCTCTTATCTTCTTGGACTTATACATGTACCTCTCTGTGTAAACTTCTGTAACTTCTCTAGGTATATGAATCACTGTGTACTTTCTCTTGTTTCTATCTGTTACCAGTCTTGGGAAACTCATACATTCTCTATTCATTGTTTCCCAGTCTTAGAGAAGTAGATTTCTTTCTGCGAAAGTGCTGTTTTCACAGTGCTAAGTACTTCCAACTCTATCAACAATGTAGGTTTTATCAGTTTTCTAAGTCTCTCTTATTTTCTTGTACTTATACTTGGTTTTCTCTGTGTAAACCTCTGTAACTTTTCTAGGTAGATGAATCACTGTGTACTTTCTCTTGTTTCTATCTGTTACCAATCTTGAGAAACTCATACATTCTCTATTCACTGTTTCACGGACTTAGAAAACTAAATTTCTTTCGGCGAAAGTGCTGTTTTCACAGTGCTAAGTACTCCCAACTCTATCAACAATGTAGGTTTTACCAGTTTTCTAAGTCTGTCTTATTTTCTTGTACTTATACTTGGAATTCTCTGTGTAAACCTCTGTAACTTTTCTAGGTAGATAAATCACTGTGTAGTTTCTCTTGTTTCTATCTGTTACCAATCTTGAGAAACTCATACTTTCTCTTTTCACTGTTTCACGGACTTAGAAAACTAAATTTCTTTCGGCGAAAGTGCTGTTTTCACAGTGCTAAGTACTCCCAACTCTATCAACAATGTAGGTTTTACCGGTTTTCTAAGTCTCTCTTATTTTCTTGGACTTATACATGTACTTCTCTGTGTAAACTTCTGTAACTTCTCTAGGTATATGAATCACTGTGTACTTTCTCTTGTTTCTATCTGTTACCAGTCTTGGGAAACTCATACATTCTCTATTCATTGTTTCCCAGTCTTAGAGAAGTAGATTTCTTTCTGCGAAAGTGCTGTTTTCACAGTGCTAAGTACTTCCAACTCTATAAGCAATGTAGGTTTTACCAGTTTTCTAAGTCTCTCTTATTTTCTTGTATTTATACTTGGTTTTCTCTGTGTAAACCTCTGTAACTTATCTAGGTAGATGAATCACTGTGTACTTTCTCTTGTTTCTATCTGTTACCAATCTTGAGAAACTCGTACATTTTCTGTTCACTGTTTCACGGACTTAGAGAACGAAATTTCTTTCGGCGAAAGTGCTGTTTTCACAGTGCTAAGTACTCCCAACTCTATCAACAATGTAGGTTTTACCAGTTTTCTAAGTCTGTCTTATTTTCTTGTACTTATACTTGGAATTCTCTGTGTAAACCTCTGTAACTTTTCTAGGTAGATAAATCACTGTGTAGTTTCTCTTGTTTCTATCTGTTACCAATCTTGAGAAACTCATACATACTCTTTTCACTGTTTCACGGACTTAGAAAACTAAATTTCTTTCGGCGAAAGTGCTGTTTTCACAGTGCTAAGTACTCCCAACTCTATCAACAATGTAGGTTTTACCGGTTTTCTAAGTCTCTCTTATTTTCTTGTACTTATACTTGGAATTCTTTGTGTAAACCTCTGTAACTTCTCTAGGTAGATGAATCACTGTGTACTTTCTCTTGTTTCTTTCTGTTACCAATCTTGAGAAACTCATAAATTCTCTATTCACTGTTTCCCAGTCTTAGAGAAGTAGATTTCTTTCTGCGAAAGTGCTGTTTTCACAGTGCTAAGTACTTCTAACTCTATCAACAATGTAGGTTTTACCCGTTTTCTAAGTCTCTCTTATTTTCTTGTACTTATACTTGGTTTTCTATGTGTAAACCTCTGTAACTTTTCTAGGTAGATGAATCACTGTGTAGTTTCTCTTGTTTCTATCTGTTACCAATCTTGAGAAACTGAATACATTCTCTTTTCACTGTTTCACGGACTTAGAAAACTAAATTTCTTTCTGAGAAAGTGCTGTTTTCACAGTGCTAAGTAGTCCCAACTCTATCAACAATGTAGGTTTTACCGGTTTTCTAAGTCTCTCTTATTTTGTTGTACTAATACTTGGAATTCTCTGTGTAAACCTCTGTAACTTTTCTAGGTAGATGAATCACTGTGTACTTTTATTGTTTCTATCTGTTACCAATCTTGAGAAACTCATACATTCTCTGTTCACTGTTTCACGGACTTAGAAAACTAAATTTCTTTCTGCGAAAGTGCTGTTTTCACAGTGCTAAGTACTCCCAACTCTATCAACAATGTAGGTTTTACCAGTTTTCTAAGTCTGTCTTATTTTCTTGTACTTATACTTGGAATTCTCTGTGTAAACCTCTGTAACTTCTCTAGGTAGATGAATCACTGTGTACTTTTTCTTGTTTCTTTCTGTTACCAATCTTGAGAAACTCATAAATTCTCTATTCACTGCTTCCCAGTCTTAGAGAAGTAGATTTCTTTCTGCGAAACTGCTGTTTTCACAGTGCTAAGTACTCCCAACTCTATCAACAATGTAGGTTTTACCAGTTTTCTAAGTCTCCCTTATTTTCTTGTACTTATACTTGGAATTCTCTGTGTAAACCTCTGTAACTTCTCTAGGTAGATGAATCACTGTGTACTTTCTCTTGTTTCTATCTGTTACCAATCTTGAGAAACTGATACATTCTCTTTTCACTGTTTCACGGACATAGAAAACTAAATTTCTTTCTGCGAAAGTGCTGTTTTCACAGTGCTAAGTACTCCCAACTCTATCAACAATGTAGGTTTTACCGGTTTTCAAAGTCTCTCTTATTTTCTTGCACTAATACTTGGAATTCTCTGTGTAAACCTCTGTAACTTTTCTAGGTAGATGAATCACTGTGTACTTTCTCTTGTTTCTATCTGTTAACAATCTTGAGAAACTCATACATTCTCTGTTCACTGTTTCACGGACTTAGAGAACTAAATTTCTTTCGGCTAAAGTGCTGTTTTCACAGTGCTAAGTACTCCCAACTCTATCCACAATGTAGGTTTTACCAGTTTTCTAAGTCTCTCTTATTTTCTTGTACTTATACTTGGTTTTCTCTGTGTAAACCTCTGTAACTTTTCTAGGTAGATGAATCACTGTGTACTTTCTCTTGTTTCTATCTGTTACCAATCTTGAGAAACTCGTACATTTTCTGTTCACTGTTTCACGGACTTAGAGAACTAAATTTCTTTCGGCGAAAGTGCTGTTTTCACAGTGCTAAGTACTCCCAACTCTATCAACAATGTAGGTTTTACCAGTTTTCTAAGTCTGTCTTATTTTCTTGTACTTATACTTGGAATTCTCTGTGTAAACCTCTGTAACTTTTCTAGGTAGATAAATCACTGTGTAGTTTCTCTTGTTTCTATCTGTTACCAATCTTGAGAAACTCATACATACTCTTTTCACTGTTTCACGGACTTAGAAAACTAAATTTCTTTCCGCGAAAGTGCTGTTTTCACAGTGCTAAGTACTCCCAACTCTATCAACAATGTAGGTTTTACCGGTTTTCTAAGTCTCTCTTATTTTCTTGTACTTATACTTGGAATTCTCTGTGTAAACCTCTGTAACTTCTCTAGGTAGATGAATCACTGTGTACTTTCTCTTGTTTCTTTCTGTTACCAATCTTGAGAAACTCATAAATTCTCTATTCACTGTTTCCCAGTCTTAGAGAAGTAGATTTCTTTCTGCGAAAGTGCTGTTTTCACAGTGCTAAGTACTTCCAACTCTATCAACAATGTAGGTTTTACCAGTTTTCTAAGTCTCTCTTATTTTCTTGTACTTATACTTGGTTTTCTATGTGTAAACCTCTGTAACTTTTCTAGGTAGATGAATCACTGTGTACTTTCTCTTGTTTCTATGTGTTACCAAACTTCAGAAACTGAATACATTCTCTGTTCACTGTTTCACGGACTTAGAGAACTAAATTTCCTTTGGCGAAAGTGCTGTTTTCACAGTGCTAAGTACTCCCAACTCTATCAACAATGTAGGTTTTACCAGTTTTCTAAGTCTCTCTTATTTACTTGTACTTATACTTGGTTTTCTCTGTGTAAACCTCTGTAACTTTTCTAGGTAGATGAATCACTGTGTACTTTCTCTTGTTTCTATCTGTTACCAATCTTGAGAAACTCATACATTCTCTGTTCACTGTTTCACGGACTTAGAGAACTAAATTTCTTTCGGCGAAAGTGCTGTTTTCACAGTGCTAAGTACTCCCAACTCTATCCACAATGTAGGTTTTACCAGTTTTCTAAGTCTCTCTTATTTTCTTGGACTTATACATGTACTTCTCTGTGCAAACTTCTGTAACTTCTCTAGGTATATGAATCACTGTGTACTTTCTCTTGTTTCTATCTGTTACCAGTCTTGGGAAACTCATACATTCTCTATTCATTGTTTCCCAGTCTTAGAGAAGTAGATTTCTTTCTGCGAAAGTACTGTTTTCACAGTGCTAAGTACTTCCAACTCTATCAACAATGTAGGTTTTACCAGTTTTCTAAGTCTCTCTTATTTTCTTGTACTTATACTTGGTTTTCTCTGTGTAAACCTTTGTAACTTTTCTAGGTAGATGAATCACTGTGTACTTTCTCTTGTTTCTATCTGTTACCAATCTTGAGAAACTGAATACATTCTCTTTTCACTGTTTCACGGACTTAGAAAACTAAATTTCTTTCTGCGAAAGTGCTGTTTTCACAGTGCTAAGTACTCCCAACTCTATCAACAATGTAGGTTTTACCGGTTTTCAAAGTCTCTCTTATTTTCTTGTACTAATACTTGGAATTCTCTGTGTAAACCTCTGTAACTTTTCTAGGTAGATGAATCACTGTGTACTTTTCTTGTTTCTATCTGTTACCAATCTTGAGAAACTCATACATTCTCTGTTCACTGTTTCACGGACTTAGAGAACTAAATTTCTTTCGGCGAAAGTGCTGTTTTCACAGTGCTAAGTACTCCCAACGCTATCCACAATGTAGGTTTTACCAGTTTTCTAAGTCTCTCTTATTTTCTTGGACTTATACATGTACTTCTCTGTGTAAACTTCTGTAACTTCTCTAGGTATATGAATCACTGTGTACTTTCTCTTGTTTCTATCTGTTACCAGTCTTGGGAAACTCATACATTCTCTATTCATTGTTTCCCAGTCTTAGAGAAGTAGATTTCTTTCTGCGAAAGTGCTGTTTTCACAGTGCTAAGTACTTCCAACTCTATCAACAATGTAGGTTTTACCAGTTTTCTAAGTCTCTCTTATTTTCTTGTACTTATACTTGGTTTTCTCTGTGTAAACCTCTGTAACTTTTCTAGGTAGATGAATCACTGTGTACTTTCTCTTGTTTCTATCTGTTACCAATCTTGAAAAACTCGTACATTTTCTGTTCACTGTTTCACGGACTTAGAGAACAAAATTTCTTTCAGCGAAAGTGCTGTTTTCACAGTGCTAAGTACTCCCAACTCTATCAACAATGTAGGTTTTACCAGTTTTCTAAGTCTGTCTTATTTTCTTGTACTTATACTTGGAATTCTCTGTGTAAACCTCTGTAACTTTTCTAGGTAGATATATCACTGTGTAGTTTCTCTTGTTTCTATCTGTTACCAATCTCAGAAACTCATACATTCTCTTTTCACTGTTTCACGGACTTAGAAAACTAAATTTCTTTCGGCGAAAGTGCTGTTTTCACAGTGCTAAGTACTCCCAACTCTATCAACAATGTAGGTTTTACCGGTTTTCAAAGTCTCTCTTATTTTCTTGCACTAATACTTGGAATTCTCTGTGTAAACCTCTGTAACTTTTCTTGGTAGATGAATCACTGTGTACTTTCTCTTGTTTCTATCTGTTACCAATCTTGAGAAACTCATACATTCTCTGTTCACTGTTTCACGGACTTAGAGAACTAAATTTCTTTCGGCGAAAGTGCTGTTTTCACAGTGCTAAGTACTCCCAACTCTATCCACAATGTAGGTTTTACCAATTTTCTAAGTCTCTCTTATTTTCTTGGACTTATACATGTACCTCTCTGTGTAAACTTCTGTAACTTCTCTAGGTATATGAATCACTGTGTACTTTCTCTTGTTTCTATCTGTTACCAGTCTTGGGAAACTCATACATTCTCTATTCATTGTTTCCCAGTCTTAGAGAAGTAGATTTCTTTCTGCGAATGTGCTGTTTTCACAGTGCTAAGTACTTCCAACTCTATCAACAATGTAGGTTTTACCAGTTTTCTAAGTCTCTCTTATTTTCTTGTACTTATACTTGGTTTTCTCTGTGTAAACCTCTGTAACTTTTCTAGGTAGATGAATCACTGTGTACTTTCTCTTGTTTCTATCTGTTACCAATCTTGAGAAACTCGTACATTTTCTGTTCACTGTTTCACGGACTTAGAGAACTAAATTTCTTTCGGCGAAAGTGCTGTTTTCACAGTGCTAAGTACTCCCAACTCTATCAACAATGTAGGTTTTACCAGTTTTCTAAGTCTGTCTTATTTTCTTGTACTTATACTTGGAATTCTCTGTGTAAACCTCTGTAACTTTTCTAGGTAGATAAATCACTGTGTAGTTTCTCTTGTTTCTATCTGTTACCAATCTTGAGAAACTCATACTTTCTCTTTTCACTGTTTCACGGACTTAGAAAACTAAATTTCTTTCGGCGAAAGTGCTGTTTTCACAGTGCTAAGTACTCCCAACTCTATCAACAATGTAGGTTTTACCGGTTTTCTAAGTCTCTCTTATTTTCTTGGACTTATACATGTACTTCTCTGTGTAAACTTCTGTAACTTCTCTAGGTATATGAATCACTGTGTACTTTCTCTTGTTTCTATCTCTTACCAGTCTTGGGAAACTCATACATTCTCTATTCATTGTTTCCCAGTCTTAGAGAAGTAGATTTCTTTCTGCGAAAGTGCTGTTTTCACAGTGCTAAGTACTTCCAACTCTATCAACAATGTAGGTTTCACCAGTTTTCTAAGTCTCTCTTATTTTCTTGTACTTATACTTGGTTTTCTCTGTTTAAACCTCTGTAACTTATCTAGGTAGATGAATCACTGTGTACTTTCTCTTGTTTCTATCTGTTACCAATCTTGAGAAACTCGTACATTTTCTGTTCACTGTTTCACGGACTTAGAGAACTAAATTTCTTTCGGCGAAAGTGCTGTTTTCACAGTGCTAAGTACTCCCAACTCTATCAACAATGTAGGTTTTACCAGTTTTCTAAGTCTGTCTTATTTTCTTGTACTTATACTTGGAATTCTCTGTGTAAACCTCTGTAACTTTTCTAGGTAGATAAATCACTGTGTAGTTTCTCTTGTTTCTATCTGTTACCAATCTTGAGAAACTCATACATACTCTTTTCACTGTTTCACGGACTTAGAAAACTAAATTTCTTTCCGCGAAAGTGCTGTTTTCACAGTGCTAAGTACTCCCAACTCTATCAACAATGTAGGTTTTACCGGTTTTCTAAGTCTCTCTTATTTTCTTGTACTTATACTTGGAATTCTCTGTGTAAACCTCTGTAACTTCTCTAGGTAGATGAATCACTGTGTACTTTCTCTTGTTTCTTTCTGTTACCAATCTTGAGAAACTCATAAATTCTCTATTCACTGTTTCCCAGTCTTAGAGAAGTAGATTTCTTTCTGCGAAAGTGCTGTTTTCACAGTGCTAAGTACTTCCAACTCTATCAACAATGTAGGTTTTACCAGTTTTCTAAGTCTCTCTTATTTTCTTGTACTTATACTTGGTTTTCTATGTGTAAACCTCTGTAACTTTTCTAGGTAGATGAATCACTGTGTACTTTCTCTTGTTTCTATGTGTTACCAAACTTCAAAAACTGAATACATTCTCTTTTCACTGTTTCACGGACTTAGAAATCTAAATTTCTTTCGGCGAAAGTGCTGTTTTCACAGTGCTAAGTACTCCCAACTCTATGAACAATGTAGGTTTTACCAGTTTTCTAAGTCTCTCTTATTTTCTTGTACTTATACTTGGAATTCTCTGTGTAAACCTCTGTAACTTTTCTAGGTAGATGAATCACTGTGTACTTTCTCTTGTTTCTATCTGTTAACAATCTTGAGAAACTCATACATTCTCTGTTCACTGTTTCACGGACTTAGAGAACTAAATTTCTTTCGGCGAAAGTGCTGTTTTCACAGTGCTAAGTACTCCCAACTCTATCCACATTGTAGGTTTTACCAGTTTTCTAAGTCTCTCTTATTTTCTTGTACTTATACTTGGAATTCTCTGTGTAAACCTCTGTAACTTCTCTAGGTAGATGAATCACTGTGTACTTTCTCTTGTTTCTTTCTGTTACCAATCTTGAGAAACTCATAAATTCTCTATTCACTATTTCCCAGTCTTAGAGAAGTAGATTTCTTTCTGCGAAAGTGCTGTTTTCACAGTGCTAAGTACTCCCAACTCTATCAACAATGTAGGTTTTACCAGTTTTCTAAGTCTCCCTTATTTTCTTGTACTTATACTTGGAATTCTCTGTGTAAACCTCTGTAACTTTTCTAGGTAGATAAATCACTGTGTACTTTCGCTTGTTTCTGTCTGTTACCAAATTTGAGAAACTCATACATTCTCTGTTCACTGTTTCACGGACTTAGAGAACTAAATTTCCTTTGGCGAAAGTGCTGTTTTCACAGTGCTAAGTACTCCCAACTCTATCAACAATGTAGGTTTTACCAGTTTTCTAAGTCTCTCTTATTTACTTGTACTTATACTTGGTTTTCTCTGTGTAAACCTCTGTAACTTTTCTAGGTAGATGAATCACTGTGTACTTTCTCTTGTTTCTATCTGTTACCAATCTTGAGAAACTCATACATTCTCTGTTCACTGTTTCACGGACTTAGAGAACTAAATTTCTTTCGGCGAAAGTGCTGTTTTCACAGTGCTAAGTACTCCCAACTCTATCCACAATGTAGGTTTTACCAGTTTTCTAAGTCTCTCTTATTTTCTTGGACTTATACATGTACTTCTCTGTGCAAACTTCTGTAACTTCTCTAGGTATATGAATCACTGTGTACTTTCTCTTGTTTCTATCTGTTACCAGTCTTGGGAAACTCATACATTCTCTATTCATTGTTTCCCAGTCTTAGAGAAGTAGATTTCTTTCTGCGAAAGTACTGTTTTCACAGTGCTAAGTACTTCCAACTCTATCAACAATGTAGGTTTTACCAGTTTTCTAAGTCTCTCTTATTTTCTTGTACTTATACTTGGTTTTCTCTGTGTAAACCTTTGTAACTTTTCTAGGTAGATGAATCACTGTGTACTTTCTCTTGTTTCTATCTGTTACCAATCTTGAGAAACTGAATACATTCTCTTTTCACTGTTTCAAGGACTTAGAAAACTAAATTTCTTTCTGCGAAAGTGCTGTTTTCACAGTGCTAAGTACTCCCAACTCTATCAACAATGTAGGTTTTACCGGTTTTCAAAGTCTCTCTTATTTTCTTGTACTAATACTTGGAATTCTCTGTGTAAACCTCTGTAACTTTTCTAGGTAGATGAATCACTGTGTACTTTTCTTGTTTCTATCTGTTACCAATCTTGAGAAACTCATACATTCTCTGTTCACTGTTTCACGGACTTAGAGAACTAAATTTCTTTCGGCGAAAGTGCTGTTTTCACAGTGCTAAGTACTCCCAACGCTATCCACAATGTAGGTTTTACCAGTTTTCTAAGTCTCTCTTATTTTCTTGGACTTATACATGTACTTCTCTGTGTAAACTTCTGTAACTTCTCTAGGTATATGAATCACTGTGTACTTTCTCTTGTTTCTATCTGTTACCAGTCTTGGGAAACTCATACATTCTCTATTCATTGTTTCCCAGTCTTAGAGAAGTAGATTTCTTTCTGCGAAAGTGCTGTTTTCACAGTGCTAAGTACTTCCAACTCTATCAACAATGTAGGTTTTACCAGTTTTCTAAGTCTCTCTTATTTTCTTGTACTTATACTTGGTTTTCTCTGTGTAAACCTCTGTAACTTTTCTAGGTAGATGAATCACTGTGTACTTTCTCTTGTTTCTATCTGTTACCAATCTTGAAAAACTCGTACATTTTCTGTTCACTGTTTCACGGACTTAGAGAACAAAATTTCTTTCAGCGAAAGTGCTGTTTTCACAGTGCTAAGTACTCCCAACTCTATCAACAATGTAGGTTTTACCAGTTTTCTAAGTCTGTCTTATTTTCTTGTACTTATACTTGGAATTCTCTGTGTAAACCTCTGTAACTTTTCTAGGTAGATATATCACTGTGTAGTTTCTCTTGTTTCTATCTGTTACCAATCTCAGAAACTCATACATTCTCTTTTCACTGTTTCACGGACTTAGAAAACTAAATTACTTTCGGCGAAAGTGCTGTTTTCACAGTGCTAAGTACTCCCAACTCTATCAACAATGTAGGTTTTACCGGTTTTCAAAGTCTCTCTTATTTTCTTGCACTAATACTTGGAATTCTCTGTGTAAACCTCTGTAACTTTTCTTGGTAGATGAATCACTGTGTACTTTCTCTTGTTTCTATCTGTTACCAATCTTGAGAAACTCATACATTCTCTGTTCACTGTTTCACGGACTTAGAGAACTAAATTTCTTTCGGCGAAAGTGCTGTTTTCACAGTGCTAAGTACTCCCAACTCTATCCACAATGTAGGTTTTACCAATTTTCTAAGTCTCTCTTATTTTCTTGGACTTATACATGTACCTCTCTGTGTAAACTTCTGTAACTTCTCTAGGTATATGAATCACTGTGTACTTTCTCTTGTTTCTATCTGTTACCAGTCTTGGGAAACTCATACATTCTCTATTCATTGTTTCCCAGTCTTAGAGAAGTAGATTTCTTTCTGCGAATGTGCTGTTTTCACAGTGCTAAGTACTTCCAACTCTATCAACAATGTAGGTTTTACCAGTTTTCTAAGTCTCTCTTATTTTCTTGTACTTATACTTGGTTTTCTCTGTGTAAACCTCTGTAACTTTTCTAGGTAGATGAATCACTGTGTACTTTCTCTTGTTTCTATCTGTTACCAATCTTGAGAAACTCGTACATTTTCTGTTCACTGTTTCACGGACTTAGAGAACTAAATTTCTTTCGGCGAAAGTGCTGTTTTCACAGTGCTAAGTACTCCCAACTCTATCAACAATGTAGGTTTTACGAGTTTTCTAAGTCTGTCTTATTTTCTTGTACTTATACTTGGAATTCTCTGTGTAAACCTCTGTAACTTTTCTAGGTAGATAAATCACTGTGTAGTTTCTCTTGTTTCTATCTGTTACCAATCTTGAGAAACTCATACATTCTCTGTTCACTGTTTCACGGACTTAGAGAACTAAATTTCTTTCGGCGAAAGTGCTGTTTTCACAGTGCTAAGTACTCCCAACTCTATCCACAATGTAGGTTTTACCAGTTTTCTAAGTCTCTCTTATTTTCTTGGACTTATACATGTACCTCTCTGTGTAAACTTCTGTAACTTCTCTAGGTATATGAATCACTGTGTACTTTCTCTTGTTTCTATCTGTTACCAGTCTTGGGAAACTCATACATTCTCTATTCATTGTTTCCCAGTCTTAGAGAAGTAGATTTCTTTCTGCGAAAGTGCTGTTTTCACAGTGCTAAATACTTCCAACTCTAAAAACAATGTAGGTTTTACCAGTTTTCTAAGTCTCTCTTATTTTCTTGTACTTATACTTGGTTTTCTCTGTGTAAACCTCTGTAACTTTTCTAGGTAGATGAATCACTGTGTACTTTCTCTTGTTTCTATCTGTTACCAATCTTGAGAAACTCGTACATTTTCTGTTCACTGTTTCACGGACTTAGAGAACTAAATTTCTTTCGGCGAAAGTGCTGTTTTCACAGTGCTAAGTACTCCCAACTCTATCAACAATGTAGGTTTTACCAGTTTTCTAAGTCTGTCTTATTTTCTTGTACTTATACTTGGAATTCTCTGTGTAAACCTTTGTAACTTTTCTAGGTAGATAAATCACTGTGTAGTTTCTCTTGTTTCTATCTGTTACCAATCTTGAGAAACTCATACATACTCTTTTCACTGTTTCACGGACTTAGAAAACTAAATTTCTTTCGGCGAAAGTGCTGTTTTCACAGTGCTAAGTACTCCCAACTCTATCAACAATGTAGGTTTTACCGGTTTTCTAAGTCTCTCTTATTTTCTTGTACTTATACTTGGAATTCTCTGTGTAAACCTCTGTAACTTCTCTAGGTAGATGAATCACTGTGTACTTTCTCTTGTTTCTTTCTGTTACCAATCTTGAGAAACTCATAAATTCTCTATTCACTGTTTCCCAGTCTTAGAGAAGTAGATTTCTTTCTGCGAAAGTGCTGTTTTCACAGTGCTAAGTACTTCCAACTCTATCAACAATGTAGGTTTTACCAGTTTTCTAAGTCTCTCTTATTTTCTTGTACTTATACTTGGTTTTCTATGTGTAAACCTCTGTAACTTTTCTAGGTAGATGAATCACTGTGTAGTTTCTCTTGTTTCTATCTGTTACCAATCTTGAGAAACTGAATACATTCTCTTTTCACTGTTTCACGGACTTAGAAAACTAAATTTCTTTCTGCGAAAGTGCTGTTTTCACAGTGCTAAGTAGTCCCAACTCTATCAACAATGTAGGTTTTACCGGTTTTCTAAGTCTCTCTTATTTTGTTGTACTAATACTTGGAATTCTCTGTGTAAACCTCTGTAACTTTTCTAGGTAGATGAATCACTGAGTACTTTTCTTGTTTCTATCTGTTACCAATCTTGAGAAACTCATACATTCTCTGTTCACTGTTTCACGAACTTAGAGAACTAAATTTCTTTCGGCGAAAGTGCTGTTTTCACAGTGCTAAGTACTCCCAACGCTATCCACAATGTAGGTTTTACCAGTTTTCTAAGTCTCTCTTATTTTCTTGGACTTATACATGTACTTCTCTGTGTAAACTTCTGTACCTTCTCTAGGTATATGAATCACTGTGTACTTTCGCTTGTTTCTATCTGTTACCAGTCTTGGGAAACTCATACATTCTCTATTCATTGTTTCCCAGTCTTAGAGAAGTAGATTTCTTTCTGCGAAAGTGCTGTTTTCACAGTGCTAAGTACTTCCAACTGTATCAACAATGTAGGTTTTACCAGTTTTCTAAGTCTCTCTTATTTTCTTGTACTTATACTTGGTTTTCTCTGTGTAAACCTCTGTAACTTTTCTAGGTAGATGAATCACTGTGTACTTTTTCTTGTTTCTATCTGTTACCAATCTTGAAAAACTCGTACATTTTCTGTTCACTGTTTCACGGACTTAGAGAACAAAATTTCTTTCGGCGAAAGTGCTGTTTTCACAGTGCTAAGTACTCCCAACTATATCAACAATGTAGGTTTTACCAGTTTTCTAAGTCTGTCTTATTTTCTTGTACTTATACTTGGAATTCTCTGTGTAAACCTCTGTAACTTTTCTAGGTAGATAAATCACTGTGTAGTTTCTCTTGTTTCTATCTGTTACCAATCTCAGAAACTCATACATTCTCTTTTCACTGTTTCACGGACTTAGAAAACTAAATTTCTTTCGGCGAAAGTGCTGTTTTCACAGTGCTAAGTACTCCCAACTCTATCAACAATGTAGGTTTTACCGGTTTTCAAAGTCTCTCTTATTTTCTTGCACTAATACTTGGTTTTCTCTGTTTAAACCTCTGTAACTTATCTAGGTAGATGAATCACTGTGTACTTTCTCTTGTTTCTATCTGTTACCAATCTTGAGAAACTCGTACATTTTCTGTTCACTCTTTCATGGACTTAGAGAACTAAATATCTTTCGGCGAAAGTGCTGTTTTCACAGTGCTAAGTACTCCCAACTCTATCAACAATGTAGGTTTTACCAGTTTTCTAAGTCTGTCTTATTTTCTTGTACTTATACTTGGAATTCTCTGTGTAAACCTCTGTAACTTTTCTAGGTAGATAAATCACTGTGTAGTTTCTCTTGTTTCTATCTGTTACCAATCTTGAGAAACTCATACATACTCTTTTCACTGTTTCACGGACTTAGAAAACTAAATTTCTTTCGGCGAAAGTGCTGTTTTCACAGTGCTAAGTACTCCCAACTCTATCAACAATGTAGGTTTTACCGGTTTTCTAAGTCTCTCTTATTTTCTTGTACTTATACTTGGAATTCTCTGTGTAAACCTCTGTAACTTCTCTAGGTAGATGAATCACTGTGTACTTTCTCTTGTTTCTTTCTGTTACCAATCTTGAGAAACTCATAAATTCTCTATTCACTGTTTCCCAGTCTTAGAGAAGTAGATTTCTTTCTGCGAAAGTGCTGTTTTCACAGTGCTAAGTACTTCCAACTCTATCAACAATGTAGGTTTTACCAGTTTTCTAAGTCTCTCTTATTTTCTTGTACTTATACTTGGTTTTCTATGTGTAAACCTCTGTAACTTTTCTAGGTAGATGAATCACTGTGTAGTTTCTCTTGTTTCTATCTGTTACCAATCTTGAGAAACTGAATACATTCTCTTTTCACTGTTTCACGGACTTAGAAAAATAAATTTCTTTCTGCGAAAGTGCTGTTTTCACAGTGCTAAGTAGTCCCAACTCTATCAACAATGTAGGTTTTACCGGTTTTCTAAGTCTCTCTTATTTTGTTGTACTAATACTTGGAATTCTCTGTGTAAACCTCTGTAACTTTTCTAGGTAGATGAATCACTGAGTACTTTTCTTGTTTCTATCTGTTACCAATCTTGAGAAACTCATACATTCTCTGTTCACTGTTTCACGGACTTAGAGAACTAAATTTCTTTCGGCGAAAGTGCTGTTTTCACAGTGCTAAGTACTCCCAACGCTATCCACAATGTAGGTTTTACCAGTTTTCTAAGTCTCTCTTATTTTCTTGGACTTATACATGTACTTCTCTGTGTAAACTTCTGTACCTTCTCTAGGTATATGAATCACTGTGTACTTTCTCTTGTTTCTATCTGTTACCAGTCTTGGGAAACTCATACATTCTCTATTCATTGTTTCCCAGTCTTAGAGAAGTAGATTTCTTTCTGCGAAAGTGCTGTTTTCACAGTGCTAAGTACTTCCAACTCTAAAAACAATGTAGGTTTTACCAGTTTTCTAAGTCTCTCTTATTTTCTTGTACTTATACTTGGTTTTCTCTGTGTAAACCTCTGTAACTTTTCTAGGTAGATGAATCACTGTGTACTTTCTCTTGTTTCTATCTGTTACCAATCTTGAGAAACTCGTACATTTTCTGTTCACTGTTTCACGGACTTAGAGAACTAAATTTCTTTCGGCGAAAGTGCTGTTTTCACAGTGCTAAGTACTCCCAACTCTATCAACAATGTAGGTTTTACCAGTTTTCTAAGTCTGTCTTATTTTCTTGTACTTATACTTGGAATTCTCTGTGTAAACCTCTGTAACTGTTCTAGGTAGATAAATCACTGTGTAGTTTCTCTTGTTTCTATCTGTTACCAATCTCAGAAACTCATACATTCTCTTTTCACTGTTTCACGGACTTAGAAAACTAAATTTCTTTCGGCGAAAGTGCTGTTTTCACAGTGCTAAGTACTCCCAACTCTATCAACAATGTAGGTTTTACCGGTTTTCAAAGTCTCTCTTATTTTCTTGCACTAATACTTGGAATTCTCTGTGTAAACCTCTGTAACTTTTCTTGGTAGATGAATCACTGTGTACTTTCTCTTGTTTCTATCTGTTACCAATCTTGAGAAACTCATACATTCTCTGTTCACTGTTTCACGGACTTAGAGAACTAAATTTCTTTCGGCGAAAGTGCTGTTTTCACAGTGCTAAGTACTCCCAACTCTATCCACAATGTAGGTTTTACCAGTTTTCTAAGTCTCTCTTATTTTCTTGGACTTATACATGTACCTCTCTGTGTAAACTTCTGTAACTTCTCTAGGTATATGGATCACTGTGTACTTTCTCTTGTTTCTATCTGTTACCAGTCTTGGGAAACTCATACATTCTCTATTCATTGTTTCACAGTCTTAGAGAAGTAGATTTCTTTCTGCGAAAGTGCTGTTTTCACAGTGCTAAGTACTTCCAACTCTATCAACAATGTAGGTTTTACCAGTTTTCTAAGTCTCTCTTATTTTCTTGTACTTATACTTGGTTTTCTCTGTGTAAACCTCTGTAACTTTTCTAGGTAGATGAATCACTGTGTACTTTCTCTTGTTTCTATCTGTTACCAATCTTGAAAAACTCGTACATTTTCTGTTCACTGTTTCACGGACTTAGAGAACTAAATTTCTTTCGACGAAAGTGCTGTTTTCACAGTGCTAAGTACTCCCAACTCTATCAACAATGTAGGTTTTACCAGTTTTCTAAGTCTGTCTTATTTTCTTGTACTTATACTTGGAATTCTCTGTGTAAACCTCTGTAACTTTTCTAGGTAGATAAATCACTGTGTAGTTTCTCTTGTTTCTATCTGTTACCAATCTTGAGAAACTCATACATTCTCTTTTCACTGTTTCACGGACTTAGAAAACTAAATTTCTTTCGGCGAAAGTGCTGTTTTCACAGTGCTAAGTACTCCCAACTCTATCAACAATGTAGGTTTTACCGGTTTTCAAAGTCTCTCTTATTTTCTTGCACTAATACTTGGAATTCTCTGTGTAAACCTCTGTAACTTTTCTAGGTAGATGAATCACTGTGTACTTTCTCTTGTTTCTATCTGTTAACAATCTTGAGAAACTCATACATTCTCTGTTCACTGTTTCACGGACTTAGAGAACTAAATTTCTTTCGGCGAAAGTGCTGTTTTCACAGTGCTAAGTACTCCCAATTCTATCCACAATGTAGGTTTTACCAGTTTTCTAAGTCTCTCTTATTTTCTTGGACTTATACATGTACTTCTCTGTGTAAACTTCTGTAACTTCTCTAGGTATATGAATCACTGTGTACTTTCTCTTGTTTCTATCTGTTACCAGTCTTGGGAAACTCATACATTCTCTATTCATTGTTTCCCAGTCTTAGAGAAGTAGATTTCTTTCTCCGAAAGTGCTGTTTTCACAGTGCTAAGTACTCCCAACTCTCTCAACAATGTAGGTTTTACCAGTTTTCTAAGTCTCTCTTGTTTTCTTGTACTTATACTTGGTTTTCTCTGTGTAAACCTCTGTAACTTTTCTAGGTAGATGAATCACTGTGTACTTTCTCTTGTTTCTATCTGTTACCAATCTTGAGAAACTCGTACACTTTCTGTTCACTGTTTCACGAACTTAGAGAACTAAATTTCTTTCGGCGAAAGTGCTGTTTTCACAGTGCTAAGTACTCCCAACTCTACCAACAATGTAGGTTTTACCAGTTTTCTAAGTCTCTCTTATTTTCTTGTACTTATACATGGAATTCTCTGAGTAAACTTCTGTAACTTCTCTAGGTAGATTAATCACTGTGTACTTTCTCTTGTTTCTATCTGTTACCAATCTTGAGAAACTCATACATTCTCTCTTCACTGTTTCCCAGTGTTAGAGAAGTAGATTTCTTTTTTGGGAAAGTGCTGTATTCACCGTGCTAAGTACTCCCAACTCTATCAACAATGTAGGTTTTACCAGTTTTCTAAGTCTCTCTTATTTTCTTGTACTTATACTTGGAATTCTCTGTGTAAACCTCTGTAACTTCTCTAGGTAGATGAATCACTGTGTACTTTCTCTTCTTTCTTTCTGTTACCAATCTTGAGAAACTCATAAATTCTCTATTCACTGTTTCCCAGTCTTAGAGAAGTAGATTTCTTTCTGCGAAACTGCTGTTTTCACAGTGCTACGTACTCCCAACTCTATCAACAATGTAGGTTTTACCAGTTTTCTAAGTCTCCCTTATTTTCTTGTACTTATACTTGGAATTCTCTGTGTAAACCTCTGTAACTTCTCTAGGTAGATGAATCACTGTGTACTTTCTCTTGTTTCTATCTGTTGCCAATCTTGAGAAACTGATACATTCTCTTTTCACTGTTTCACGGACTTAGAAAACTAAATTTCTATCTGCGAAAGTGCTGTTTTCACAGTGCTATGTACTCCCAACTCTATCAACAATGTAGGTTTTACCGGTTTTCAAAGGCTCTCTTATTTTCTTGCACTAATACTTGGAATTCTCTGTGTAAACCTCTGTAACTTTTCTAGGTAGATGAATCACTGTGTACTTTCTCTGGTTTCTATCTGTTACCAATCTTGAGAAACTCATACATTCTCTGTTCACTGTTTCACGGACTTAGAGAACTAAATTTCTTTCGGCGAAAGTGCTGTTTTCACAGTGCTAAGTACTCCCAACTCTATCCACAATGTAGGTTTTACCAGTTTTCTAAGTCTCTCTTATTTTCTTGGACTTATACATGTACTTCTCTGTGTAAACTTCTGTTACTTCTCTAGGTATATGAATCACTGTGTACTTTCTCTTGTTTCTATCTGTTACCAGTCTTGGGAAACTCATACATTCTCTATTCATTGTTTCCCAGTCTTAGAGAAGTAGATTTCTTTCTCCGAAAGTGCTGTTTTCACAGTGCTAAGTACTCCCAACTCTATCAACAATGTAGGTTTTACCAGTTTTCTAAGTCTCTCTTATTTTCTTGTACTTATACTTGGTTTTCTCTGTGTAAACCTCTGTAACTTTTCTAGGTAGATGAATCACTGTGTACTTTCTCTTGTTTCTATCTGTTACCAATCTTGAGAAACTCGTACATTTTCTGTTCACTGTTTCACGGACTTAGAGAACTAAATTTCTTTCGACGAAAGTGGTGTTTTCACAGTGCTAAGTACTCCCAACTCTATCAACAATGTAGGTTTTACCAGTTTTCTAAGTCTGTCTTATTTTCTTGTACTTATACTTGGAATTCTCTGTGTAAACCTCTGTAACTTTTCTAGGTAGATAAATCACTGTGTAGTTTCTCTTGTTTCTATCTGTTACCAATCTTGAGAAACTCATACATTCTCTTTTCACTGTTTCACGGACTTAGAAAACTAAATTTCTTTCGGCGAAAGTGCTGTTTTCACAGTGCTAAGTACTCCCAACTCTATCAACAATGTAGGTTTTACCGGTTTTCTAAGTCTCTCTTATTTTCTTGTACTTATACTTGGAATTCTCTGTGTAAACCTCTGTAACTTCTCTAGGTAGATGAAGCACTGTGTGCTTTCTCTTGTTTCTTTCTGTTACCAATCTTGAGAAACTCATAAATTCTCTATTCACTGTTTCCCAGTCTTAGAGAAGTAGATTTCTTTCTGCGAAAGTGCTGTTTTCACAGTGCTAAGTACTCCCAACTCTATCAACAATGTAGGTTTTACCAGTTTTCTAAGTCTCCCTTATTTTCTTGTACTTATACTTGGAATTCTTTGTGTAAACCTCTGTAACTTCTCTAGATAGATGAATCACTGTGTACTTTCTCTTGTTTCTATCTGTTACCAATCTTGAGAAACTCATACATTCTCTGTTCACTGTTTTCCAGTCTTAGAGAAGTAGATTTCTTTCTGCGAAAGTGCTGTTTTCACAGTGCTAAGTACTTCCAACTCTATCAACAATGTAGGTTTTACCAGTTTTCTAAGTCTGTCTTATTTTCTTGTACTTATACTTGGAATTCTCTGTGTAAACCTCTGTAACTTTTCTAGGTAGATAAATCACTGTGTAGTTTCTCTTGTTTCTATCTGTTACCAATCTTGAGAAACTCATACATTCTCTTTTCACTGTTTCACGGACTTAGAAAACTAAATTTCTTTCGGCGAAAGTGCTGTTTTCACAGTGCTAAGTACTCCCAACTCTATCAACAATGTAGGTTTTACCGGTTTTCTAAGTCTCTCTTATTTTCTTGTACTTATACTTGGAATTCTCCGTGTAAACCTCTGTAACTTCTCTAGGTAGATGAATCACTGTGTACTTTCTCTTGTTTCTTTCTGTTACCAATCTTGAGAAACTCATAAATTCTCTATTCACTGTTTCCCAGTCTTAGAGAAGTAGATTTCTTTCTGCGAAAGTGCTGTTTTCACAGTGCTAAGTACTTCCAACTCTATCAACAATGTAGGTTTTACCAGTTTTCTAAGTCTCTCTTATTTTCTTGTACTTATACTTGGTTTTCTATGTGTAAACCTCTGTAACTTTTCTAGGTAGATGAATCACTGTGTACTTTCTCTTGTTTCTATGTGTTACCAAACTTCAGAAACTGAATACATTCTCTTTTCACTGTTTCACGGACTTAGAAATCTAAATTTCTTTCGGCGAAAGTGCTGTTTTCACAGTGCTAAGTACTCCCAACTCTATCAACAATGTAGGTTTTACCGGTTTTCAAAGTCTCTCTTATTTTCTTGTACTAATACTTGGAATTCTCTGTGTAAACCTCTGTAACTTTTCTAGGTAGATGAATCACTGTGTGCTTTTCTTGTTTCTATCTGTTACCAATCTTGAGAAACTCATACATTCTCTGTTCACTGTTTCACGGACTTAGAGAACTAAATTTCTTTCGGCGAAAGTGCTGTTTTCACAGTGCTAAGTACTCCCAACGCTATCCACAATGTAGGTTTTACCAGTTTTCTAAGTCTCTCTTATTTTCTTGGACTTATACATGTACTTCTCTGTGTAAACTTCTGTAACTTCTCTAGGTATATGAATCACTGTGTTCTTTCTCTTGTTTCTATCTGTTACCAGTCTTGGGAAACTCATACATTCTCTATTCATTGTTTCCCAGTCTTAGAGAAGTAGATTTCTTTCTGCGAAAGTGCTGTTTTCACAGTGCTAAGTACTTCCAACTCTATCAACAATGTAGGTTTTACCAGTTTTCTAAGTCTCTCTTATTTTCTTGTACTTATACTTGGTTTTCTCTGTGTAAACCTCTGTAACTTTTCTAGGTAGATGAATCACTGTGTACTTTCTCTTGTTTCTATCTGTTACCAATCTTGAAAAACTCGTACATTTTCTGTTCACTGTTTCACGGACTTAGAGAACAAAATTTCTTTCGGCGAAAGTGCTGTTTTCACAGTGCTAAGTACTCCCAACTCTATGAACAATGTAGGTTTTACCAGTTTTCTAAGTCTCTCTTATTTTCTTGTACTTATACTTGGAATTCTCTGTGTAAACCTCTGTAACTTTTCTAGGTAGATGAATCACTGTGTACTTTCTCTTGTTTCTATCTGTTAACAATCTTGAGAAACTCATACATTCTCTGTTCACTGTTTCACGGACTTAGAGAACTAAATTTCTTTCGGCGAAAGTGCTGTTTTCACAGTGCTAAGTACTCCCAATTCTATCCACAATGTAGGTTTTACCAGTTTTCTAAGTCTCTCTTATTTTCTTGGACTTATACATGTACTTCTCTGTGTAACCTTCTGTAACTTCTCTAGGTATATGAATCACTGTGTACTTTCTCTTGTTTCTATCTGTTACCAGTCTTGTTAAACTCATACATTGTCTATTCATTGTTTCCCAGTCTTAGAGAAGTAGATTTCTTTCTCCGAAAGTGCTGTTTTCACAGTGCTAAGTACTCCCAACTCTATCAACAATGTAGGTTTTACCAGTTTTCTAAGTCTCTCTTATTTTCTTGTACTTATACTTGGTTTTCTCTGTGTAAACCTCTGTAACTTTTCTAGGTAGATGAATCACTGTGTACTTTCTCTTGTTTCTATCTGTTACCAATCTTGAGAAACTCGTACATTTTCTGTTCACTGTTTCTCGGACTTAGAGAACTAAATTTCTTTCGACGAAAGTGCTGTTTTCACAGTGCTAAGTACTCCCAACTCTACCAACAATGTAGGTTTTACCAGTTTTCTAAGTGTCTCTTATTTTCTTGTACTTATACATGGAATTCTCTGAGTAAACTTCTGTAACTTCTCTAGGTAGATTAATCACTGTGTACTTTCTCTTGTTTCTATCTGTTACCAATCTTGAGAAACTCATACATTCTCTCTTCACTGTTTCCCAGTGTTAGAGAAGTAGATTTCTTTCTGGGAAAGTGCTGTTTCCACCGTGCTAAGTACTCCCAACTCTATCAACAATGTAGGTTTTACCAGTTTTCTAAGTCTCTCTTATTTTCTTGTACTTATACTTGGAATTCTCTGTGTAAACCTCTGTAACTTCTCTAGGTAGATGAATCACTGTGTACTTTCTCTTGTTTCTTTCTGTTACCAATCTTGAGAAACTCATAAATTCTCTATTCACTGTTTCCCAGTCTTAGAGAAGTAGATTTCTTTCTGCGAAACTGCTGTTTTCACAGTGCTAAGTACTCCCAACTCTATCAACAATGTAGGTTTTACCAGTTTTCTAAGTCTCCCTTATTTTCTTGTACTTATACTTGGAATTCTCTGTGTAAACCTCTGTAACTTCTCTAGGTAGATGAATCACTGTGTACTTTCTCTTGTTTCTATCTGTTACCAATCTTGAGAAACTGATACATTCTCTTTTCACTGTTTCACGGACTTAGAAAACTAAATTTCTTTCTGCGAAAGTGCTGTTTTCACAGTGCTAAGTACTCCCAACTCTATCAACAATGTAGGTTTTACCGGTTTTCAAAGTCTCTCTTATTTTCTTGCACTAATACTTGGAATTCTGTGTGTAAACCTCTGTAACTTTTCTAGGTAGATGAATCACTGTGTACTTTCTCTTGTTTCTATCTGTGAACAATCTTGAGAAACTCATACATTCTCTGTTCACTGTTTCACGGACTTAGAGAACTAAATTTCTTTCGGCGAAAGTGCTGTTTTCACAGTGCTAAGTACTCCCAACTCTATCCACAATGTAGGTTTTACCTGTTTTCTAAGTCTCTCTTATTTTCTTGGACTTATACATGTACTTCTCTGTGTAAACTTCTGTAACTTCTCTAGGTATATGAATCACTGTGTACTTTCTCTTGTTTCTATCTGTTACCATTCTTGGGAAACTCATACATTCTCTATTCATTGTTTCCCAGTCTTAGAGAAGTAGATTTCTTTCTGCGAAAGTGCTGTTTTCACAGTGCTAAGTACTCCCAACTCTATCAACAATGTAGGTTTTACCAGTTTTCTAAGTCTCCCTTATTTTCTTGTACTTATACTTGGAATTCTCTGTGTAAAGCTCTGTAACTTTTCTAGGTAGATAAATCACTGTGTACTTTCGCTTGTTTCTGTCTGTTACCAAACTTGAGAAACTCATACATTCTCTGTTCACTGTTTCACGGACTTAGAGAACTAAATTTCCTTCGGCGAAAGTGCTGTTTTCACAGTGCTAAGTACTCCCAACTCTATCAACAATGTAGGTTTTACCAGTTTTCTAAGTCTCTCTTATTTTCTTGTACTTATACTTGGAATTCTTTGTGTAAACCTCTGTAACTTCTCTAGGTAGATGAATCACTGTGTACTTTCTCTTGTTTCTATCTGTTACCAATCTTGAGAAACTCATACATTCTCTGTTCACTGTTTCCCAGTCTTAGAGAAGTAGATTTCTTTCTGTTTAAGTGCTGTTTTCACAGTGCTAAGTACTTCCAACTCTATCAACAATGTAGGTTTTACCAGTTTTCTAAGTCTCTCTTATTTTCTTGCACTTATACTTGGTTTTCTCTGTGTAAACCTCTGTAACTTTTCTAGGTAGATGAATCACTGTGTAATTTCTCTTGTTTCTATCTGTTACCAATCTTGAGAAACTGAATACATTCTCTTTTCACTGTTTCACGGACTTAGAAAACTAAATTTCTTTCTGCGAAAGTGCTGTTTTCACAGTGCTAAGTACTCCCAACTCTATCAACAATGTAGGTTTTACCGGTTTTCAAAGTCTCTCTTATTTTCTTTTACTAATACTTGGAATTCTCTGTGTAAACCTCTGTAACTTTTCTAGGTAGATGAATCACTGTGTACTTTCTCTTGTTTCTATCTGTTACCAATCTTGAGAAACTCATACATTCTCTGTTCACTGTTTCACGGACTTAGAGAACTAAATTTCTTTCGGCGAAAGTGCTGTTTTCACAGTGCTAAGTACTCCCAACTCTATCCACAATGTAGGTTTTACCAGTTTTCTAAGTCTCTCTTATTTTCTTGGACTTATACATGTACTTCTCTGTGTAAACTTCTGTAACTTCTCTAGGTATATGAATCACTGTGTACTTTCTCTTGTTTCTATCTGTTACCAGTCTTGGGAAACTCATACATTCTCTATTCATTGTTTCCCAGTCTTAGAGAAGTAGATTTCTTTCTCGGAAAGTGCCGTTTTCACAGTGCTAAGTACTCCCAACTGTATCGACAATGTAGGTTTTACCAGTTTTCTAAGTCTCTCTTATTTTCTTGTACTTATACATGGAATTCTCTGAGTAAACTTCTGTAACTTCTCTAGGTAGATTAATCACTGTGTACTTTCTCTTGTTTCTATCTGTTACCAATCTTGAGAAACTCATACATTCTCTCTTCACTGCTTCCCAGTGTTAGAGAAGTAGATTTCTTTCTGGAAAAGTGCTGTTTTCACCGTGCTAAGTACTCCCAACTCTATCAACTATGTAGGTTTTACCTGTTTTCTAAGTCTCTCTTATTTTCTTGTACTTATACTTGGAATTCTCTGTGTAAACCTCTGTAACTTCTCTAGGTAGATGAATCACTGTGTACTTTCTCTTGTTTCTATCTGTTACCAAACTTCAGAAACTGAATACATTCTCTTTTCACTGTTTCACGGACTTAGAAAACTAAATTTCTTTCGGCGAAAGTGCTGTTTTCACAGTGCTAAGTACTCCCAACTCTATCAACAATATAGGTTTTACCGGTTTTCAAAGTCTCTCTTATTTTCTTGTACTAATACTTGGAATTCTCTGTGTAAACCTCTGTAACTTTTCTAGGTAGATGAATCACTGTGTACTTTCTCTTGTTTCTATCTGTTACCAATCTTGAGAAATTCATACATTTTCTGTTCACTGTTTCACGGACTTAGAGAACTAAATTTCCTTCGGCGAAAGTGCTGTTTTCACAGTGCTAAGTACTCCCAACTCTATCAACAATGTAGGTTTTACCAGTTTTCTAAGTCTCCCTTATTTTCTTGTACTTATACTTGGAATTCTCTGTGTTAACCTCTGTAACTTTTCTAGGTAGATGAATCATTGTGTACTTTCTCTTGTTTCTATCTGTTACCAATCTTGAGAAACTCATACATTCTCTGTTCACTATTTCCCAGTGCTAGAGAAGTAGATTTCTTTCTGATAAAGTGCTGTTTTCACAGTGCTAAGTACTCCCAACTCTATTAACAATGTATGTTTTACCAGTTTTCTAAGTCTCTCTTATTTTCTTGTACTTATCCTTCGAATTCTCTATGTAAACCTCTGTAACTATTCTAGGTAGATGAATCACTGTGTACTTTCTCTTGTTTCTATCTGTTACCAATCTTCAGAAACTCATACATTCTCTGTTCTCTGTTTCACGGACTTAGACAACTAAATTTCTTTCGGCGAAAGTGCTGTTTTCACAGTGCTAAGTACTCCCAACTCTATCCACAATATAGGTTTTACCGGTTTTCAAGGTCTCTCTTATTTTCTTGTACTTATACTTGGTTTTCTCTGTGTAAACCTCTGTAACTTTTCTAGGTAGATGAATCACTGTGTACTTTCTCTTGTTTCTAGCTGTTACCAATCTTGAGAAATTCATACATTTTCTGTTCACTGTTTCACGGACTTAGAGAACTAAATTTCCTTCGGCGAAAGTGCTGTTTTCACAGTGCTAAGTTCTCCCAACTCTATCAACAATGTAGGTTTTACCAGTTTTCTAAGTCTCTCTTATTTTCTTGGACTTATACATGTACTTCTCTGTGTAAACTTCTGTAACTTCTCTAGGTATATGAATCACTGTGTACTTTCTCTTGTTTCTATCTGTTACCAGTCTTGGGAAACTCATACATTCTCTATTCATTGTTTCCCAGTCTTAGAGAAGTAGATTTCTTTCTCGGAAAGTGCCGTTTTCACAGTGCTAAGTACTCCCAACTGTATCGACAATGTAGGTTTTACCAGTTTTCTAAGTCTCTCTTATTTTCTTGTACTTATACCTGGAATTCTCTGAGTAAACTTCTGTAACTTCTCTAGGTAGATTAATCACTGTGTACTTTCTCTTGTTTCTATCTGTTACCAATCTTGAGAAACTCATACATTCTCTCTTCACTGCTTCCCAGTGTTAGAGAAGTAGATTTCTTTCTGGAAAAGTGCTGTTTTCACCGTGCTAAGTACTCCCAACTCTATCAACTATGTAGGTTTTACCTGTTTTCTAAGTCTCTCTTATTTTCTTGTACTTATACTTGGAATTCTCTGTGTAAACCTCTGTAACTTCTCTAGGTAGATGAATCACTGTGTACTTTCTCTTGTTTCTATCTGTTACCAAACTTCAGAAACTGAATACATTCTCTTTTCACTGTTTCACGGACTTAGAAAACTAAATTTCTTTCGGCGAAAGTGCTGTTTTCACAGTGCTAAGTACTCCCAACTCTATCAACAATATAGGTTTTACCGGTTTTCAAAGTCTCTCTTATTTTCTTGTACTAATACTTGGAATTCTCTGTGTAAACCTCTGTAACTTTTCTAGGTAGATGAATCACTGTGTACTTTCTCTTGTTTCTATCTGTTACCAATCTTGAGAAATTCATACATTTTCTGTTCACTGTTTCACGGACTTAGAGAACTAAATTTCCTTCGGCGAAAGTGCTGTTTTCACAGTGCTAAGTACTCCCAACTCTATCAACAATGTAGGTTTTACCAGTTTTCTAAGTCTCCCTTATTTTCTTGTACTTATACTTGGAATTCTCTGTGTTAACCTCTGTAACTTTTCTAGGTAGATGAATCATTGTGTACTTTCTCTTGTTTCTATCTGTTACCAATCTTGAGAAACTCATACATTCTCTGTTCACTATTTCCCAGTGCTAGAGAAGTAGATTTCTTTCTGATAAAGTGCTGTTTTCACAGTGCTAAGTACTCCCAACTCTATTAACAATGTATGTTTTACCAGTTTTCTAAGTCTCTCTTATTTTCTTGTACTTATCCTTCGAATTCTCTATGTAAACCTCTGTAACTATTCTAGGTAGATGAATCACTGTGTACTTTCTCTTGTTTCTATCTGTTACCAATCTTCAGAAACTCATACATTCTCTGTTCTCTGTTTCACGGACTTAGACAACTAAATTTCTTTCGGCGAAAGTGCTGTTTTCACAGTGCTAAGTACTCCCAACTCTATCCACAATATAGGTTTTACCGGTTTTCAAGGTCTCTCTTATTTTCTTGTACTTATACTTGGTTTTCTCTGTGTAAACCTCTGTAACTTTTCTAGGTAGATGAATCACTGTGTACTTTCTCTTGTTTCTAGCTGTTACCAATCTTGAGAAATTCATACATTTTCTGTTCACTGTTTCACGGACTTAGAGAACTAAATTTCCTTCGGCGAAAGTGCTGTTTTCACAGTGCTAAGTTCTCCCAACTCTATCAACAATGTAGGTTTTACCAGTTTTCTAAGTCTCTCTTATTTGCTTGTACTTATACTTGGAATTCTCTGTGTAAACCTCTGTAACTTCTCTAGGTAGATGAATCACTGTGTACTTTCTCTTGTTTCTATCTGTTACCAATCTTGAGAAACTCATACATTCTCTGTTCACTGTTTCACGGACTTAGACAACTAAATTTCTTTCGGCGAAAGTGCTGTTTTCACAGTGCTAAGTACTCCCAACTCTATCCACAATGTAGGTTTTACCAGTTTTCTAAGTCTCTCTTACTTTCTTGTACTTATACTTGGTTTTCTCTGTGTAAACCTCTGTAACTTTTCTAGGTAGATGAATCACTTTGTACTTTCTCTTGTTACTATCTGTTACCAATCTTGAGAAACTCATACATTTTCTGTTCACTGTTTCACGGACTTAGAGAACTAAATTTCCTTCGGCGAAAGTGCTGTTTTCACAGTGCTAAGTACTCCCAACTCTATCAACAATGTAGGTTTTACCAGTTTTCTAAGTCTCCCTTATTTTCTTGTACTTATACTTGGAATTCTCTGTGTAAACCTCTGTAACTTTTCTAGGTAGATGAATCACTGTGTAGTTTCGCTTCTTTCTGTCTGTTTCCAAACTTGAGAAACTCATACATTCTCTGTTCACTGTTTCACGGACTTAGAGAACTAAATTTCCTTCGGCGAAAGTGCTGTTTTCACAGTGCTAAGTACTCCCAACTCTATCAACAATGTAGGTTTTACCAGTTTTCTAAGTCTCCCTTATTTTCTTGTACTTATACTTGGAATTCTCTGTGTAAACCTCTATAACTTTTCTAGGTAGATGAATCACTGTGTACTTTCGCTTGTTTCTGTCTGTTACTAAACTTGAGAAACTCATACATTCTCTGTTCACTGTTTCCCAGTCTTAGAGAAGTAGATTTCTTTCTGCCAAAGTGCAGTTTTCACAGTGCTAAGGACTCCCAACTCTATCAACAATGTAGGTTTTACCAGTTTTCTAAGTCTCTCTTATTTTCTTGTTCTTATACTTGGTTTTCTCAGTGTAAACCTCTGTAACTTTTCTAGGTAGATGAATCACTGTGTACTTTCTCTTGTTTCTATCTGTTACCAATCTTGAGAAACTGATACATTCTCTTTTCACTGTTTCACGGACTTAGAAAACTAAATTTCTTTCTGCGAAAGTGCTGTTTTCACAGTGCTAAGTACTCCCAACTCTATCAACAATGTAGGTTTTACCGGTTTTCAAAGTCTATCTTATTTTCTTGCACTAATACTTGGAATTCTCTGTGTAAACCTCTGTAACTTTTCTAGGTAGATGAATCACTGTGTACTTTCTCTGGTTTCTATCTGTTACCAATCTTGAGAAACTCATATATTCTCTGTTCACTGTTTCACGGACTTAGAGAACTAAATTTTTTTTGGCGAAAGTGCTGTTTTCACAGTGCTAAGTACTCCCAACTCTATCCACAATGTAGGTTTTACCAGTTTTCTAAGTCTCCCTTATTTTCTTGGACTTATACATGTACTTCTCTGAGTAAACTTCTGTAACTTCTCTAGGTATATGAATCACTGTGTACTTTCTCTTGTTTCTATCTGTTACCAGTCTTGAGAAACTCATACATTCTCTATTCATTGTTTCCCAGTCTTAGAGAAGTAGATTTCTTTCTGCGAAAGTGCTGTTTTCACAGTGCTAAGTACTCTCAACTCTATCAACAATGTAGGTTTTACCAGTTTTCTAAGTCTCTCTTATTTTCTTGTACTTATACTTGGTTTTCTCTGTGTAAACCTCTGTAACATTTCTAGGTAGATGAATCACTGTGTACTTTCTCTTGTATCGATGTGTTACCAATCTTGAGAAACTCATACATTTTCTGTTCACTGTTTCACGGACTTAGAGAATTAAATTTCTTTCGGCGAAAGTGCTGTTTTCACAGTGCTAAGTACTCCCAACTCTATCAACAATGTAGGTTTTGCCAGTTTTCTAATTCTTTCTTATTTTCTTGTACTTATACTTGGAATTCCCTGTGTAAACCTCTGTAACTTTTCTAGGTAGATGAATCACTGTGTACTTTCTCTTGATTCTATATGTTACCAATCTTGAGAAACTGAATACATTCTCAGTTCACTGTTTCAGGGTCTTAGAGAACTAAATTTCTTTCGGCGAAAGTGTTGTTTTCACAGTGCTAAGTACTCCCAACACTATCCACAATGTAGGTTTTACCAGTTTTCTAAGTCTCTCTTATTTTCTTGTACTTATACTTGGAATTCTTTGTGTAAACTTCTGTAACTTCTCTAGGTAGATGAATCACTGTGTACTTTCTCTTGTTTCTATCTGTTACCAATCTTGAGAAACTCATACATTCTCTGTTCACTGTTGCCCAGTCTTAGAGAAGTAGATTTCTTTCTACGAAAGTGCTGTTTTCACAGTGCTAAGTACTCCCAACTCTATCCACAATGTAGGTTTTACCAGTTTTCTAAGTCTCTCTTATTTTCTTGGACTTATACATGGAATTCTCTGAGGAAACTTCTGTAACTTCTCTAGGTAGATTAATCACTGTGTACTTTCTCTTGTTTCTATCTGTTACCAATCTTGAGAAACTCATACATTCTCTCTTCACTGCTTCCCAGTGTTAGAGAAGTAGATTTCTTTCTGGAAAAGTGCTGTTTTCACCGTGCTAAGTACTCCCAACTCTATCAACTATGTATGTTTTACCAGTTTTCTAAGTCTCTCTTATTTTCTTGTACTGATACTTGGAATTCTCTGTGTAAACCTCTGTAACTTTTCTAGGTACATGAATCACTGTGTACTTTCTCTTGTTTCTATCTGTTACCAATCTTGAGAAACTGATACATTCTCTTTTCACTGTTTCACGGACTTAGAGAACTAAATTTCTTTCGGCGAAAGTGCTGTTTTCACAGTGCTAAGTACTCCCAACTCTATCAACAATGTAGGTTTTACCAGTTTTCTAAGTCTCCCTTATTTTCTTGTACTTATACTTGGAATTCTCTGTGTAAACCTCTGTAACTTTTCTAGGTAGATGAATCACTGTGTACTTTCGCTTGTTTCTGTCTGTTACCAAACTTGAGAAACTCATACATTCTCTGTTCACTGTTTCCCAGTCTTAGAGAAGTAGATTTCTTTCTGCCAAAGTGCTGTTTTCACAGTGCTAAGTACTCCCAACTCTATCCACAATGTAGGTTTTACCAGTTTTCTAAGTCTCTCTTATTTTCTTGTACTTATACTTGGTTCTCTCTGTGTAAACCTCTGTAATTTTTCTAGGTAGATGAATCACTGTGTACTTTCGCTTGTTTCTATCTGTTACCAATCTTGAGAAACTCATACATTCTCTGTTCACTATTTCCCAGTGCTAGAGAAGTAGATTTCTTTCTGCGAAAGTGCTGTTTTCACAGTGCTAAGTACTCCCAACTCTATTAACAATGTATGTTTTACCAGTTTTCTAAGTCTCTCTTATTTTCTTGTACCTATCCTTCGAATTCTCTATGTAAACCTCTGTAACTATTCTAGGTAGATGAATCACTGTGTACTTTCGCTTGTTTCTATCTGTTACCAATCTTGAGAAACTCATACATTCTCTGTTCACTGTTTCACGGACTTAGAGAACTAAATTTCTTTCACAGAAAGTGCTGTTTTCACAGTGCTAAGTACTCCCAACTCTATCAACAATGTAGGTTTTGCCAGTTTTCTAATTCTTTCTTATTTTCTTGTACTTATACTTGGAATTCCCTGTGTAAACCTCTGTAACTTTTCTAGGTAGATGAATCACTGTGTACTTTCTCTTGTTTCTATATGTTACCAATCTTGAGAAACTCATGCATTCTCTGTTCACTGTTTCCCAGTCTTAGAGAAGTAGATTTCTATCTGCCAAAGTGCTGTTTTCACAGTGCTAAGTACTCCCAACTCTATCCACAATGAAGGTTTTACCAGTTTTCTAAGTCTCTCTTATTTTCTTGTACTTATACTTGGTTTTCTGTGTGTATACCTCTGTAACTTTTCTAGGTAGATGAATCACTGTGTACTTTCTCTTGTTTCTATCTGTTACCAATCTTGAGAAACTCATACATTTTCTGTTGACTGTTTCACGGACTTAGAGAACTAAATTTCCTTCGGCGAAAGTGCTGTTTTCACAGTGCTAAGTACTCCCAACTCTATCAACAATGTAAGTTTTACCAGTTTTCTAATTCTCCCCTATTTTCTTGTACTTATACTTGGAATTCTCTGTGTAAACCTCTGTAACTTTTCTAGGTAGATGAATCACTGTGTACTTTCACTTGTTTCTGTCTGGTACCAAACTTGAGAAACTCATACATTCTCTGTTCACTGTTTCACGGACTTAGAGAACTAAATTTCCTTCGGCGAAAGTGCTGTTTTCACAGTGCTAAGTACTCCCAACTCTATCAACAATGTAGGTTTTACCAGTTTTCTAAGTCTCTCTTATTTTCTTGTACTTATACTTGGAATTCTCTGTGTAAACCTCTGTAACTTTTCTAGGTAGATGAATCACTGTGTACTTTCTCTTGTTTCTATCTGTTACCAATCTTGAGAAACTGATACATTCTCTTCTCACTGTTTCACGGACTTAGAAAACTAAATTTCTTTCTGCGAAAGTGCTGTTTTCACAGTGCTAAGTACTCCCAACTCTATCAACAATGTAGGTTTTACCGGTTTTCAAAGTCTCTCTTATTTTCTTGCACTAATACTTGAATTCTCTGTGGAAACCTCTGTAACTTTTCTAGGTAGATGAATCACTGTGTACTTTCTCTTGATTCTATATGTTACCAATCTTGAGAAACTCATACATTCTCACTTCACTGTTTCAGGGTCTTAGAGAACTAAATTTCTTTCGGCGAAAGTGTTGTTTTCACAGTGCTAAGTACTCCCAACACTATCCACAATGTAGGTTTTACCAGTTTTCTAAGTCTCTCTTATTTTCTTGTACTTATACTTGGAATTCTTTGTGTAAACTTCTGTAACTTCTCTAGGTAGATGAATCACTGTGTACTTTCTCTTGGTTCTATCTGTTACCAATCTTGAGAAACTCATACATTCTCTGTTCACTGTTTCCCAGTCTTAGAGAAGTAGATTTCTTTCTACGAAAGTGCTGTTTTCACAGTGCTAAGTACTCCCAACTCTATCCACAATGTAGGTTTTACCAGTTTTCTAAGTCTCTCTTATTTTCTTGGACTTATACTTGGGATTCTCTGTCTAAACCTGTGTAACTTCTCTAGGTAGATGAATCACTGTGTACTTTCTCTCGTTTCTATCTGTTACCAATCTTGAGAGACTCATACATTCTCTGTTCACCGTTTCCCAGTCTTAGAGAAGTAGATTTCTTTCTCGGAAAGTGCCGTTTTCACAGTGCTAAGTACTCCCAACTGTATCGACAATGTAGGTTTTACCAGTTTTGTAAGTCTCTCTCATTTTCTTGTACTTATACATGGATTTCTCTGAGTAAACTTCTGTAACTTCTCTAGGTAGATTAATCACTGTGTACTTTCTCTTGCTTCTATCTGTTACCAATCTTGAGAAACTCATACATTCTCTCTTCACTGCTTCCCAGTGTTAGAGAAGTAGATTTCTTTCTGGAAAAGTGCTGTTTTCACCGTGCTAAGTACTCCCAACTCTATCAACTATGTAGGTTTTACCAGTTTTCTAAGTCTCTCTTATTTTCTTGTACTTATACTTGGAATTCTCTGTGTAAACCTCTGTAACTTTTCTAGGTACATGAATCACTGTGTACTTTCTCTTGTTTCTATCTGTTACCAATCTTGAGAAACTGATACATTCCCTTTTCACTGTTTCACGGACTTAGAGAACTAAATTTCTTTCGGCGAAAGTCCTGTTTTCACAGTGCTAAGTACTCCCAACTCTATCAACAATGTAGGTTTTACCAGTTTTCTAAGTCTCTCTTATTTTCTTGTACTTATACTTGGAATTCTCTGTGTAAACCTCTGTAACTTCTCTAGGTAGATGAATCACTGTGTACTTTCTCTTGTTTCTTTCTGTTACCAATCTTGAGAAACTCAAAAATTCTCTATTCACTGTTTCCCAGTCTTAGAGAAGTAGATTTCTTTCTGCGAAAGTGCTGATTTCACAGTGCTAAGTACTCCCAACTCTATCAACAATGTAGGTTTTACCAGTTTTCTAAGTCTCCCTTATTTTCTTGTACTTATACTTGGAATTCTCTGTGTAAACCTCTGTAACTTTTCTAGGTAGATGAATCACTGTGTACTTTCGCTTGTTTCTGTCTGTTCCCAAACTTGAGAAACTCATACATTCTCTGTTGACTGTTTCACGGACGTAGAGAACTAAATTTCCTTCGGCGAAAGTGCTGTTTTCACAGTGCAAAGTACTCCCAACTCTATCAACAATGTAGGTTTTACCAGTTTTCTAAGTCTCCCTTATTTTCATGTACTTATACTTGGAATTCTCTGTGTAAACCTCTGTAACTTTTCTAGGTAGATGAATCACTGTGTACTTTCGCTTGTTTCTGTCTGTTACCAAACTTGAGAAACTCATACATTCTCTGTTCACTGTTTCCCAGTCTTAGAGAAGTAGATTTCTTTCTGCCAAAGTGCTGTTTTCACAGTGGTAAGTACTCCCAACTCTATCCACAATGTAGGTTTTACCAGTTTTCTAAGTCTCTCTTATTTTCTTGTACTTATACTTGGTTTTCTCTGTGTAAACCTCTGTAATTTTTCTAGGTAGATGAATCACTGTGTACTTTCTCTTGTTTCTATCTGTTACCAATCTTGAGAAACTGAATACATTCTCTTTTCACTGTTTCACGGACTTAGAAAACTAAATTTCTTTCGGCGAAAGTGCTGTTTTCACAGTGGTAAGTACTCCCAACTCTATCAACAATGTAGGTTTTACCGGTTTTCAAAGTCTCTCTTATTTTCTTGTACTAATACTTGGAATTCTCTGTGTAAACCTCTGTAACTTTTCTAGGTAGATGAATCACTGTGTACTTTCTCTTGTTTCTATCTGTTACCAATCTTGAGAAACTCATACATTCTCTGTTCTCTGTTTCACGGACTTAGACAACTAAATTTCTTTCGGCGAAAGTGCTGTTTTCACAGTGCTAAGTACTCCCAACTCTATCCACAATATAGGTTTTACCAGTTTTCTAAGTCTCTCTTATTTTCTTGTACTTATACTTGGTTTTCTCTGTGTAAACCTCTGTAACTTTTCTAGGTAGATGAATCACTGTGTACTTTCGCTTGTTTCTATCTGTTACCAATCTTGAGAAACTCATACATTCTCTGTTCACTATTTCCCAGTGCTAGAGAAGTAGATTTCTTTCTGCGAAAGTGCTGTTTTCACAGTGCTAAGTACTCCCAACTCTATTAACAATGTATGTTTTACCAGTTTTCTAAGTCTCTCTTATTTTCTTGTACTTATCCTTCGAATTCTCTATGTAAACATCTGTAACTATTCTAGGTAGATGAATCACTGTGTACTTTCGCTTGTTTCTATCTGTTACCAATCTTGAGAAACTCATACATTCTCTGTTCACTGTTTCACGGACTTAGAGAACTAAATTTCTTTCGGCGAAAGTGCTGTTTTCACAGTGCTAAGTACTCCCAACTCTATCAACAATGTAGGTTTTGCCAGTTTTCTAATTCTTTCTTATTTTCTTGTACTTATACTTGGAATTCCCTGTGTAAACCTCTGTAACTTTTCTAGGTAGATGAATCACTGTGTACTTTCTCTTGTTTCTATATGTTACCAATCTTGAGAAACTCATACATTCTCAGTTCACTGTTTCAGGGTCTTAGAGAACTAAATTTCTTTCGGCGAAAGTGTTGTTTTCACAGTGCTAAGTACTCCCAACACTATCCACAATGTAGGTTTTAGCAGTTTTCTAAGTCTCTCTTATTTTCTTGTACGTATACTTGGAATTCTTTGTGTAAACTTCTGTACCTTCTCTAGGTAGATGAATCACTGTGTACTTTCTCTTCTTTCTATCTATTACCAATCTTGAGAAACTCATACATTCTCTGTTCACTGTTTCCCAGTCTTAGAGAAGTAGATTTCTTTCTACGAAAGTGCTGTTTTCACAGTGCTAAGTACTCCCAACTCTATCCACAATGTAGGTTTTACCAGTTTTCTAAGTCTCTCTTATTTTCTTGGACTTATACTTGGGATTCTCTGTGTAAACCTGTGTCACTTCTCTAGGTAGATGAATCACTGTGTACTTTCTCTCGTTTCTATCTGTTACCAATCTTTAGAGACTCATACATTCTGTGTTCACCGTTTCCCAGTCTTAGAGAAGTAGATTTCTTTCTCGGAAAGTGCCGTTTTCACAGTGCTAAGTACTCCCAACTGTATCGACAATGTAGGTTTTACCAGTTTTCTAAGTCTCTCTTATTTTCTTGTACTTATACATGGAATTCTCTGAGTAAACTTCTGTAACTTCTCTAGGTAGATTAATCTCTGTGTACTTTCTCTTGTTTCTATCTGTTACCAATCTTGAGAAACTCATACATTCTCTCTTCACTGCTTCCCAGTGTTAGAGAAGTAGATTTCTTTCTGGAAAAGTGCTGTTTTCACCGTGCTAAGTACTCCCAACTCTATCAACTATGTAGGTTTTACCAGTTTTCTAAGTCTCTCTTATTTTCTTGTACTTATACTTGGAATTCTCTGTGTAAACCTCTGTAACTTTTCTAGGTAGATGAATCACTGTGTACTTTCTCTTGTTTCTATCTGTTACCAATCTGAGAAACTGATACATTCTCTTTTCACTGTTTCACGGACTTAGAGAACTAAATTTCTTTCGGCGAAAGTGCTGTTTTCACAGTGCTAAGTACTCCCAACTCTATCAACAATGTAGGTTTTACCAGTTTTCTAAGTCTCTCTTATTTTCTTGTACTTATACTTGGAATTCTCTGTGTAAACCTCTGTAACTTCTCTAGGTAGATGAATCACTGTGTACTTTCTCTTGTTTCTTTCTGTTACCAATCTTGAGAAACTCATAAATTCTCTATTCACTGTTTCCCAGTCTTAGAGAAGTAGATTTCTTTCTACGAAAGTGCTGTTTTCACAGTGCTAAGTACTCCCAACTCTATCCACAATGTAGGTTTTACCAGTTTTCTAAGTCTCTCTTATTTTCTTGGACTTATACTTGGGGTTCTCTGTGTAAACCTGTGTCACTTCTCTAGGTAGATGAATCACTGTGTACTTTCTCTCGTTTCTATCTGTTACCAATCTTTAGAGACTCATACATTCTGTGTTCACCGTTTCCCAGTCTTAGAGAAGTAGATTTCTTTCTCGGAAAGTGCCGTTTTCACAGTGCTAAGTACTCCCAACTGTATCGACAATGTAGGTTTTACCAGTTTTCTAAGTCTCTCTTATTTTCTTGTACTTATACATGGAATTCTCTGAGTAAACTTCTGTAACTTCTCTAGGTAGATTAATCTCTGTGTACTTTCTCTTGTTTCTATCTGTTACCAATCTTGAGAAACTCATACATTCTCTCTTCACTGCTTCCCAGTGTTAGAGAAGTAGATTTCTTTCTGGAAAAGTGCTGTTTTCACCGTGCTAAGTACTCCCAACTCTATCAACTATGTAGGTTTTACCACTTTTCTAAGTCTCTCTTATTTTCTTGTACTTATACTTGCAATTCTCTGTGTAAACCTCTGTAACTTTTCTAGGTAGATGAATCACTGTGTACTTTCTCTTGTTTCTATCTGTTACCAATCTGAGAAACTGATACATTCTCTTTTCACTGTTTCACGGACTTAGAGAACTAAATTTCTTTCGGCGAAAGTGCTGTTTTCACAGTGCTAAGTACTCCCAACTCTATCAACAATGTAGGTTTTACCAGTTTTCTAAGTCTCTCTTATTTTCTTGTACTTATACTTGGAATTCTCTGTGTAAACCTCTGTAACTTCTCTAGGTAGATGAATCACTGTGTACTTTCTCTTGTTTCTTTCTGTTACCAATCTTGAGAAACTCATAAATTCTCTATTCACTGTTTCCCAGTCTTAGAGAAGTAGATTTCTTTCTGCGAAAGTGCTGTTTTCACAGTGCTAAGTACTCCCAACTCTATTAACAATGTATGTTTTACCAGTTTTCTAAGTCTCTCTTATTTTCTTGTACCTATCCTTCGAATTCTCTATGTAAACCTCTGTAACTATTCTAGGTAGATGAATCACTGTGTACTTTCGCTTGTTTCTATCTGTTACCAATCTTGAGAAACTCATACATTCTCTGTTCACTGTTTCACGGACTTAGAGAACTAAATTTCTTTCAGAGAAAGTGCTGTTTTCACAGTGCTAAGTACTCCCAACTCTATCAACAATGTAGGTTTTGCCAGTTTTCTAATTCTTTCTTATTTTCTTGTACTTATACTTGGAATTCCCTGTGTAAACCTCTGTAACTTTTCTAGGTAGATGAATCACTGTGTACTTTCTCTTGTTTCTATATGTTACCAATCTTGAGAAACTCATGCATTCTCTGTTCACTGTTTCCCAGTCTTAGAGAAGTAGATTTCTATCTGCCAAAGTGCTGTTTTCACAGTGCTAAGTACTCCCAACTCTATCCACAATGAAGGTTTCACCAGTTTTCTAAGTCTCTCTTATTTTCTTGTACTTATACATGGTTTTCTGTGTGTAAACCTCTGTAACTTTTCTAGGTAGATGAATCACTGTGTACTTTCTCTTGTTTCTATCTGTTACCAATCTTGAGAAACTCATACATTTTCTGTTGACTGTTTCACGGACTTAGAGAACTAAATTTCCTTCGGCGAAAGTGCTGTTTTCACAGTGCTAAGTACTCCCAACTCTATCAACAATGTAAGTTTTACCAGTTTTCTAATTCTCCCCTATTTTCTTGTACTTATACTTGGAATTCTCTGTGTAAACCTCTGTAACTTTTCTAGGTAGATGAATCACTGTGTACCTTCTCTTGTTTCTATCTGTTACCAATCTTGAGAAACTGATACATTCTCTTCTCACTGTTTCACGGACTTAGAAAACTAAATTTCTTTCTGCGAAAGTGCTGTTTTCACAGTGCTAAGTACTCCCAACTCTATCAACAATGTAGGTTTTACCGGTTTTCAAAGTCTCTCTTATTTTCTTGCACTAATACTTGAATTCTCTGTGGAAACCTCTGTAACTTTTCTAGGTAGATGAATCACTGTGTACTTTCTCTTGATTCCATATGTTACCAATCTTGAGAAACTCATACATTCTCACTTCACTGTTTCAGGGTCTTAGAGAACTAAATTTCTTTCGGCGAAAGTGTTGTTTTCACAGTGCTAAGTACTCCCAACACTATCCACAATGTAGGTTTTACCAGTTTTCTAAGTCTCTCTTATTTTCTTGTACTTATACTTGGAATTCTTTGTGTAAACTTCTGTAACTTCTCTAGGTAGATGAATCACTGTGTACTTTCTCTTGGTTCTATCTGTTACCAATCTTGAGAAACTCATACATTCTCTGTTCACTGTTTCCCAGTCTTAGAGAAGTAGATTTCTTTCTACGAAAGTGCTGTTTTCACAGTGCTAAGTACTCCCAACTCTATCCACAATGTAGGTTTTACCAGTTTTCTAAGTCTCTCTTATTTTCTTGGACTTATACTTGGGATTCTCTGTCTAAACCTGTGTAACTTCTCTAGGTAGATGAATCACTGTGTACTTTCTCTCGTTTCTATCTGTTACCAATCTTGAGAGACTCATACATTCTCTGTTCACCGTTTCCCAGTCTTAGAGAAGTAGATTTCTTTCTCGGAAAGTGCCGTTTTCACAGTGCTAAGTACTCCCAACTGTATCGACAATGTAGGTTTTACCAGTTTTCTAAGTCTCTCTTATTTTCTTGTACTTATACATGGATTTCTCTGAGTAAACTTCTGTAACTTCTCTAGGTAGATTAATCACTGTGTACTTTCTCTTGCTTCTATCTGTTACCAATCTTGAGAAACTCATACATTCTCTCTTCACTGCTTCCCAGTGTTAGAGAAGTAGATTTCTTTCTGGAAAAGTGCTGTTTTCACCGTGCTAAGTACTCCCAACTCTATCAACTATGTAGGTTTTACCAGTTTTCTAAGTCTCTCTTATTTTCTTGTACTTATACTTGGAATTCTCTGTGTAAACCTCTGTAACTTTTCTAGGTACATGAATCACTGTGTACTTTCTCTTGTTTCTATCTGTTACCAATCTTGAGAAACTGATACGTTCCCTTTTCACTGTTTCACGGACTTAGAGAACTAAATTTCTTTCGGCGAAAGTCCTGTTTTCACAGTGCTAAGTACTCCCAACACTATCAACAATGTAGGTTTTACCAGTTTTCTAAGTCTCTCTTATTTTCTTGTACTTATACTTGGAATTCTCTGTGTAAACCTCTGTAACTTCTCTAGGTAGATGAATCACTGTGTACTTTCTCTTGTTTCTTTGTGTTACCAATCTTGAGAAACTCATAAATTCTCTATTCACTGTTTCCCAGTCTTAGAGAAGTAGATTTCTTTCTGCGAAAGTGCTGTTTTCACAGTGCTAAGTACTCCCAACTCTATCAACAATGTAGGTTTTACCAGTTTTCTAAGTCTCCCTTATTTTCTTGTACTTATACTTGGAATTCTCTGTGTAAACCTCTGTAACTTTTCTAGGTAGATGAATCACTGTGTACTTTCGCTTGTTTCTGTCTGTTCCCAAACTTGAGAAACTCATACATTCTCTGTTGACTGTTTCACGGACGTAGAGAACTAAATTTCCTTCGGCGAAAGTGCTGTTTTCACAGTGCAAAGTACTCCCAACTCTATCAACAATGTAGGTTTTACCAGTTTTCTAAGTCTCCCTTATTTTCATGTACTTATACTTGGAATTCTCTGTGTAAACCTCTGTAACTTTTCTAGGTAGATGAATCACTGTGTACTTTCGCTTGTTTCTGTCTGTTACCAAACTTGAGAAACTCATACATTCTCTGTTCACTGTTTCCCAGTCTTAGAGAAGTAGATTTCTTTCTGCCAAAGTGCTGTTTTCACAGTGGTAAGTACTCCCAACTCTATCCACAATGTAGGTTTTACCAGTTTTCTAAGTCTCTCTTATTTTCTTGTACTTATACTTGGTTTTCTCTGTGTAAACCTCTGTAATTTTTCTAGGTAGATGAATCACTGTGTACTTTCTCTTGTTTCTATCTGTTACCAATCTTGAGAAACTGAATACATTCTCTTTTCACTGTTTCACGGACTTAGAAAACTAAATTTCTTTCGGCGAAAGTGCTGTTTTCACAGTGGTAAGTACTCCCAACTCTATCAACAATGTAGGTTTTACCGGTTTTCAAAGTCTCTCTTATTTTCTTGTACTAATACTTGGAATTCTCTGTGTAAACCTCTGTAACTTTTCTAGGTAGATGAATCACTGTGTACTTTCTCTTGTTTCTATCTGTTACCAATCTTGAGAAACTCATACATTCTCTGTTCTCTGTTTCACGGACTTAGACAACTAAATTTCTTTCGGCGAAAGTGCTGTTTTCACAGTGCTAAGTACTCCCAACTCTATCCACAATATAGGTTTTACCAGTTTTCTAAGTCTCTCTTATTTTCTTGTACTTATACTTGGTTTTCTCTGTGTAAACCTCTGTAACTTTTCTAGGTAGATGAATCACTGTGTACTTTCGCTTGTTTCTATCTGTTACCAATCTTGAGAAACTCATACATTCTCTGTTCACTATTTCCCAGTGCTAGAGAAGTAGATTTCTTTCTGCGAAAGTGCTGTTTTCACAGTGCTAAGTACTCCCAACTCTATTAACAATGTATGTTTTACCAGTTTTCTAAGTCTCTCTTATTTTCTTGTACTTATCCTTCGAATTCTCTATGTAAACATCTGTAACTATTCTAGGTAGATGAATCACTGTGTACTTTCGCTTGTTTCTATCTGTTACCAATCTTGAGAAACTCATACATTCTCTGTTCACTGTTTCACGGACTTAGAGAACTAAATTTCTTTCGGCGAAAGTGCTGTTTTCACAGTGCTAAGTACTCCCAACTCTATCAACAATGTAGGTTTTGCCAGTTTTCTAATTCTTTCTTATTTTCTTGTACTTATACTTGGAATTCCCTGTGTAAACCTCTGTAACTTTTCTAGGTAGATGAATCACTGTGTACTTTCTCTTGTTTCTATATGTTACCAATCTTGAGAAACTCATACATTCTCAGTTCACTGTTTCAGGGTCTTAGAGAACTAAATTTCTTTCGGCGAAAGTGTTGTTTTCACAGTGCTAAGTACTCCCAACACTATCCACAATGTAGGTTTTAGCAGTTTTCTAAGTCTCTCTTATTTTCTTGTACGTATACTTGGAATTCTTTGTGTAAACTTCTGTACCTTCTCTAGGTAGATGAATCACTGTGTACTTTCTCTTCTTTCTATCTGTTACCAATCTTGAGAAACTCATACATTCTCTGTTCACTGTTTCCCAGTCTTAGAGAAGTAGATTTCTTTCTACGAAAGTGCTGTTTTCACAGTGCTAAGTACTCCCAACTCTATCCACAATGTAGGTATTACCAGTTTTCTAAGTCTCTCTTATTTTCTTGGACTTATACTTGGGATTCTCTGTGTAAACCTGTGTCACTTCTCTAGGTAGATGAATCACTGTGTACTTTCTCTCGTTTCTATCTGTTACCAATCTTTAGAGACTCATACATTCTGTGTTCACCGTTTCCCAGTCTTAGAGAAGTAGATTTCTTTCTCGGAAAGTGCCGTTTTCACAGTGCTAAGTACTCCCAACTGTATCGACAATGTAGGTTTTACCAGTTTTCTAAGTCTCTCTTATTTTCTTGTACTTATACATGGAATTCTCTGAGTAAACTTCTGTAGCTTCTCTAGGTAGATTAATCTCTGTGTACTTTCTCTTGTTTCTATCTGTTACTAATCTTGAGAAACTCATACATTCTCTCTTCACTGCTTCCCAGTGTTAGAGAAGTAGATTTCTTTCTGGAAAAGTGCTGTTTTCACCGTGCTAAGTACTCCCAACTCTATCAACTATGTAGGTTTTACCAGTTTTCTAAGTCTCTCTTATTTTCTTGTACTTATACTTGGAATTCTCTGTGTAAACCTCTGTAACTTTTCTAGGTAGATGAATCACTGTGTACTTTCTCTTGTTTCTATCTGTTACCAATCTGAGAAACTGATACATTCTCTTTTCACTGTTTCACGGACTTAGAGAACTAAATTTCTTTCGGCGAAAGTGCTGTTTTCACAGTGCTAAGTACTCCCAACTCTATCAACAATGTAGGTTTTACCAGTTTTCTAAGTCTCTCTTATTTTCTTGTACTTATACTTGGAATTCTCTGTGTAAACCTCTGTAACTTCTCTAGGTAGATGAATCACTGTGTACTTTCTCTTGTTTCTTTCTGTTACCAATCTTGAGAAACTCATAAATTCTCTATTCACTGTTTCCCAGTCTTAGAGAAGTAGATTTCTATCTGCCAAAGTGCTGTTTTCACAGTGCTAAGTACTCCCAACTCTATCAACAATGTAGGTTTTACCAGTTTTTAAGTCTCCCTTATTTTCTTGTACTTATACTTGGAATTCTCTGTGTAAACCTCTGTAACTTTTCTAGGTAGATGAATCACTGTGTACTTTCGCTTGTTTCTGTCTGTTCCCAAACTTGAGAAACTCATACATTCTCTGTTCACTGTTTCACGGACTTAGAGAACTAAATTTCCTTCGGCGAAAGTGCTGTTTTCACAGTGCTAAGTACTCTCAACTCTATGTAGGTTATACCAGTTTTCTAAGTCTCTCTTATTTTCTTGTACTTATACTTGGAATTCTTTGTGTAAACCTCTGTAACTTCTCTAGGTAGATGAATCACTGTGTACTTTCTCTTGTTTCTATCTGTTACCAATCTTGAGAAACTCATACATTCTCTGTTCACTGTTTCCCAGTCTTAGAGAAGTAGATTTCTTTCTGCCAAAGTGCTGTTTTCACAGTGCTAAGTACTCCCAACTCTATCAACAATGTAGGTTTTACCAGTTTTCTAAGTCTCTCTTATTTTCTTGTACTTATACTTGGTTTTCTCTGTGTAAACCTCTGTAACTTTTCTAGGTAGATGAATCACTGTGTACTTTCTGTTGTTTCTATCTGTTACCAATCTTGAGAAATTCATACATTTTCTGTTCACTGTTTCACGGACTTAGAGAACTAAATTTCCTTCGGCGAAAGTGCTGTTTTCACAGTGCTAAGTACTCCTAACTCTATCAACAATGTAGGTTTTACCAGTTTTCTAAGTCTCCCTTATTTTCTTGTACTTATACTTGGAATTCTCTGTGTAAACCTCTGTAACTTTTCTAGGTAGATGAATCACTGTGTACTTTCGCTTGTTTCTGTCTGTTACCAAACTTGAGAAACTCATACATTCTCTGTTCACTGTTTCCCAGTCTTAGAGTAGTAGATTTCTTTCTGCCAAAGTGCTGTTTTCACAGTGCTAAGTACTCCCAACTCTATCCACAATGTAGGTTTTACCAGTTTTCTAAGTCTCTCTTATTTTCTTGTACTTATACTTGGTTTTCTCTGTGTAAACCTCTGTAATTTTTCTAGGTAGATGAATCACTGTGTACTTTCTCTTGTTTCTAACTGTTACCAATCTTGAGAAACTGAATACATTCTCTTTTCACTGTTTCACGGACTTAGAAAACTAAATTTCTTTCGGCGAAAGTGCTGTTTTCACAGTGCTAAGTACTCCCAACTCTATCAACAATGTAGGTTTTACCGGTTTTCAAAGTCTCTCTTATTTTCTTGTACTAATACTTGGAATTCTCTGTGTAAACCTCTGTAACTTTTCTAGGTAGATGAATCACTGTGTACTTTCTCTTGTTTCTATCTGTTACCAATCTTGAGAAACTCATACATTCTCTGTTCTCTGTTTCACGGACTTAGACAACTAAATTTCTTTCGGCGAAAGTGCTGTTTTCACAGTGCTAAGTACTCCCAACTCTATCAACAATGTAGGTTTTGCCAGTTTTCTAATTCTTTCTTATTTTCTTGTACTTATACTTGGAATTCCCTGTGTAAACCTCTGTAACTTTTCTAGGTAGATGAATCACTGTGTACTTTCTCTTGTTTCTATATGTTACCAATCTTGAGAAACTCATGCATTCTCTGTTCACTGTTTCCCAGTCTTAGAGAAGTAGATTTCTATCTGCCAAAGTGCTGTTTTCACAGTGCTAAGTACTCCCAACTCTATCAACAATGTAGGTTTTACCGGTTTTCAAAGTCTCTCTTATTTTCTTGTACCAATACTTGGAATTCCCTGTGTAAACCTCTGTAACTTTTCTAGGTAGATGAATCACTGTGTACTTTCGCTTGTTTCTGTCTGTTCCCAAACTTGAGAAACTCATACATTCTCTGTTCACTGTTTCACGGACTTAGAGAACTAAATTTCCTTCGGCGAAAGTGCTGTTTTCACAGTGCTAAGTACTCTCAACTCTATGTAGGTTATACCAGTTTTCTAAGTCTCTCTTATTTTCTTGTACTTATACTTGGAATTCTTTGTGTAAACCTCTGTAACTTCTCTAGGTAGATGAATCACTGTGTACTTTCTCTTGTTTCTATCTGTTACCAATCTTGAGAAACTCATACATTCTCTGTTCACTGTTTCCCAGTCTTAGAGAAGTAGATTTCTTTCTGCCAAAGTGCTGTTTTCACAGTGCTAAGTACTCCCAACTCTATCAACAATGTAGGTTTTACCAGTTTTCTAAGTCTCTCTTATTTTCTTGTACTTATACTTGGAATTCTCTGTGTAAACCTCTGTAACTTTTCTAGGTAGATGAATCACTGTGTACTTTCGCTTGTTTCTGTCTGTTACCAAACTTGAGAAACTCATACATTCTCTGTTCACTGTTTCCCAGTCTTAGAGTAGTAGATTTATTTCTGCCAAAGTGCTGTTTTCACAGTGCTAAGTACTCCCAACTCTATCCACAATGTAGGTTTTACCAGTTTTCTAAGTCTCTCTTATTTTCTTGTACTTATACTTGGTTTTCTCTGTGTAAACCTCTGTAATTTTTCTAGGTAGATGAATCACTGTGTACTTTCTCTTGTTTCTAACTGTTACCAATCTTGAGAAACTGAATACATTCTCTTTTCACTGTTTCACGGACTTAGAAAACTAAATTTCTTTCGGCGAAAGTGCTGTTTTCACAGTGCTAAGTACTCCCAACTCTATCAACAATGTAGGTTTTACCGGTTTTCAAAGTCTCTCTTATTTTCTTGTACTAATACTTGGAATTCTCTGTGTAAACCTCTGTAACTTTTCTAGGTATATGAATCACTGTGTACTTTCTCTTGTTTCTATCTGTTACCAATCTTGAGAAACTCATACATTCTCTGTTCTCTGTTTCACGGACTTAGACAACTAAATTTCTTTCGGCGAAAGTGCTGTTTTCACAGTGCTAAGTACTCCCAACTCTATCAACAATGTAGGTTTTGCCAGTTTTCTAATTCTTTCTTATTTTCTTGTACTTATACTTGGAATTCCCTGTGTAAACCTCTGTAACTTTTCTAGGTAGATGAATCACTGTGTACTTTCTCTTGTTTCTATATGTTACCAATCTTGAGAAACTCATGCATTCTCTGTTCACTGTTTCCCAGTCTTAGAGAAGTAGATTTCTATCTGCCAAAGTGCTGTTTTCACAGTGCTAAGTACTCCCAACTCTATCAACAATGTAGGTTTTACCAGTTTTCTAAGTCTCCCTTATTTTCTTCTACTTATACTTGGAATTCTCTCTGTAAACCTCTGTAACTTCTCTAGGTAGATGAATCACTGTGTACTTTCTCTTGTTTCTATCTGTTACCAATCTTGAGAAACTCATACATTCTCTGTTCACTGTTTCACGGACTTAGACAACTAAATTTCTTTCGGCGAAAGTGCTGTTTTCACAGTGCTAAGTACTCCCAACTCTATCCACAATGTAGGTTTTACCAGTTTTCTAAGTCTCTCTTATTTTCTTGTACTTATACTTGGTTTTCTGTGTGTAAACCTCTGTAACTTTTCTAGGTAGATGAATCACTGTGTACTTTCTCTTGTTTCTATCTGTTCCCAATCTTGAGAAACTCATACATTTTCTGTTCACTGTTTCACGGACTTAGAGAACTAAATTTCCTTCGGCGAAAGTGCTGTTTTCACAGTGCTAAGTACTCCCAACTCTATCAACAATGTAGGTTTTACCAGTTTTCTAAGTCTCCCCTATTTTCTTGTACTTATACTTGGAATTCTCTGTGTAAACCTCTGTAACTTTTCTAGGTAGATGAATCACTGTGTACTTTCGCTTGTTTCTATCTGTTACCAATCTTGAGAAAGTCATACATTCTCTGTTCTCTGTTTCACGGACTTAGACAACTAAATTTCTTTCGGCGAAAGTGCTGTTTTCACAGTGCTAAGTACTCCCAACTCTATCCACAATATAGGTTTTACCAGTTTTCTAAGTCTCCCTTATTTTCTTGTACTTATACTTGGAATTCTCTGTGTAAACCTCTGTAGCTTTTCTAGGTAGATGAATCACTGTGTACTTTCTCTTGATTCTATATGTTACCAATCTTGAGAAACTCATACATTCTCAGTTCACTGTTTCAGGGTCTTAGAGAACTAAATTTCTTTCGGCGAAAGTGTTGTTTTCACAGTGCTAAGTACTCCCAACACTATCCACAATGTAGGTTTTACCAGTTTTCTAAGTCTCTCTTATTTTCTTGGACTTATACTTGGGATTCTCTGTGTAAACCTGTGTCACTTCTCTAGGTAGATGAATCACTGTGTACTTTCTCTCGTTTCTATCTGTTACCAATCTTTAGAGACTCATACATTCTCTGTTCACTGTTTCCCAGGCTTAGAGAAGTAGATTTCTTTCTCGGAAAGTGCCGTTTTCACAGTGCTAAGTACTCCCAACTGTATCGACAATGTAGGTTTTACCAGTTTTCTAAGTCTCTCTTATTTTCTTGTACTTATACATGGAATTCTCTGAGTAAACTTCTGTAACTTCTCTAGGTAGATTAATCACTGTGTACTTTCTCTTGTTTCTATCTGTTACCAATCTTGAGAAACTCATACATTCTCTCTTCACTGCTTCCCAGTGTTAGAGAAGTAGATTTCTTTCTGGAAATTTGCTGTTTTCACCGTGCTAAGTACTCCCAACTCTATCAACTATGTAGGTTTTACCAGTTTTCTAAGTCTCTCTTATTTTCTTGTAATTATACTTGGAATTCTCTGTGTAAACCTCTGTAACTTTTCTAGGTAGATGAATCACTGTGTACTTTCTCTTGTTTCTATCTGTTACCAATCTTGAGAAACTGATACATTCTCTTTTCACTGTTTCACGGACTTAGAGAACTAAATTTCTTTCGGCGAAAGTGCTGTTTTCACAGTGATAAGTACTCCCAACTCTATCAACAATGTAGGTTTTACCAGTTTTCTAAGTCTCTCTTATTTTCTTGTACTTATACTTGGAATTCTCTGTGTAAACCTCTGTAACTTCTCTAGGTAGATGAATCACTGTGTACTTTCTCTTGTTTCTATCTGTTACCAATCTTGAGAAACTCATACCTTCTCTGTTCACTGTTTCACGGACTTAGACAACTAAATTTCTTTCGGCGAAAGTGCTGTTTTCACAGTGCTAAGTACTCCCAACTCTATCCATAATGTAGGTTTTACCAGTTTTCTAAGTCTCTCTTACTTTCTTGTACTTATACTTGGTTTTCTCTGTGTAAACCTCTGTAACTTTTCTACGTAGATGAATCACTGTGTACTTTCTCTTGTTTCTATCTGTTACCAATATGGAGAAACTCATACATTTTCTGTTCACTGTTTCACGGACTTAGAGAACTAAATTTCCTTCGGCGAAAGTGCTGTTTTCACAGTGCTAAGTACTCCCAACTCTATCAACAATGTAGGTTTTACCAGTTTTCTAAGTCTCCCTTATTTTCTTGTACTTATACTTGGAATTCTCTGTGTAAACCTCTATAACTTTTCTAGGTAGATGAATCACTGTGTAGTTTCGCTTGTTTCTGTCTGTTTCCAAACTTGAGAAACTCATACATTCTCTGTTCACTGTTTCACGGACTTAGAGAACTAAATTTCCTTCGGCGAAAGTGCTGTTTTCACAGTGCTAAGTACTCCCAACTCTATCAACAATGTAGGTTTTACCAGTTTTCTAAGTCTCCCTTATTTTCTTGTACTTATATTTGGAATTCTCTGTGTAAACCTCTGTAACTTTTCTAGGTAGATGAATCACTGTGTACTTTCGCTTGTTTCTGTCTGTTACCAAACTTGAGAAACTCATACATTCTCTGTTCACTGTTTCCCAGTCTTAGAGAAGTAGATTTCTTTCTGCCAAAGTGCAGTTTTCACAGTGCTAAGGACTCCCAACTCTATCAACAATGTAGGTTTTACAAGTTTTCTAAGTCTCTCTTATTTTCTTGTTCTTATACTTGGTTTTCTCAGTGTAAACCTCTGTAACTTTTCTAGGTAGATGAATCACTGTGTACTTTCTCTTGTTTCTATCTGTTACCAATCTTGAGAAACTGATACATTCTCTTTTCACTGTTTCACGGACTTAGAAAACTAAATTTCTTTCTGCGAAAGTGCTGTTTTCACAATGCTAAGTACTCCCAACTCTATCAACAATGTAGGTTTTACCGGTTTTCAAAGTCTCTCTTATTTTCTTGCACTAATACTTGGAATTCTCTGTGTAAACCTCTGTAACTTTTCTAGGTAGATGAATCACTGTGTACTTTCTCTGGTTTCTATCTGTTACCAATCTTGAGAAACTCATACATTCTCTGTTCACTGTTTCACGGACTTAGAGAACTAAATTTCTTTCGGCGAAAGTGCTGTTTTCACAGTGCTAAGTACTCCAAACTCTATCCACAATGTAGGTTTTACCAGTTTTCTAAGTCTCTCTTATTTTCTTGGACTTATACATGTACTTCTCTGTGTAAACCTCTGTAACTTCTCTAGGTATATGAATCACTGTGTACTTTCTCTTGTTTCTATCTGTTACCAGTCTTGAGAAACTCATACATTCTCTATTCATTGTATCCCAGTCTTAGAGAAGTAGATTTCTTTCTGCGAAAGTGCTGTTTTCACAGTGCTAAGTACTCTCAACTCTATCAACAATGTAGGTTTTACCAGTTTTCTAAGTCTCTCTTATTTTCTTGTACTTATACTTGGAATTCTTTGTGTAAACTTCTGTAACTTCTCTAGGTAGATGAATCACTGTGTACTTTCTCTTGTTTCTATCTGTTACCAATCTTGAGAAACTCATACATTCTCTGTTCACTGTTTCCCAGTCTTAGCAAGTAGATTTCTTTCTACGAAAGTGCTGTTTTCACAGTGCTAAGTACTCCCAACTCTATCCACAATGTAGGTTTTACCAGTTTTCTAAGTCTCTCTTGTTTTCTTGGACTTATACTTGGGATTCTCTGTGTAAACCTGTGTAACTTCTCTAGGTAGATGAATCACTGTGTACTTTCTCTCGTTTCTATCTGCTACCAATCTTGAGAGACTCATACATTCTCTGTTCACCGTTTCCCAGTCTTAGAGAAGTAGATTTCTTTCTCGGAAAGTGCCGTTTTCACAGTGCTAAGTACTCCCAACTGTATCTACAATGTAGGTTTTACCAGTTTTCTAAGTCTCTCTTATTTTCTTGTACTTATACATGGAATTCTCTGAGTAAACTTCTGTAACTTCTCTAGGTAGATTAATCACTGTGTACTTTCTCTTGTTTCTATCTGTTACCAATCTTGAGAAACTCATACATTCTCTCTTCACTGCTTCCCAGTGTTAGAGAAGTAGATTTCTTTCTGGAAAAGTGCTGTTTTCACAGTGCTAAGTACTCCCAACTCTATCAACTATGTAGGTTTTACCAGTTTTCTAAGTCTCTCTTATTTTCTTCTACTTACACTTGGAATTCTCTGTGTAAACCTCTGTAACTTTTCTAGGTAGATGAATCACTGGGTACTTTCTCTTGTTTCTATCTGTTACCAATCTTGAGAAACTGATACATTCTCTTTTCACTGTTTCACGGACTTCGAGAACTAAATTTCTTTCGGCGAAAGTGCTGTTTTCACAGTGCTAAGTACTCCCAACTCTATCAACAATGTAGGTTTTACCAGTTTTCTAAGTCTCTCTTATTTTCTTGTACTTATGCTTGGAATTCTCTGTGTAAACCTCTGTAACTTCTCTAGGTAGATGAATCACTGTGTACTTTCTCTTGTTTCTTTCTGTTACCAATCTTGAGAAACTCATAAATCCTCTATTCACTGTTTCCCAGTCTTAGAGAAGCAGATTTCTTTCTGCGAAAGTGCTGTTTTCACAGTGGTAAGTACTCCCAACTCTATCAACAATGTAGGTTTTACCAGTTTTCTAAGTCTCCCTTATTTTCTTGTACTTATACTTGGAATTCTCTGTGTAAACCTCTGTAACTTTTTTAGGTAGATGAATCACTGTGTACTTTCGCTTGTTTCTGTCTGTTCCCAAACTTGAGAAACTCATACATTCTCTGTTCACTGTTTCACGGACTTAGAGAACTAAATTTCCTTCGGCGAAAGTGCTGTTTTCACAGTGCTAAGTACTCCCAACTCTATCAACAATGTAGGTTTTACCAGTTTTCTAAGTCTCCCTTATTTTCTTGTACTTATACTTGGAATTCTCTGTGTAAACCTCTGTAACTTTTCTAGGTAGATGAATCACTGTGTACTTTCGCTTGTTTCTGTCTGTTACCAAACTTGAGAAACTCATACATTCTCTGTTCACTGTTTCCCAGTCTTAGAGAAGTAGATTTCTTTCTGCCAAAGTGCTGTTTTCACAGTGCTAAGTACTCCCAACTCTATGCACAATGTAGGTTTTACCAGTTTTCTAAGTCTCTCTTATTTTCTTGTACTTATACTTGGTTTTCTCTGTGTAAACCTCTGTAATTTTTCTAGGTAGATGAATCACTGTGTACTTTCTCTTGTTTCTATCTGTTACCAATCTTGAGAAACTGAATACATTCTCTTGTCACTGTTTCACGGACTTAGAAAACTAAATTTCTTTCGGCGAAAGTGCTGTTTTCACAGTGGTAAGTACTCCCAACTCTATCAACAATGTAGGTTTTACCGGTTTTCAAAGTCTCTCTTATTTTCTTGTACTAATACTTGGAATTCTCTGTGTAAACCTCTGTAACTTTTCTAGGTAGATGAATCACTGTGTACTTTCTCTTGTTTCTATCTGTTACAAATCTTGAGAAATTCATACATTTTCTGTTCACTGTTTCACGGACTTAGAGAACTAAATTTCCTTTGGCGAAAGTGCTTTTTTCACAGTGCTAAGTACTCCCAACTCTATCCACAATGTAGGTTTTACCAGTTTTCTAAGTCTCCCTTATTTTCTTGTACTTATACTTGAAATTCTCTGTGTAAACCTCTGTAACTTTTCTAGGTAGATGAATCACTGTGTACTTTCTCTTGTTTCTATCTGTTACCAATCTTGAGAAACTCATACATTCTCTGTTCACTATTTCCCAGTGCTAGAGAAGTAGATTTCTTTCTGCGAAAGTGCTGTTTTCACAGTGCTAAGTACTCCCAACTCTATTAACAATGTATGTTTTACCAGTTTTCTAAGTCTCTCTTATTTTCTTGTACTTATCCTTCGAATTCTCTATGTAAACCTCTGTAACTATTCTAGGTAGATGAATCACTGTGTACTTTCGCTTGTTTCTATCTGTTACCAATCTTGAGAAACTCATACATTCTCTGTTCACTGTTTCACGGACTTAGAGAACTATATTTCTTTCGGCGAAAGTGCTGTTTTCACAGTGCTAAGTACTCCCAACTCTATCAACAATGTAGGTTTTGCCGGTTTTCTAATTCTTTCTTATTTTCTTGTACTTATACTTGGAATTCCCTGTGTAAACCTCTGTAACTTTTCTAGGTAGATGAATCACTGTGTACTTTCTCTTGTTTCTATATGTTACCAATCTTGAGAAACTCATGCATTCTCTGTTCACTGTTTCCTAGTCTTAGAGAAGTTGATTTCTATCTGCCAAAGTGCTGTTTTCACAGCGCTAAGTACTCCCAACTCTATCAACAATGTAGGTTTTACCGGTTTTCTAATTCTTTCTTATTTTCTTGTACTTATACTTGGAATTCTCTGTGTAAACCTCTGTAACTTTTCTAGGTATATGAATCACTGTGTACTTTCTCTTGATTCTATATGTTACCAATCTTGAGAAACTCATACATTCTCAGTTCACTGTTTCAGGGTCTTAGAGAACTAAATTTCTTTCGGCGAAAGTGTGGTTTTCACAGTGCTAAGTACTCCCAACACTATCCACAATGTAGGTTTTACCAGTTTTCTAAGTCTCTCTTATTTTCTTGTACTTATACTTGGAATTCTTTGTGTAAACTTCTGTAACTTCTCTAGGTAGATGAATCACTGTGTACTTTCTCTTGTTTCTATCTGTTACCAATCTTGAGAAACTCATACATTCTCTGTTCACTGTTTCCCAGTCTTAGAGAAGTAGATTTCTTTCTACGAAAGTGCTGTTTTCACAGTGCTAAGTACTCCCAACTCTATGCACAATGTAGGTTTTACCAGTTTTCTAAGTCTCTCTTATTTTCTTGGACTTATACTTGGGATTCTCTGTGTAAACCTCTGTAACCTTTCTAGGTAGATGAATCACTGTGTACTTTCTCTCGTTTCTATCTGTTACCAATCTTGAGAGACTCATACATTCTCTGTTCACTGTTTCCCAGTCTTAGAGAAGTAGATTTCTTTCTACGAAAGTGCTGTTTTCACAGTGCTAAGTACTCCCAACTCTATCCACAATGTAGGTTTTACCAGTTTTCTAAGTCTCTCTTATTTTCTTGGACTTATACATGTACTTCTCTGTGTAAACTTCTGTAACTTCTCTAGGTATATGAATCACTGTGTACTTTCGCTTGTTTCTATCTGTTACCAATCTTGAGAAACTCATACATTCTCTGTTCACTGTTTCACGGACTTAGAGAACTAAATTTCTTTCGGCGAAAGTGCTGTTTTCACAGTGCTAAGTACTCCCAACTCTATCAACAATGTAGGTTTTGCCAGTTTTCTAATTCTTTCTTATTTTCTTGTACTTATACTTGGAATTCCCTGTGTAAACCTCTGTAACTTTTCTAGGTAGATGAATCACTGTGTACTTTCTCTTGTTTCTATATGTTACCAATCTTGAGAAACTCATGCATTCTCTCTTCACTGTTTCCCAGTCTTAGAGAAGTAGATTTCTATCTGCCAAAGTGCTGTTTTCACAGTGCTTAGTACTCCCAACTCTATCAACAATGTAGGTTTTACCAGTTTTCTAAGTATCCCTTATTTTCTTGTACTTATACTTGGAATTCTCTGTGTAAACCTCTGTAACATTTCTAGGTAGATGAATCACTGTGTACTTTTACTTGTTTCTGTCTGTTACCAATCTTGAGAAACTCATGCATTCTCTCTTCACTGTTTCCCAGTCTTAGAGAAGTAGATTTCTATCTGCCAAAGTGCTGTTTTCACAGTGCTTAGTACTCCCAACTCTATCAACAATGTAGGTTTTACCAGTTTTCTAAGTATCCCTTATTTTCTTGTACTTATACTTGGTTTTCTCTGTGTAAACCTCTGTAACTTTTCTAGGTAGATGAATCACTGTGTACTTTCTCTTGTTTCTATCTGTTACCAATCTTGAGAAATTCATACATTTTCTGTTCACTGTTTCACGGACTTAGAGAACTAAATTTCCTTCGGCGAAAGTGCTGTTTTCACAGTGCTAAGTACTCCCAACTGTATGAACAATGTAGGTTTTACCAGTTTTCTAAGTCTCCCTTATTTTCTTGTACTTATACTTGGAATTCTCTGTGTAAACCTCTGTAACTTTTCTAGGTAGTTGAATCACTGTGTACTTTCGCTTGTTTCTGTCTGTTACCAAACTTGAGAAACTCATACATTCTCTGTTCACTGTTTCCCAGTCTTAGAGAAGTAGATTTCTTTCTGCCAAAGTGCTGTTTTCACAGTGCTAAGTACTCCCAACTCTATCAACAATGTAGGTTTTACCAGTTTTCTAAGTCTCTCTAATTTTCTTGTACTTATACTTTGTTTTCTCTGTGTAAACCTCTGTAATTTTTCTAGGTAGATGAATCACTGTGTACTTTCTCTTGTTTCTATCTGTTACCAATCTTGAGAAACTGAATACATTCTCTTTTCACTGTTTCACGGACTTAGAAAACTAAATTTCTTTCGGCGAAAGTGCTGTTTTCACAGTGCTAAGTACTCCCAACTCTATCAACAATGTAGGTTTTACCGTTTTTCAAAGTATCTCTTATTTTCTTGTACTAATACTTGGAATTCTCTGTGTAAACCTCTGTAACTTTTCTAGGTAGATGAATCACTGTGTACTTTCTCTTGTTTCTATCTGTTACCAATCTTGAGAAACTCATACATTCTCTATTCATTGTTTCCCAGTCTTAGAAAAGTAGATTTCTTTCTGCGAAAGTGCTGTTTTCACAGTGCTAAGTACTCCCAACTCTATCCACAATATAGGTTTTACCAGTTTTCTAAGTCTCTCTTATTTTCTTGTACTTATACTTGGTTTTCTCTGTGTAAACCTCTGTAACTTTTCTAGGTAGATGAATCACTGTGTAATTTCTCTTGTTTCTATCTGTTACCAGTCTTGAGAAACTCATACATTCCCTATTCATTGTTTCCCAGTCTTAGAGAAGTAGATTTCTTTCTGCGAAAGTGCTGTTTTCACAGTGCTAAGTACTCTCAACTCTATCAACAATGTAGGTTTTACCAGTTTTCTAAGTCTCTCTTATTTTCTTGTACTTATCCTTCGAATTCTCTATGTAAACCTCTGTAACTATTCTAGGTAGATGAATCACTGTGTACTTTCGCTTGTTTCTATCTGTTACCAATCTTGAGAAACTCATACATTCTCTGTTCACTGTTTCACGGACTTAGAGAACTAAATTTCTTTCGGCGAAAGTGCTGTTTTCACAGTGCTAAGTACTCCCAACTCTATCAACAATGTAGGTTTTGCCAGTTTTCTAATTCTTTCTTATTTTCTTGTACTTATACTTGGAATTCCCTGTGTAAACCTCTGTAACTTTTCTAGGTAGATGAATCACTGTGTACTTTCTCTTGTTTCTATATGTTACCAATCTTGAGAAACTCATGCATTCTCTGTTCACTGTATCCCAGTCTTAGAGAAGTAGATTTCTATCTGCCAAAGTGCTGTTTTCACAGTGCTAAGTACTCCCAACTCTATCAACAATGTAGGTTTTACCGGTTTTCAAAGTCTCTCTTATTTTCTTGTACTAATACTTGGAATTCTCTGTGTAAACCTCTGTAACTTTTCTAGGTAGATGAATCACTGTGTACTTTCTCTTGTTTCTATCTGTTACCAATCTTGAGAAACTCATACATTCTCTGTTCACTGTTTCACGGACTTAGACAACTAAATTTCTTTCGGCGAAAGTGCTGTTTTCACAGTGCTAAGTACTCCCAACTCTATCCACAATGTAGGTTTCACCAGTTTTCTAAGTCTCTCTTATTTTCTTGTACTTATACTTGGTTTTCTGTGTGTAAACCTCTGTAACTTTTCTAGGTAGATGAATCACTGTGTACTTTCTCTTGTTTCTATCTGTTACCAATCTTGAGAAACTCATACATTTTCTGTTCACTGTTTCACGAACTTAGAGAACTAAATTTCCTTCGGCGAAAGTGCTGTTTTCACAGTGCTAAGTACTCCCAACTCTATCAACAATGTAGGTTTTACCAGTTTTCTAAGTCTCCCTTATTTTCTTGTACTTATACTTGGAATTCTCTGTGTAAACCTCTGTAACTTTTCTAGGTAGATGAATCACTGTGTACTTTCGCTTGTTTCTGTCTGGTACCAAACTTGAGAAACTCATACATTCTCTGTTCACTGTTTCACGGACTTAGAGAACTAAATTTCCTTCGGCGAAAGTGCTGTTTTCACAGTGCTAAGTACTCCCAACTCTATCAACAATGTAGGTTTTACCAGTTTTCTAAGTCTCTCTTATTTTCTTGTACTTATACTTGGAATTCTCTGTGTAAACCTCTGTAACTTCTCTAGGTAGATGAATCACTGTATACTTTCTCTTGTTTCTATCTGTTACCAATCTTGAGAAACTCATACATTCTCTGTTCACTGTTTCCCAGTCTTAGAGAAGTAGATTTCTTTCTGCCAAAGTGCTGTTTTCACAATACTAAGTATCCCAACTCTATCCACAATGTAGGTTTTACCAGTTTTCTAAGTCTCTCTTATTTTCTTGGACTTATACTTGGTTTTCTCTGTGTAAACCTCTGTAATTTTTCTAGGTAGATGAATCACTGTGTACTTTCTCTTGTTTCTATCTGTTACCAATCTTGAGAAACTGAATACAATCTCTTTTCACTGTTTCACGGACTTAGAAAACGAAATTTCTTTCGGCGAAAGTGCTGTTTTCACAGTGCTAAGTACTCCCAACTCTATCAACAATGTAGGTTTTACCGGTTTTCAAAGTCTCTCTTATTTTCTTGTACTAATACTTGGAATTCTCTGTGTAAACCTCTGTAACTTTTCTAGGTAAATGAATCACTGTGTACTTTCTCATGTTTCTATCTGTTACCAATCTTGAGAAACTGTATACAATCTCTTTTCACTGTTTCACGGACTTAGAAAACGAAATTTCTTTCTGCGAAAGTGCTGTTTTCACAGTGCTAAGTACTCCCAACTCTATCAACAATGTAGGTTTTACCAGTTTTCTAAGTCTCTCTTATTTTCTTGTACTTATCCTTGTTATTCTCTATGTAAACCTCTGTAAGTATTCTAGGTAGATGAATCACCGTGTACTTTCGCTTGTTTCTATCTGTTACCAATCTTGAGAAACTCATACATTTTCTGTTCACTGTTTCACAGACTTAGAGAACTAAATTTCTTTCGGCGAAAGTACTGTTTTCACAGTGCTAAGTACTCCCAACTCTATCAACAATGTAGGTTTTGCCAGTTTTCTAATTCTTTCTTATTTTCTTGTACTTATACTTGGAATTCCCTGTGTAAACCTCTGTAATTTTTCTAGGTAGATGAATCACTGTGTACTTTCTCTTGATTCTATATGTTACCAATCTTGAGAAACTCATACATTCTCAGTTCACTGTTTCAGGGTCTTAGAGAACTAAATTTCTTTCAGCGAAAGTGTTGTTTTCACAGTGCTAAGTACTCCCAACACTATCCACAATGTAGGTTTTATCAGTTTTCTAAGTCTCTCTTATTTTCTTGTACTTATCCTTCGAATTCTCTATGTAAACCTCTGTAACTATTCTAGGTAGATGAATCACTGTGTACTTTCGCTTGTTTCTATCTGTTACCAATCTTGAGAAACTCATACATTTTCTGTTCACTGTTTCACGGACTTAGAGAACTAAATTTCCTTCGGCGAAAGTGCTGTTTTCACAGTGCTAAGTACTCCCAACTCTATCAACAATGTAGGTTTTACCAGTTTTCTAAGTCTCCCTTATTTTCTTGTACTTATACTTGGAATTCTCTGTGTAAACCTCTGTAACTTTTCTAGGTAGATGAATCACTGTGTACTTTCGCTTGTTTCTGTCTGTTACCAAACTTGAGAAACTCATAAATTCTCTGTTCACTGTTTCACGGACTTAGAGAACTAAATTTCCTTCGGCGAAAGTGCTGTATTCACAGTGCTAAGTACTCCCAACTCTATCAACAATGTAGGTTTTACCAGTTTTCTAAGTCTCTCTTATTTTCTTGTACTTATACTTGGAATTCTCTGTGTAAACCTCTGCAACTTCTCTAGGTTGATGAATCACTGTATACTTTCTCTTGTTTCTATCTGTTACCAATCTTGAGAAACTCATACATACTCTGTTCACTCTTTCCCAGACTTAGAGAAGTAGATTTCTTTCTACGAAAGTGCTGTTTTCACAGTGCTAAGTACTCCCAACTCTATCCACAATGTAGGTTTTACCAGTTTTCTAAGTCTCTCTTATTTTCTTGGACTTATACATGTACTTCTCTGTGTAAACTTCTGTAACTTCTCTAGGTATATGAATCACTGTGTACTTTCTCTTGTTTCTATCTGTTACCAGTCTTGAGAAACTGATACATTCTCTATTCATTGTTTCCTAGTCTTAGAGAAGTAGATTTCTTTCTGCGAAAGTGCTGTTTTCACAGTGCTAAGTACTCTCAACTCTATCAACAATGTAGGTTTTTACCAGTTTTCTAAGACCCTCTTATTTTCTTGTACTTATACTTGGTTTTCTCTGTGTAAACCTCTGTAACTTTTCTAGGTAGATGAATCACTGTGTACTTTCTCTTGTTTCTATCTGTTACCAATCTTGAGAAATTCATACATTTTCTGTTCACTGTTTCACGGACTTAGAGAACTAAATTTCCTTCGGCGAAAGTGCTGTTTTCACAGTGCTAAGTACTCCCAACTCTATCAACAATGTAGGTTTTACCAATTTTCTAAGTCTCCCTTATTTTCTTGTACTTATACTTGGAATTCTCTGTGTAAACCTCTGTAGCTTTTCTAGGTTGATGAATCACTGTGTACTTTCTCTTGTTTCTATCTGTTACCAATCTTGAGAAACTCATACATTCTCTGTTCACTATTTCCCAGTGCTAGAGAAGTAGATTTCTTTCTGCGAAAGTGCTGTTTTCACAGTGCTAAGTACTCCCAACTCTATTAAAAATGTATGTTTTACCAGTTTTCTAAGTCTCTTTTATTTTCTTGTACTTATCCTTCGAATTCTCTATGTAAATCTCTGTAACTATTCTAGGTAGATGAATCACTGTGTACTTTCGCTTGTTTCTATCTGTTACCAATCTTGAGAAACTCATACTTTCTCTGTTCACTGTTTCACGGACTTAGAGAACTAAATTTCTTTCGGCGAAAGTGCTGTTTTCACAGTGCTAAGTACTCCCAACTTTATCAACAATGTACGTTTTGCCAGTTTTCTAATTCTTTCTTATTTTCTTGTACTTATACTTGGAATTCCCTGTGTAAACCTCTGTAACTTTTCTAGGTAGATGAATCACTGTGTACTTTCTCTTGTTTCTATATGTTACCAATCTTGAGAAACTCATGCATTCTCTGTTCACTGTTTCCCAGTCTTAGAGAAGTAGATTTCTATCTGCCAAAGTGCTGTTTTCACAGTGCTAAGTACTCCCAACTCTATCAACAATGTAGGTTTTACCGGTTTTCAAAGTCTCTCTTATTTTCTTGTACCAATACTTGGAATTCTCTGTGTAAACCTCTGTAACTTTTCTAGGTAGATGAATCACTGTGTACTTTCTTTTGTTTCTATCTGTTACCAATCTTGAGAAACTCATACATTCTCTGTTCACTGTTTCACGGACTTAGACAACTAAATTTCTTTCGGCGAAAGTGCTGTTTTCACAGTGCTAAGTACTCCCAACTCTATCCACAATGTAGGTTTTACCAGTTTTCTAAGTCTCTCTTATTTTCTTGTACTTATACTTGGTTTTCTGTGTGTAAACCTCTGTAACTTTTCTAGGTAGATGAATCACTGTGTACTTTCTCTTGTTTCTATCTGTTACCAATCTTGAGAAACTCATACATTTTCTGTTCACTGTTTCACGGACTTAGAGAACTAAATTTCCTTCGGCGAAAGTGCTGTTTTCACAGTGCTAAGTACTCCCAACTCTATCAACAATGTAGGTTTTACCAGTTTTCTAAGTCTCTCTTATTTTCTTGTACTTATACTTGGAATTCTTTGTGTAAACCTCTGTAACTTCTCTAGGTAGATGAATCACTGTGTAGTTTCTCTTGTTTCTATCTGTTACCAATTTTGAGAAACTCATACATTCTCTGTTCACTGTTTCCCAGTCTTAGAGAAATAGATTTCTTTCTGCCAAAGTGCTGTTTTCACAGTGCTATGTACTCCCAACTCTATCAACAATGTAGGTTTTACCAGTTTTCTAAGTCTCCCTTATTTTCTTGTACTTATACTTGGTTTTCTCTGTGTAAACCTCTGTAACTTTTCTAGGTAGATGAATCACTGTGTACTTTCTCTTGTTTCTATCTGTTACCAGTCTTGAGAAACTCATACATTCTCTTTTCACTGTTTCACGGACTTAGAAAACTAAATTTCTTTCGGCGAAAGTGCTGTTTTCACAGTGCTAAGTACTCTCAACTCTATCAACAATGTAGGTTTTACCGGCTTTCTATGTCTCTCTTATTTTCTTGTACTTATACTTGGAATTCTCTGTGTAAACCTCTGTAACTTTTCTAGGTAGATGAATCACTGTGTACTTTCTCTTGTTTCTATCTGTTACCAATCTTGTGAAACTCATACATTCTCTGTTCACTATTTCCCAGTGCTAGAGAAGTAGATTTCTTTCTGCGAAAGTGCTGTTTTCACAGTGCTTAGTACTCCCAACTCTATTAACAATGTATGTTTTACCAGTTTTCTAAGTCTCTCTTATTTTCTTGTAGTTATCCTTTGAATTCTCTATGTAAACCTCTGTAACTATTCTAGGTAAATGAATCACTGTGTACTTTCGCTTGTTTCTATCTGTTACCAATCTTGAGAAACTCATACATTCTCTGTTCACTGTTTCACGGACTTAGAGAACTAAATTTCTTTCGGCGAAAGTGCTGTTTTCACAGTGCTAAGTACTCCCAACTCTATCAACAATGTAGGTTTTACCAGTTTTCTAAGTCTCTCTTATTTTCTTGTACTTATACTTGGAATTCTCTGTGTAAACCTCTGAAACTTCTCTAGGTAGATGAATCACTGTATACTTTCTCTTGTTTCTATCTGTTACCAATCTTGAGAAACTCATACATTCTCTGTTCACTGTTTCCCAGTCTTAGAGAAGTAGATTTCTTTCTGCCAAAGTGCTGTTTTCACAGTGCTAAGTACTCCCAACGCCATCCACAATGTAGGTTTTACCAGTTTTGTAAGTCTCTCTTATTTTCTTGTACTTATACTTGGTTTTCTCTGTGTAAACCTCTGTAATTTTTCTAGGTAGATGAATCACTGTGTACTTTCTCTTGTTTCTATCTGTTACCAATCTTGAGAAACTGAATACATTCTCTTTTCACTGTTTCACGGACTTAGAAAACTAAATTTCTTTCGGCGAAAGTGCTGTTTTCACAGTGCTAAGTACTCCCAACTCTATCAACAATGTAGGTATTACCGGTTTTCAAAGTCTCTCTTATTTTCTTGTACTAATACTTGGAATTCTCTGTGTAAACCTCTGTAACTTTTCTAGGTAGATGAATCACTGTGTACTTTCTCTTGTTTCTATCTGTTACCAATCTTGAGAAACTCATACATTCTCTGTTCTCTGTTTCACGGACTTAGACAACTAAATTTCTTTCGGCGAAAGTGCTGTTTTCACAGTGCTAAGTACTCCCAACTCTATCCACAATATAGGTTTTACCAGTTTTCTAAGTCTCTCTTATTTTCTTGTACTTATACTTGGTTTTCTCTGTGTAAACCTCTGTAACTTTTCTAGGTAGATGAATCACTGTGTAATTTCTCTTGTTTCTATCTGTTACCAATCTTGAGAAACTCATACATTCTCTGTTCACTGTTTCACGGACTTAGAGAACTAAATTTCCTTCGGCGAAAGTGCTGTTTTCACAGTGCTAAGTACTCCCAACTCTATCAACAATGTAGGTTTTACCAGTTTTCTAAGTCTCCCTTATTTTCTTGTACTTATATTTGGAATTCTCTGTGTAAACCTCTGTAACTTTTCTAGGTAGATGAATCACTGTGTACTTTCTCTTGTTTCTATCTGTTACCAATCTTGAGAAACTCATACATTCTCTGTTCACTATTTCCCAGTGCTAGAGAAGTAGATTTCTTTCTGCGAAAGTGCTGTTTTCACAGTGCTAAGTACTCCCATCTCTATTAACAATGTATGTTTTACCAGTTTTCTAAGTCTCTCTTATTTTCTTGTACTTATCCTTCGAATTCACTATGTAAACCTCTGTAACTATTCTAGGTAGATGAATCACTGTGTAGTTTCGCTTGTTTCTATCTGTTACCAATCTTGAGAAACTCATACATTCTCTGTTCACTGTTTCACGGACTTAGAGAACTAAATTTCTTTCGGCGAAAGTGCTGTTTTCACAGTGCTAAGTACTCCCAACTCTATCAACAATGTAGGTTTTGCCAGTTTTCTAATTCTTTCTTATTTTCTTGTACTTATACTTGGAATTCCCTGTGTAAACCTCTGTAACTTTTCTAGGTAGATGAATCACTGTGTACTTTCTCTTGTTTCTATCTGTTACCAATCTTGAGAAACTCATACATTCTCTGTTCACTGTTTCACGGACTTAGACAACTAAATTTCTTTCGGCGAAAGTGCTGTTTTCACAGTGCTAAGTACTCCCAACTCTATCCACAATGTAGGCTTTACCAGTTTTCTAAGTCTCTCTTTTTTTCTTGTACTTATACTTTGTTTTCTCTGTGCAAACCTCTGTAACTTTTCTAGGTAGATGAATCACTGTGTACTTTCTCTTGTTTCTATCTGTTACCAATCTTGAGAAACTCATACATTTTCTGTTCACTGTTTCACGGACTTAGAGAACTAAATTTCCTTCGGCGAAAGTGCTGTTTTCACAGTGCTAAGTACTCTCAACTCTATCAACAATGTAGGTTTTACCAGTTTTCTAAGTCTCCCTTATTTTCTTGTACTTATACTTGGTTTTCTCTGTGTAAACCTCTGTAACTTTTCTAGGTAGATGAATCACTGTGTACTTTCTCTTGTTTCTATCTGTTACCAATCTTGAGAAACTCATACATTCTCTGTTCACTATTTCCCAGTGCTAGAGAAGTAGATTTCTTTCTGCGAAAGTGCTGTTTTCACAGTGCTTAGTACTCCCAACTCTATTAACAATGTATATTTTACCAGTTTTCTAAGTCTCTCTTATTTTCTTGTACTTATCCTTCGAATTCTCTATGTAAACCTCTGTAACTATTCTAGGTAGATGAATCACTGTGTACTTTCGCTTGTTTCTATCTGTTACCAATCTTGAGAAACTCATACATTCTCTGTTCACTGTTTCACGGACTTAGAGAACTAAATTTCTTTCTGCGAAAGTGCTGTTTTCACAGTGCTAAGTACTCCCAACTCTATCAACAATGTAGGTTTTGCCAGTTTTCTAATTCTTTCTTATTTTCTTGAACTTATACTTGGAATTCCCTGTGTAAACCTCTGTAACTTTTCTAGGTAGATGAATCACTGTGTACTTTCTCTTGTTTCTATATGTTACCAATCTTGAGAAACTCATGCATTCTCTGTTCACTGTTTCCCAGTCTTAGAGAAGTAGATTTCTATCTGCCAAAGTGCTGTTTTCACAGTGCTAAGTACTCCCAACTCTATCAACAATGTAGGTTTTACCAGTTTTCTAAGTCTCTCTTATTTTCTTGTACTTATACTTGGAATTCTCTGTGTAAACCTCTGTAACTTCTCTAGGTAGATGAATCACTGTATACTTTCTCTTGTTTCTATCTGTTACCAATCTTGAGAAACTCATACATTCTCTGTTCACTGTTTCCCAGTCTTAGAGAAGTAGATTTCTTTCTGCCAAAGTGCTGTTTTCACAGTGCTAAGTACTCTCAACTCTATCCACAATGTAGGTTTTACCAGTTTTCTAAGTCTCTCTTATTTTCTTGTACTTATACTTGGTTTTCTCTGTGTAAACCTCTGTAACTTTTGTAGGTAGATGAATCACTGTGTACTTTCGTTTGTTTCTATCTGTTACCAATCTTGAGAAACTCATACATTCTCTGTTCACTGTTTCACGGACTTAGAGAACTAAATTTCTTTTGGCGAAAGTGCTGTTTTCACAGTGCGAAGTACTCCCAACTCTATCAACAATGTAGGTTTTGCCAGTTTTCTAATTCTTTCTTATTTTCTTGTACTTATACTTGGAATTCCCTGTGTAAACCTCTGTAACTTTTCTAGGTAGATGAATCACTGTGTACTTTCTCTTGTTTCTATCTGTTACCAATCTTGAGAAACTGATACATTCTCTTTTCACTGTTTCACGGACTTAGAAAACTAAATTTCTTTCTGCGAAAGTGCTGTTTTCACAGTGATAAGTACTCCCAACTCTATCAACAATGTAGGTTTTACCAGTTTTCTAAGTCTTTCTTATTTTCTTGTACTAATACTTGGAATTCTCTGTGTAAACCTCTGTAACTTTTCTAGGTAGATGAATCACTGTGTACTTTCTCTTGTTTCTATCTGTTACCAATCTTGAGAAAGTCATACATTCTCTGTTTACTGTTTCAGGGACTTAGACAACTAAATTTCTTTCGGCGAAAGTGCTGTTTTCACAGTGCTAAGTACTCCCAACTCTGTCCACAATATAGGTTTTACCAGTTTTCTAAGTCTCTATTATTTTCTTGTACTTATACTTGGTTTTCTCTGTGTAAACCTCTGTAACTTATCTAGGTAGGTGAATCACTGTGTACTTTCTCTTGTTTCTATCTGTTACCAATCTTGAGAAATTCATACATTTTCTGTTCAGTGTTTCACGGACTTAGAGAACTAAATTTCCTTCGGCGAAAGTGCTGTTTTCACAGTGCTAAGTACTCCCAACTCTATCAACAATGTAGGTTTTACCAGTTTTCTAAGTCTCCCTTATTTTCTTGTACTTATACTTGGAATTCTCTGTGTAAACCTCTGTAACTTTTCTAGGTAGATGAATCACTGTGTACTTTCGCTTGTTTCTGTCTGTTACCAAACTTGAGAAACTCATACATTCTCTGTTCACTGTTTCCCAGTCTTAGAGAAGTAGATTTCTTTCTGCCAAAGTGCTGTTTTCACAGTACTAAGTACTCCCAACTCTATCAACAATGTAGGTTTTACCAGTTTTCTAAGTCTCTCTTATTTTCTTGTACTTATACTTGGTTTTCTCAGTGTAAACCTCTGTAACTTTTCTAGGTAGGTGAATCACTGTGTACTTTCTCTTGTTTCTATCTGTTACCAATCTTGAGAAACTCATACATTCTCAGTTCACTGTTTCAGGGTCTTAGAGAACTAAATTTCTTTCGGCGAAAGTGTTGTTTTCACAGTGCTAAGTACTCCCAACACTATCCACAATGTAGGTTTTACCAGTTTTCTAAGTCTCTCTTATTTTCTTGTACTTATCCTTCGAATTCTCTATGTAAACCTCTGTAACTATTCTAGGTAGATGAATCACTGTGTACTTTCGCTTGTTTCTATCTGTTACCAATCTTGAGAAACTCATACATTCTCTGTTCACTGTTTCACGGACTTAGAGAACTAAATTTCTTTCGGCGAAAGTGCTGTTTTCACAGTGCTAAGTACTCCCAACTCTATCAACAATGTAGGTTTTGCCAGTTGTGTAATTCTTTCTTATTTTCTTGTACTTATACTTGGAATTCCCTGTGTAAACCTCTGTAACTTTTCTAGGTAGATGAATCACTGTGTACTTTCTCTTGTTTCTATATGTTACCAATCTTGAGAAACTCATGCATTCTCTGTTCACTGTTTCCCAGTCTTAGAGAAGTAGATTTCTATCTGCCAAAGTGCTGTTTTCACAGCGCTAAGTACTCCCAACTCTATCAACAATGTAGGTTTTACCGGTTTTCAAAATCTCTCTTACTTTCTTGTACCAATACTTGGAATTCTCTGTGTAAACCTCTGTAACTTTTCTTGGTAGATGAATCACTGTGTACTTTCTCTTGTTTCTATCTGTTACCAATCTTGAGAAACTGATACATTCTCTGTTCACTGTTTCACGGACTTAGACAACTAAATTTCTTTCGGCGAAAGTGCTGTTTTCACAGTGCTAAGTACTCCCAACTCTATCAACAATGTAGGTTTTACCAGTTTTCTAAGTCTCCCTTATTTTCTTGTAATTATACTTGGAATTCTGTGTGTAAACCTCTGTAACTTTTCTAGGTAGATGAATCACTGTGTACTTTCGCTTGTTTCTGTCTGTTACCAAACTTGAGAAACTCATACATTCTCTGTTCACTGTTTCCCAGTCTTAGAGAAGTAGATTTCTTTCTGCCAAAGTGCAGTTTTCACAGTGCTAAGTACTCCCAACTCTATCAACAATGTAGGTTTTACCAGTTTTCTAAGTCTCTCTTACTTTCCTGTACTTATACTTGGTATTCTCAGTGTAAACCTCTGTAACTTTTCTAGGTAGATGAATCACTGTGTACTTTCTCTTGTTTCTATCTGTTACCAATCTTGAGAAACTGATACATTCCCTTTTCACTGTTTCACGGACTTAGAAAACTAAATTTCTTTTGGCGAAAGTGCTGTTTTCACAGTGCTAAGTACTCCCAACTCTATCAACAATGTAGGTTTTACCGGTTTTCAAAGTCTCTCTTATTTTCTTGCACTAATACTTGGAATTCTCTGTGTAAACCTCTGTAACTTTTCTAGGTAGATGAATCACTGTGTACTTTCTCTGGTTTCTATCTGTTACCAATCTTGAGAAACTCATACATTCTCAGTTCACTGTTTCAGGGTCTTAGAGAACTAAATTTCCTTCGGCGAAAGTGCTGTTTTCACCGTGCTAAGTACTCCCAACACTATCCACAATGTAGGTTTTACCAGTTTTCTAAGTCTCCCTTATTTTCTTGTACTTATACTTGGAATTCTCTGTGTAAACCTCTGTAACTTTTCTAGGTAGATGAATCACTGTGTACTTTCGCTTGTTTCTGTCTGTTTCTAAACTTGAGAAACTCATACATTCTCTGTTCACTGTTTCACGGACTTAGAGAACTAAAATTCCTTCGGCGAAAGTGCTGTTTTCACAGTGCTAAGTACTCCCAACTCTATCAACAATGTAGGTTTTACCAGTTTTCTAAGTCTCTCTTATTTTCTTGTACTTATACTTGGAATTCTTTGTGTAAACCTCTGTAACTTCTCTAGGTAGATGAATCACTGTGTACTTTCTCTTGTTTCTATCTGTTACCAATCTTGAGAAACTCATACATTCTCTGTTCACTGTTTCCCATTCTTAGAGAAGTAGATTTCTTTCTGCCAAAGTGCTGTTTTCACAGTGCTAAGTACTCCCAACTCTATCAACAATGTAGGTTTTACCAGTTTTCTAAGTCTCTCTTATTTTCTTGTACTTATACTTGGAATTCTTTGTGGAAACCTCTGTAACTTCTCTAGGTAGATGAATCACTGTGTACTTTCTCTTGTTTCTATCTGTTACCAATCTTGAGAAACTCATGCATTCTCTGTTCACTGTTTCCCAGTCTTAGAGAAGTAGATTTCTTTCTGCCAAAGTGCTGTTTTCACAGTGCTAAGTACTCCCAACTCTATCAACAATGTAGGTTTTACCAGTATTCTAAGTCTCTCTTATTTTCTTGTACTTATACTTGGTTTTCTCAGTGTAAACCTCTGTAACTTTTCTAGGTAGGTGAATCACTGTGTACTTTCTCTTCTTTCTATCTGTTACCAATCTTGAGAAACTAATACATTCTCAGTTCACTGTTTCAGGGTCTTAGAGAACTAAATTTCTTTCGACGAAAGTGTTGTTTTCACAGTGCTAAGTACTCCCAACACTATCCACAATGTAGGTTTTACCAGTTTTCTAAGTCTCTCTTATTTTCTTGTACTTATCCTTCGAATTCTCTATGTAAACCTCTGTAACTATTCTAGGTAGATGAATCACTGTGTACTTTCGCTTGTTTCTATCTGTTACCAATCTTGAGAAACTCATACATTCTCTGTTCACTGTTTCACGGACTTAGAGAACTAAATTTCTTTCGGCGAAAGTGCTGTTTTCACAGTGCTAAGTACTCCCAACTCTATCAACAATGTAGGTTTTACCGGTTTTCAAAGTCTCTCTTATTTTCTTGCACTAATACTTGCAATTCTCTGTGTAAACCTCTGTAACTTTTCTAGGTAGATGAATCACTGTGTACTTTCTCTGGTTTCTATCTGTTACCAATCTTGAGAAACTCATACATTCTCTCTTCACTGTTTCACGGACTTAGACAACTAAATTTCTTTCGGCGAAAGTGCTGTTTTCACAGTGCTAAGTACTCCCAACTCTATCCACAATGTAGGTTTTACCAGTTTTCTAAGTCTCTCTTATTTTCTTGGACTTATACATGTACTTCTCTGTGTAAACTTCTGTAACTTCTCTAGGTATATGAATCACTGTGTACTTTCTCTTGTTTCTATCTGTTACCAGTCTTGAGAAACTCATACATTCTCTATTCATTGTTTCCCAGTCTTAGAGAAGTAGATTTCTTTCTGTGAAAGTGCTGTTTTCACAGTGCTAAGTACTCTCAACTCTATCAACAATGTAGGTTTTACCAGTTTTCTAAGTCTCTCTTATTTTCTTGTACTTATACTTGGTTTTCTCTGTGTAAACCTCTGTAACTTTTCTAGGTAGATGAATCACTGTGTACTTTCTCTTGTATCTATCTGTTACCAATCTTGAGAAACTCATACATTTTCTGTTCACTGTTTCACGGACTTAGAGAACTAAATTTCTTTCGGCGAAAGTGCTGTTTTCACAGTGCTAAGTACTCCCAACTCTATCAACAATGTAGGTTTTGCCAGTTTTCTAATTCTTTCTTATTTTCTTGTACTTATTCTTGGAATTCCCTGTGTAAACCTCTGTAACTTTTCTAGGTAGATGAATCACTGTGTACTTTCTCTTGATTCTATATGTTACCCATCTTGAGAAACTCATACATTCTCAGTTCACTGTTTCAGGGTCTTAGAGAACTAAATTTCTTTCGACGAAAGTGTTTTCACAGTGCTAAGTACTCCCAACACTATCCACAATGTAGGCTTTACCAGTTTTCTAAGTCTCTCTTATTTTCTTGTACTTATACTTGGAATTCTTTGTGTAAACTTCTGTAACTTCTCTAGGTAGATGAATCACTGTGTACTTTCTCTTGTTTCTATCTGTTACCAATCTTGAGAAACTCATACATTCTCTGTTCACTGTTTCCCAGTCTTAGAGAAGTAGATTTCTTTCTACGAAAGTGCTGTTTTCACAGTGCTAAGTACTCCCAACTCTATGCACAATGTAGGTTTTACCAGTTTTCTAAGTCTCTCTTATTTTCTTGGACTTATACTTGGGATTCTCTGTGTAAACCTCTGTAACTTTTCTAGGTAGATGAATCACTGTGTACTTTCTCTTGTTTCTATCTGTTACCAGTCCTGAGAAACTGATACATTCTCTATTCATTGTTTCCCAGTCTTAGAGAAGTAGATTTCTTTCTGCGAAAGTGCTGTTTTCACAGTGCTAAGTACTCTCAACTCTATCAACAATGTAGGTTTTACCAGTTTTCTAAGTCCCTCTTATTTTCTTGTACTTATACTTGGTTTTCTCTGTGTAAACCTCTGTAACTTTTCTAGGTAGATGAATCACTGTGTACTTTCTCTTGTTTCTATCTGTTACCAATCTTGAGAAACTGATACATTCTCTTTTCACTGTTTCACGGACTTAGAGAACTAAATTTCTTTTGGCGAAAGTGCTGTTTTCACAGTGCTAAGTACTCCCAACTCTATCAACAATGTAGGTTTTGCCAGTTTTCTAATTCTTTCTTATTTTCTTGTACTTATACTTGGAATTCCCTGTGTAAACCTCTGCAACTTTTCTAGGTAGATGAATCACTGTGTACTTTCTCTTGATTCTATATGTTACCAATCTTGAGAAACTCATACATTCTCAGTTCACTGTTTCAGGGTCCTAGAGAACTAAATTTCTTTCGGCCAAAGTGTTGTTTTCACAGTGCTAAGTACTCCCAACACTATCCACAATGTAGGTTTTACCAGTTTTCTAAGTCTCTCTTATTTTCTTGTACTTATACTTGGAATTCTTTGTGTAAACTTCTGTAACTTCTCTAGGTAGATGAATCACTGTGTACTTTCTCTTGTTTCTATCTGTTACCAATCTTGAGAAACTCATACATTCTCTGTTCACTGTTTCCCCGTCTTAGAGAAGTAGATTTCTTTCTACGAAAATGCTGTTTTCACAGTGCTAAGTACTCCCAACTCTATCCACAATGTAGGTTTTACCAGTTTTCTAAGTCTCTCTTATTTTCTTGGACTTATACTTGGGATTCTCTGTGTAAACCTGTGTAACTTCTCTAGGTAGATGAATCACTGTGTACTTTCTCTCGTTTCTATCTGTTACCAATCTTCAGAGACTCATATATTCTCTGTTCACCGTATCCCAGTCTTAGAGAAGTAGATTTCTTTCTCGGAAAGTGCCGTTTTCACAGTGCTAAGTACTCCCAACTGTATCGACAATGTAGGTTTTACCAGTTTTCTAAGTCTCTCTTATTTTCTTGTACTTATACATGGAATTCTCTGAGTAAACTTCTGTAACTTCTCTAGGTAGATTAATCACTGTGTATTTTCTCTTGTTTCTATCTGTTACCAATCTTGAGAAACTCATACATTCTCTCTTCACTGTTTCCCAGTGTTAGAGAAGTAGATTTCTTTCTGGAAAAGTGCTGTTTTCACCGTGCTAAGTACTCCCAACTCTATCAACTATGTAGGTTTTACCAGTTTTCTAAGTCTCTCTTATTTTCTTGTACTTATACTTGGAATTCTCTGTGTAAACCTCTGTAACTTTTCTAGGTAGATGAATCACTGTGTACTTTCGCTTGTTTCTGTCTGTTCCCAAACTTGAGAAACTCATACATTCTCTGTTCACTGTTTCACGGACTTAGAGAACTAAATTTCCTTCGGCGAAAGTGCTGTTTTCACAGTGCTAAGTACTCCCAACTCTATCAACAATGTAGGTTTTACCAGTTTTCTAAGTCTCTCTTATTTTCTTGTACTTATACTTGGAATTCTTTGTGTAAACTTCTGTAACTTCTCTAGGTAGATGAATCACTGTGTACTTTCTCTAGTTTCTATCTGTTACCAATCTTGAGAAACTCAGAAATTCTCTATTCACTGTTTCCCAGTCTTAGAGAAGTAGATTTCTTTCTGCGAAAGTGCTGTTTTCACAGTGCTAAGTACTCCCAACTCTATCCACAATGTAGGTTTTACCAGTTTTCTAAGTCTCCCTTATTTTCTTGTACTTATACTTGGAATTCTCTGTGTAAACCTCTGTAACTTTTCTAGGTAGATGAATCACTGTGTACTTTCGCTTGTTTCTGTCTGTTCCCAAACTTGAGAAACTCATACATTCTCTGTTCACTGTCTCACGGACTTAGAGAACTAAATTTCCTTCGGCGAAAGTGCTGTTTTCACAGTGCTAAGTACTCCCAACTCTATCAACAATGTAGGTTTTAGCAGTTTTCTAAGTCTCTCTTATTTTCTTGTACTTATACTTGGAATTCTTTGTGTAAACCTTTGTAACTTCTCTAGGTAGATGAATCACTGTGTACTTTCTCTTGTTTCTATCTGTTACCAATCTTGAGAAACTCATACATTTTCTGTTCACTGTTTCACGGACTTAGAGAACTAAATTTCTTTCGGCGAAAGTGCTGTTTTCACAGTGCTAAGTACTCCCAACTCTATCAACAATGTAGGTTTTACCAGTTTTCTAAGTCTCTCTTATTTTCTTGTACTTATACTTGGAATTCTTTGTGGAAACCTCTGTAACTTCTCTAGGTAGATGAATCACTGTGTACTTTCTCTTGTTTCTATCTCTTACCAAGCTTGAGAAACTCATACATTCTCTGTTCACTGTTTCCCAGTCTTAGAGAAGTAGATTTCTTTCTGCCAAAGTGCTGTTTTCACAGTGCTAAGTACTCCCAACTCTATCAACAATGTAGGTTTTACCAGTATTCTAAGTCTCTCTTATTTCCTTGTACTTATACTTGGTTTTCTCTGTGTAAACCTCTGTAATTTTTCTAGGTAGATGAATCACTGTGTACTTTCTCTGGTTTCTATCTGTTACCAATCTGGAGAAACTGAATACATTCTCTTTTCACTGTTTCACGGACTTAGAAAACTAAATTTCTTTCTGCGAAAGTGCTGTTTTCACAGTGCTAAGTACTCCCAACTCTATGAACAATGTAGGTTTTACCGGTTTTCAAAGTCTCTCTTATTTTCTTGTACTAATACTTGGAATTCTCTGTGTAAACCTCTGTAACTTTTCTAGGTAGATGAATCACTGTGTACTTTCTCTTGTTTCTATCTGTTACCAATCTTGAGAAAGTCATACATTCTCTGTTCACTGTTTCACGGACTTAGAGAACTAAATTTCTTTCGGCGAAAGTGCTGTTTTCACAGTGCTAAGTACTCCCAACTCTATCCACAATATAGGTTTTACCAGTTTTCTAAGTCTCTCTTATTTTCTTGTACTTATACTTGGTTTTCTCTGTGTAAACCTCTGTAACTTTTCTAGGTAGATGAATCACTGTGTACTTTCTCTTGTTTCTATCTGTTACCAATCTTGAGAAATTCATACATTTTCTGTTCAGTGTTTCACGGACATAGAGAACTAAATTTCCTTCGGCGAAAGTGCTGTTTTCACAGTGCTAAGTACTCCCAACTCTATCAACAATGTAGTTTTTACCAGTTTTCTAAGTCTCCCTTATTTTCTTGTACTTATACTTGGAATTCTCTGTGTAAACCTATGTAACTTTTCTAGGTAGATGAATCACTCTGTACTTTCTCTTGTTTCTATCTGTTACCAATCTTGAGAAACTCATACATTCTCTGTTCACTATTTCCCAGTGCTACAGAAGTAGATTTCTTTCTGCGAAAGTGCTGTTTTCACAGTGCTAAGTACTCCCAACTCTATCCACAATGTAGGTTTTACCAGTTTTCTAAGTCTTTCTTATTTTCTTGTACTTATACTTGGAATTCTTTGTGTAAACTTCTGTAACGTCTCTAGGTAGATGAATCACTGTGCACTTTCTCTTGTTTCTATCTGTTACCAATCTTGAGAAACTCATACATTCTCTGTTCACTGTTTCACAGAATTAGAGAACTAAATTTCTTTCGGCGAAAGTGCTGTTTTCACAGTGCTAAGTACTCCCAACTCTATCAACAATGTAGGTTTTACCAGTTTTCTAAGTCTCTCTTATTTTCTTCTACTTATACTTGGAATTCTCTGTGTAAACCTCTGTAACTTCTGTAGGTAGATGAATCACTGTGTACTTTCTCCTGTTTCTTTCTGTTACCAATCTTGAGAAACTCATACATTCTCTGTTCACTGTTTCCCAGTCTTAGAGAAGTAGATTTCTTTCTGCCAAAGTGCTGTTTTCACAGTGCTAAGTACTCCCAACTCCATCAACAATGTAGGTTTTACCAGTTTTCTAAGTCTCCCTTATTTTCTTGTACTTATACTTGGAATTCTCTGTGTAAACCTCTGTAACTTTTCTAGGTAGATGAATCACTGTGTACTTTCGCTTGTTTCTGTCTGTTACCAAACTTGAGAAACTCATACATTCTCTGTTCACCGTTTCACGGACTTAGAGAACTAAATTTCCTTCGGCGAAAGTGCTGTTTTCACAGTGCTAAGTACTCCCAACTCTATCCACAATATAGGTTTTACCAGTTTTCTAAGTCTCTCTTATTTTCTTGTACTTATACTTGGTTTTCTCTGTGTAAACCTCTGTAACTTTTCTAGGTAGATGAATCACTGTGTACTTTCGCTTGTTTCTGTCTGTTACCAAACTTGAGAAACTCATACATTCTCTGTTCACTGTTTCCCAGTCTTAGAGAAGTAGATTTCTTTCTGCCAAAGTGCTGTTTTCACAGTGCTAAGTACTCCCAACTCTATCAACAATGTAGGTTTTACCAGTTTTCTAAGTCTCTCTTATTTTCTTGTACTTATACTTGGTTTTCTCTGTGTAAGCCTCTGTAATTTTTCTAGGTAGATGAATCACTGTGTACTTTCTCTTGTTTCTATCTGTTACCAATCTTGAGAAACTGAATACATTCTCTTTTCACTGTTTCACGGACTTAAAAAACTAAATTTCTTTCTGTGAAAGTGCTGTTTTCACAGTGCTAAGTACTCCCAACTCTATCAACAATGTAGGTTTTACCGGTTTTCAAAGTCTCTCTTATTTTCTTGTACTTATACTTCGAATTCTCTGTGTAAACCTCTGTAACTTTTCTAGGTAGATGAATCACTGTTTACTTTCGCTTGTTTCTGTCTGTTTCCAAACTTGAGAAACTCATACATTCTCTGTTCACTGTTTCACGGACTTAGAGAAGTAAAATTCCTTCAGCGAAAGTGCTGTTTTCACAGTGCTAAGTACTCCCAACTCTATCAACAATGTAGTTTTTGCCAGTTTTCTAATTCTTTCTTATTTTCCTGTACTTATACTTGGAATTCCCTGTGTAAACCTCTGTAACTTTTCTAGGTAGATGAATCACTGTGTACTTTCTTTTATTTCTATCTGTTACCAATCTTGAGAAACTCATGCATTCTCTGTTCACTGTTTCCCAGTCTTAGAGATGTAGATTTCTATCTGCCAAAGTGCTGTTTTCACAGTGCTAAGTACTCCCAACTCTATAAACAATGTAGGTTTTACCAGTTTTCTAAGTCTCTCTTATTTTCTTGTACTTATACTTGGAATTCTCTGTGTAAACCTCTGTAACTTCTCTAGGTAGATGAATCACTGTGTACTTTCTCTCGTTTCTATCTGTTCCCAATCTTGAGAGACTCATACATTCTCTGTTCACCGTTTCCCAGTCTTAGAGAAGTAGATTTCTTTCTTGAAAAGTGCCGTTTTCACAGTGCTAAGTACTCCCAACTGAATCGACAATGTAGGTTTTACCAGTTTTCTAAGTCTCTCTTATTTTCTTGTACTTATACATTGAATTCTCTGAGTAAACTTCTGTAACTTCTCTAGGTAGATGAATCACTGTGTACTTTCTCTTGTTTCTATCTGTTACCAATCTTGAGAAACTGATACATTCTCTTTTCACTGTTTCACAGACTTAGAGAACTAAATTTCTTTCGGCGAATGTGCTGTTTTCACAGTGCTAAGTACTCCCAACTCTATCAAAAATGTAGGTTTTACCAGTTTTCTAAGTCTCTCTTATTTTCTTGTACTTATACATGGAATTCTCTATGTAAACCTCTGTAACTTCTCTAGGTAGATGAATCACTGTGTACTTTCTCTTGTTTCTATCTGTTACCAATCTTGAGAAACTCATACATTTTCTGTTCACTGTTTCTCGGACATAGAGAACTAAATTTCTTTCGGCGAAAGTGCTGTTTTCACAGTGCCAAGTACTCCCAACTCTATCAACAATGTAGGTTTTACCAGTTTTCTAAGTCTGTCTTATTTTCTTGTACTTATCCTTGGAAATCTCTATGTAAACCTCTGTAACTATTCTAGGTAGATGAATCACTGTGTACTTTCGCTTGTTTCTATCTGTTACCAATCTTGAGAAACTCATACATTCTCTCTTCACTGTTTCCCAGTGTTAGAGAAGTAGATTTCTTTCTGGAAAAGTGCTGTTTTCACCGTGCTAAGTACTCCCAACTCTATCAACAACGTAGGTTTTACCAGTTTTCTAAGTCTGTCTTATTTTCTTGTACTTATACTTGGAATTCTCTGTGTAAACCTCTGTAACTTTTCTAGGTAGATGAATCACTGTGTACTTTCGCTTGTTTCTGTCTGTTACCAAACTTGAGAAACTCATACATTCTCTGTTCACTGTTTCCCAGTCTTAGAGAAGTAGATTTCTTTCTGCCAAAGTGCTGTTTTCCCAGTGCTAAGTACTCCCAACTCTATCAACAATGTAGGTTTTACCACTTTTCTAAGTCTCTCTTATTTTCTTGTACTTATACTTGGTTTTCTTTGTGTAAGCCTCTGTAATTTTTCTAGGTAGATGAATCACTGTGTACTTTCTCTTGTTTCTATCTGTTACCAATCTTGAGAAACTGAATACATTCTCTTTTCACTGTTTCACGGACTTAGAGAACTAAATTTCTTTCTGCGAAAGTGCTGTTTTCACAGTGCTAAGTACTCCCAACTCTATCAACAATGTAGGTTTTACCGGTTTTCAAGGTCTCTCTTATTTTCTTGCACTAATACTTGGAATTCTCTGTGTAAACCTCTGTAACTTTTCTAGGTAGATGAATCACTGTGTACTTTCTCTGGTTTCTATCTGTTACCAATCTTGAGAAACTCATACATTCTCTCTTCACTGTTTCACGGACTTAGAGAACTAAATTTCTTTCGGCGAAAGTGCTGTTTTCACAGTGCTAAGTACTCCCAACTCTATCCACAATGTAGGTTTTACCAGTTTTCTAAGTCTCTCTTATTTTCTTGGACTTATACATGTACTTCTCTGTGTAAACTTCTGTAACTTCTCTAGGTATATGAATCACTGTGTACTTTCTCTTGTTTCTATCTGTTACCAGTCTTGAGAAACTCATACATTCTCTATTCATTGTTTCCCAGTCTTAGAGAAGTAGATTTCTTTCTGCGAAAGTGCTGTTTTCACAGTGCTAAGTACTCTCAACTCTATCAACAATGTAGGTTTTACCAGTTTTCTAAGTCTCTCTTATTTTCTTGTACTTATACTTGGTTTTCTCTGTGTAAACCTCTGTAACTTTTCTAGGTAGATGAATCACTGTGTACTTTCTCTTGTATCTATCTGTTACCAATCTTGAGAAACTCATACATTTTCTGTTCACTGTTTCACGGACTTAGAGAACTAAATTTCTTTCGGCGAAAGTGCTGTTTTCACAGTGCTAAGTACTCCCAACTCTATCCACAATGTAGGTTTTACCAGTTTTCTAAGTCTCTCTTATTTTCTTGGACTTATGCATGTACTTCTCTGTGTAAACTTCTGTAACTTCTCTAGGTATATGAATCACTGTGTACTTTCTCTTGTTTCTATCTGTTACCAGTCTTGAGAAACTGATACATTCTCTATTCATTGTTTCCCAGTCTTAGAGAAGTAGATTTCTTTCTGCCAAAGTGCTGTTTTCACAGTGCTAAGTACTCTCAACTCTATCAACAATGTAGGTTTTACCAGTTTTCTAAGTCCCTCTTATTTTCTTGTACTTATACTTGGTTTTCTCTGTGTAAACCTCTGTAACTTTTCTAGGTAGATGAATCACTGTGTACTTTCTCTTGTTTCTATCTGTTACCAATCTTGAGAAATTCATACATTTTCTGTTCACTGTTTCACGGACTTAGAGAACTAAATTTCCTTCCGCGAAAGTGCTGTTTTCACAGTGCTAAGTACTCCCAACTCTATCAACAATGTAGGTTTTACCAGTTTTCTAAGTCTCCCTTATTTTCTTGTACTTATACTTGGAATTCTCTGTGTAAACCTCTGTAACTTTTCTAGATAGATGAATCACTGTGTACTTTCTCTTGTTTCTATCTCTTACCAATCTTGAGAAACTCGTACATTCTCTGTTCACTATTTCCCAGTGCTAGAGAAGTAGATTTCTTTCTGCGAAAGTGCTGTTTTCACAGTGCTAAGTACTCCCAACTCAATTAACAATGTATGTTTTACCAGTTTTCTAAGTCTCTCTTATTTTCTTGTACTTATCCTTCGAATTCTCTATGTAAACCTCTGTAACTATTCTAGGTAGATGAATCACTGTGTACTTTCGCTTGTTTCTATCTGTTACCAATCTTGAGAAACTCATACATTCTCTGTTCACTGTTTCACGGACTTAGAGAACTAAATTTCCTTCGGCGAAAGTGCTGTTTTCACAGTGCTAAGTACTCCCAACTCTATCAACAATGTAGGTTTTACCAGTTTTCTAAGTCTCTCTTATTTTCTTGTACTTATACTTGGAATTCTTTGTGTAAACTTCTGTAACTTCTCTAGGTAGATGAATCACTGTGTACTTTCTCTAGTTTCTATCTGTTACCAATCTTGAGAAACTCAGAAATTCTCTATTCACTGTTTCCCAGTCTTAGAGAAGTAGATTTCTTTCTGCGAAAGTGCTGTTTTCACAGTGCTAAGTACTCCCAACTCTATCCACAATGTAGGTTTTACCAGTTTTCTAAGTCTCCCTTATTTTCTTGTACTTATACTTGGAATTCTCTGTGTAAACCTCTGTAACTTTTCTAGGTAGATGAATCACTGTGTACTTTCGCTTGTTTCTGTCTGTTCCCAAACTTGAGAAACTCATACATTCTCTGTTCACTGTCTCACGGACTTAGAGAACTAAATTTCCTTCGGCGAAAGTGCTGTTTTCACAGTGCTAAGTACTCCCAACTCTATCAACAATGTAGGTTTTAGCAGTTTTCTAAGTCTCTCTTATTTTCTTGTACTTATACTTGGAATTCTTTGTGTAAACCTCTGTAACTTCTCTAGGTAGATGAATCACTGTGTACTTTCTCTTGTTTCTATCTGTTACCAATCTTGAGAAACTCATACATTTTCTGTTCACTGTTTCACGGACTTAGAGAACTAAATTTCTTTCGGCGAAAGTGCTGTTTTCACAGTGCTAAGTACTCCCAACTCTATCAACAATGTAGGTTTTACCAGTTTTCTAAGTCTCTCTTATTTTCTTGTACTTATACTTGGAATTCTTTGTGGAAACCTCTGTAACTTCTCTAGGTAGATGAATCACTGTGTACTTTCTCTTGTTTCTATCTCTTACCAAGCTTGAGAAACTCATACATTCTCTGTTCACTGTTTCCCAGTCTTAGAGAAGTAGATTTCTTTCTGCCAAAGTGCTGTTTTCACAGTGCTAAGTACTCCCAACTCTATCAACAATGTAGGTTTTACCAGTATTCTAAGTCTCTCTTATTTCCTTGTACTTATACTTGGTTTTCTCTGTGTAAACCTCTGTAATTTTTCTAGGTAGATGAATCACTGTGTACTTTCTCTGGTTTCTATCTGTTACCAATCTGGAGAAACTGAATACATTCTCTTTTCACTGTTTCACGGACTTAGAAAACTAAATTTCTTTCTGCGAAAGTGCTGTTTTCACAGTGCTAAGTACTCCCAACTCTATGAACAATGTAGGTTTTACCGGTTTTCAAAGTCTCTCTTATTTTCTTGTACTAATACTTGGAATTCTCTGTGTAAACCTCTGTAACTTTTCTAGGTAGATGAATCACTGTGTACTTTCTCTTGTTTCTATCTGTTACCAATCTTGAGAAAGTCATACATTCTCTGTTCACTGTTTCACGGACTTAGAGAACTAAATTTCTTTCGGCGAAAGTGCTGTTTTCACAGTGCTAAGTACTCCCAACTCTATCCACAATATAGGTTTTACCAGTTTTCTAAGTCTCTCTTATTTTCTTGTACTTATACTTGGTTTTCTCTGTGTAAACCTCTGTAACTTTTCTAGGTAGATGAATCACTGTGTACTTTCTCTTGTTTCTATCTGTTACCAATCTTGAGAAATTCATACATTTTCTGTTCAGTGTTTCACGGACATAGAGAACTAAATTTCCTTCGGCGAAAGTGCTGTTTTCACAGTGCTAAGTACTCCCAACTCTATCAACAATGTAGTTTTTACCAGTTTTCTAAGTCTCCCTTATTTTCTTGTACTTATACTTGGAATTCTCTGTGTAAACCTATGTAACTTTTCTAGGTAGATGAATCACTCTGTACTTTCTCTTGTTTCTATCTGTTACCAATCTTGAGAAACTCATACATTCTCTGTTCACTATTTCCCAGTGCTACAGAAGTAGATTTCTTTCTGCGAAAGTGCTGTTTTCACAGTGCTAAGTACTCCCAACTCTATCCACAATGTAGGTTTTACCAGTTTTCTAAGTCTTTCTTATTTTCTTGTACTTATACTTGGAATTCTTTGTGTAAACTTCTGTAACGTCTCTAGGTAGATGAATCACTGTGCACTTTCTCTTGTTTCTATCTGTTACCAATCTTGAGAAACTCATACATTCTCTGTTCACTGTTTCACAGAATTAGAGAACTAAATTTCTTTCGGCGAAAGTGCTGTTTTCACAGTGCTAAGTACTCCCAACTCTATCAACAATGTAGGTTTTACCAGTTTTCTAAGTCTCTCTTATTTTCTTCTACTTATACTTGGAATTCTCTGTGTAAACCTCTGTAACTTCTGTAGGTAGATGAATCACTGTGTACTTTCTCCTGTTTCTTTCTGTTACCAATCTTGAGAAACTCATACATTCTCTGTTCACTGTTTCCCAGTCTTAGAGAAGTAGATTTCTTTCTGCCAAAGTGCTGTTTTCACAGTGCTAAGTACTCCCAACTCCATCAACAATGTAGGTTTTACCAGTTTTCTAAGTCTCCCTTATTTTCTTGTACTTATACTTGGAATTCTCTGTGTAAACCTCTGTAACTTTTCTAGGTAGATGAATCACTGTGTACTTTCGCTTGTTTCTGTCTGTTACCAAACTTGAGAAACTCATACATTCTCTGTTCACCGTTTCACGGACTTAGAGAACTAAATTTCCTTCGGCGAAAGTGCTGTTTTCACAGTGCTAAGTACTCCCAACTCTATCCACAATATAGGTTTTACCAGTTTTCTAAGTCTCTCTTATTTTCTTGTACTTATACTTGGTTTTCTCTGTGTAAACCTCTGTAACTTTTCTAGGTAGATGAATCACTGTGTACTTTCGCTTGTTTCTGTCTGTTACCAAACTTGAGAAACTCATACATTCTCTGTTCACTGTTTCCCAGTCTTAGAGAAGTAGATTTCTTTCTGCCAAAGTGCTGTTTTCACAGTGCTAAGTACTCCCAACTCTATCAACAATGTAGGTTTTACCAGTTTTCTAAGTCTCTCTTATTTTCTTGTACTTATACTTGGTTTTCTCTGTGTAAGCCTCTGTAATTTTTCTAGGTAGATGAATCACTGTGTACTTTCTCTTGTTTCTATCTGTTACCAATCTTGAGAAACTGAATACATTCTCTTTTCACTGTTTCACGGACTTAAAAAACTAAATTTCTTTCTGTGAAAGTGCTGTTTTCACAGTGCTAAGTACTCCCAACTCTATCAACAATGTAGGTTTTACCGGTTTTCAAAGTCTCTCTTATTTTCTTGTACTTATACTTCGAATTCTCTGTGTAAACCTCTGTAACTTTTCTAGGTAGATGAATCACTGTTTACTTTCGCTTGTTTCTGTCTGTTTCCAAAATTGAGAAACTCATACATTCTCTGTTCACTGTTTCACGGACTTAGAGAAGTAAAATTCCTTCGGCGAAAGTGCTGTTTTCACAGTGCTAAGTACTCCCAACTCTATCAACAATGTAGTTTTTGCCAGTTTTCTAATTCTTTCTTATTTTCTTGTACTTATACTTGGAATTCCCTGTGTAAACCTCTGTAACTTTTCTAGGTAGATGAATCACTGTGTACTTTCTTTTATTTCTATCTGTTACCAATCTTGAGAAACTCATGCATTCTCTGTTCACTGTTTCCCAGTCTTAGAGATGTAGATTTCTATCTGCCAAAGTGCTGTTTTCACAGTGCTAAGTACTCCCAACTCTATAAACAATGTAGGTTTTACCAGTTTTCTAAGTCTCTCTTATTTTCTTGTACTTATACTTGGAATTCTCTGTGTAAACCTCTGTAACTTCTCTAGGTAGATGAATCACTGTGTACTTTCTCTCGTTTCTATCTGTTCCCAATCTTGAGAGACTCATACATTCTCTGTTCACCGTTTCCCAGTCTTAGAGAAGTAGATTTCTTTCTTGAAAAGTGCCGTTTTCACAGTGCTAAGTACTCCCAACTGAATCGACAATGTAGGTTTTACCAGTTTTCTAAGTCTCTCTTATTTTCTTGTACTTATACTTGGTTTTCTCTGTGTAAGCCTCTGTAATTTTTCTAGGTAGATGAATCACTGTGTACTTTCTCTTGTTTCTATCTGTTACCAATCTTGAGAAACTGAATACATTCTCTTTTCACTGTTTCACGGACTTAGAGAACTAAATTTCTTTCTGCGAAAGTGCTGTTTTCACAGTGCTAAGTACTCCCAACTCTATCAACAATGTAGGTTTTGCCAGTTTTCTAATTCTTTCTTATTTTCTTGTACTTATACTTGGAATTCCCTGTGTACACCTCTGTAACTTTTCTAGGTAGATGAATCACTGTGTACTTTCTCTTGTTTCTATCTGTTACCAATCTTGAGAAATTCATACATTTTCTGTTCAGTGTTTCACGGACATAGAGAACTAAATTTCCTTCGGCGAAAGTGCTGTTTTCACAGCGCTAAGTACTCCCAACTCTATCAACAATGTAGGTTTTACCAGTTTTTTAAGTCTCCCTTATTTTCTTGTACTTATACTTGGAATTCTCTGTGTAAACCTCTGTAACTTTTCTAGGTAGATGAATCACTGTGTACTTTCGCTTGTTTCTGTCTGTTACCAAACTTGAGAAACTCATACATTCTCTGTTCACTGTTTCCAGTCTTAGAGAAGTAGATTTCTTTCTGCCAAAGTGCTGTTTTCACAGTGCTAAGTACTCCCAACTCTATCAACAATGTAGGTTTTACCAGTTTTCTAAGCCTCTCTTATTTTCTTGTACTTATACTTGGTTTTCTCAATGTAAACCTCTGTAACTTTTCTAGGTAGGTGAATCACTGTGCACTTTCTCTTGTTTCTATCTGTTACCAATCTTGAGAAACTCATACATTCTCAGTTCACTGTTTCAGGGTCTTAGAGAACTAAATTTCTTTCGGCGAAAGTGTTGTTTTCACAGTGCTAAGTACTCCCAACACTATCCACAATGTAGGTTTTACCAGTTTTCTAAGTCTCTCTTATTTTCTTGTACTTATCCTTCGAATTCTCTATGTAAACCTCTGTAACTATTCTAGGTAGATGAATCACTGTGTACTTTCGCTTGTTTCTATCTGTTACCAATCTTGAGAAACTCATACATTCTCTGTTCATTGTTTCACGGACTTAGAGAACTAAATTTCTTTCGGCGAAAGTGCTGTTTTCACAGTGCTAAGTACTCCCAACTCTATCAACAATGTAGGTTTTGCCAGTTTTCTAATTCTTTCTTATTTTCTTGTACTTATACTTGGAATTCCCTGTGTAAACCTCTGTAACTTTTCTAGGTAGATGAATCACTGTGTACTTTCTCTTGTTTCTATCTGTTACCAATCTTGAGAAACTCATGCATTCTCTGTTCACTGTTTCCCAGTCTTAGAGAAGTAGATTTCTATCTGCCAAAGTGCTGTTTTCACAGCGCTAAGTACTCCCAACTCTATCAACAATGTAGGTTTTACCGGTTTTCAAAGTCTCTCTTACTTTCTTCTACCAATACTTGGAATTCTCTGTGTAAACCTCTGTAACTTTTCTTGGTAGATGAATCACTGTGTACTTTCTCTTGTTTCTATCTGTTACCAATCTTGAGAAACTGATACATTCTCTTTTCACTGTTTCACGGACTTAGAAAACTAAATTTCTTTCTGCGAAAGTGCTGTTTTCACAGTGCTAAGTACTCCCAACTCTATCAACAATGTAGGTTTTACCGGTTTTCAAGGTCTCTCTTATTTTCTTGCACTAATACTTGGAATTCTCTGTGTAAACCTCTGTAACTTTTCTAGGTAGATAAATCACTGTGTACTTTCTCTGGTTTCTATCTGTTACCAATCTTGAGAAACTCATACATTCTCTCTTCACTGTTTCACGGACTTAGAGAACTAAATTTCTTTCGGCGAAAGTGCTGATTTCACAGTGCTAAGTACTCCCAACTCTATCCACAATGTAGGTTTTACCAGTTTTCTAAGTCTCTCTTATTTTCTTGGACTTATACATGTACTTCTCTGTGTAAACTTCTGTAACTTCTCTAGGTATATGAATCACTGTGTACTTTCTCTTGTTTCTATCTGTTACCAGTCTTGAGAAACTCATACATTCTCTATTCATTGTTTCCCAGTCTTAGAGAAGTAGATTTCTTTCTGCGAAAGTGCTGTTTTCACAGTGCTAAGTACTCTCAACTCTATCAACAATGTAGGTTTTACCAGTTTTCTAAGTCTCTCTTATTTTCTTGTACTTATACTTGGTTTTCTCTGTGTAAACCTCTGTAACTTTTCTAGGTAGATGAATCACTGTGTACTTTCTCTTGTATCTATCTGTTACCAATCTTGAGAAACTCATACATTTTCTGTTCACTGTTTCACGGACTTAGAGAACTAAATTTCTTTCGGCGAAAGTGCTGTTTTCACAGTGCTAAGTACTCCCAACTCTATCCACAATGTAGGTTTTACCAGTTTTCTAAGTCTCTCTTATTTTCTTGGACTTATGCATGTACTTCTCTGTGTAAACTTCTGTAACTTCTCTAGGTATATGAATCACTGTGTACTTTCTCTTGTTTCTATCTGTTACCAGTCTTGAGAAACTGATACATTCTCTATTCATTGTTTCCCAGTCTTAGAGAAGTAGATTTCTTTCTGCCAAAGTGCTGTTTTCACAGTGCTAAGTACTCTCAACTCTATCAACAATGTAGGTTTTACCAGTTTTCTAAGTCCCTCTTATTTTCTTGTACTTATACTTGGTTTTCTCTGTGTAAACCTCTGTAACTTTTCTAGGTAGATGAATCACTGTGTACTTTCTCTTGTTTCTATCTGTTACCAATCTTGAGAAATTCATACATTTTCTGTTCACTGTTTCACGGACTTAGAGAACTAAATTTCCTTCCGCGAAAGTGCTGTTTTCACAGTGCTAAGTACTCCCAACTCTATCAACAATGTAGGTTTTACCAGTTTTCTAAGTCTCCCTTATTTTCTTGTACTTATACTTGGAATTCTCTGTGTAAACCTCTGTAACTTTTCTAGATAGATGAATCACTGTGTACTTTCTCTTGTTTCTATCTCTTACCAATCTTGAGAAACTCGTACATTCTCTGTTCACTATTTCCCAGTGCTAGAGAAGTAGATTTCTTTCTGCGAAAGTGCTGTTTTCACAGTGCTAAGTACTCCCAACTCAATTAACAATGTATGTTTTACCAGTTTTCTAAGTCTCTCTTATTTTCTTGTACTTATCCTTCGAATTCTCTATGTAAACCTCTGTAACTATTCTAGGTAGATGAATCACTGTGTACTTTCGCTTGTTTCTATCTGTTACCAATCTTGAGAAACTCATACATTCTCTGTTCACTGTTTCACGGACTTAGAGAACTAAATTTCTTTCGGCTAAAGTGCTGTTTTCACAGTGCTAAGTACTTCCAACTCTATCAACAATGTACGTTTTGCCAGTTTTCTAATTCTTTCTTATTTTCTTGTACTTATACTTAGAATTCCCTGTGTAAACCTCTGTAACTTTTCTAGGTAGATGAATCACTGTGTACTTTCTCTTGTTTCTATATGTTACCAATCTTGAGAAACTCATGCATTCTCTGTTCACTGTTTCCCAGTCTTAGAGAAGTAGATTTCTATCTGCCAAAGTGCTGTTTTCACAGCGCTAAGTACTCCCAACTCTATCAACAATGTAGGTTTTACCGGTTTTCAAAGTCTCTCTTACTTTCTTGTACCAATACTTGGAATTCTCTGTGTAAACCTCTGTAACTTTTCTAGGTAGATGAATCACTGTGTACTTTCTCTTGTTTCTATCTGTTACCAATCTTGAGAAACTCATACATTCTCTGTTCACTGTTTCACGGACTTAGACAACCAAATTTCTTTCGGCGAAAGTGCTGTTTTCACAGTGCTAAGTACTCCCAACTCTATCCACAGTATAGGTTTTACCAGTTTTCTAAGTCTCTCTTATTTTCTTGTACTTATACTTGGTTTTCTCTGTGTGAACCTCTGTAACTTTTCTAGGTAGATGAATCACTGTGTACTTTCTCTTATTTCTATCTGTTACCAATCTTGAGAAATTCATACATTTTCTGTTCACTGTTTCACGGACTTAGAGAACTAAATTTCCTTCGGCGAAAGTGCTGTTTTCACAGTGCTAAGTACTCCCAACTCTATCAACAATGTAGGTTTTACCAGTTTTCTAAGTCTCCCTTATTTTCTTGTACTTATACTTGGAATTCTCTGTGTAAACCTCTGTAGCTTTTCTAGGTAGATGAATCACTGTGTACTTTCGCTTGTTTCTGTCTGTTACCAAACTTGAGAAACTCATACATTCTCTGTTCACTGTTTCACGGACTTAGAGAACTAAATTTCCTTCGGCGAAAGTGCTGTTTTCACAGTGCTAAGTACTCCCGACTCTATCCACAATGTAGGTTTTACCAGTTTTCTAAGTCTCCCTTATTTTCTTGTACTTATACTTGGAATTCTCTGTGTAAACCTCTGTAACTTTTCTAGGTAGATGAATCACTGTGTACTTTCGCTTGTTTCTGTCTGTTACCCAACTTGAGAAACTCATACATTCTCTGTTCACTGTTTCCCAGTCTTAGAGAAGTAGATTTCTTTCTGCCAAAGTGCAGTTTTCACAGTGCTAAGTACTCCCAACTCTATCAACAATGTAGGTTTTACCAGTTTTCTAAGTCTCTCTTATTTTCTTGTACTTATACTTGGTTTTCTCAGTGTAAACCTCTATAACTTTTCTAGGTAGATGAATCACTGTGTACTTTCGCTTGTTTCTATCTGTTACCAATCTTGAGAAACTGATACATTCTCTTTTCACTGTTTCACGGACTTAGAAAACTAAATTTCTTTCTGCGAAAGTGCTGTTTTCACAGTGCTAAGTACTCCCAACTCTATCCACAATATAGGTTTTACCAGTTTTCTAAGTCTCCCTTATTTTCTTGTACTTATACTTGGTTTTCTCTGTGTAAACCTCTGTAACTTTTCTAGGTAGATGAATCACTGGGTACTTTCTCTTGTTTCTATCTGGTACCAATCTTGAGAAACTCATACATTCTCTGTTCACTATTTCCCAGTGATAGAGAAGTAGATTTCTTTCTGCGAAAGTGCTTTTTTCACAGTACTAAGTACTCCCAACTCTATTAACAATGTATGTTTTACCAGTTTTCTAAGTCTCTCTTATTTTCTTGTACTTATCCTTCGAATTCTCTATGTAAACCTCTGTAACTATTCTAGGTAGATGAATCACTGTGTACTTTCGCTTGTTTCTATCTGTTACCAATCTTGAGAAACTCATACATTCTCTGTTCACTGTTTCACGGACTTAGAGAACTAAATTTCTTTCGGCGAAAGTGCTGTTTTCACAGTGCTAAGTACTCCCAACTCTATCAACAATGTAGGTTTTGCCAGTTTTCTAATTCTTTCTTATTTTCTTGTACTTATACTTGGAATTCCCTGTGTAAACCTCTGTAACTTTTCTAGGTAGATGAATCGCTGTGTACGTTCTCTTGTTTCTATATGTTACCAATCTTGAGAAACTCATGCATTCTCTGTTCACTGTTTCCCAGTCTTAGAGAAGTAGATTTCTATCTGCCAAAGTGCTGTTTTCACAGTGCTAAGTACTCCCAACTCTATCAACAATGTAGGTTTTACCGGTTTTCAAAGTCTCCCTTATTTTCTTCTACTAATACTTGGAATTCTCTCTGTAAACCTCTGTAACTTTTCTAGGTAGATGAATCACTGTGTACTTTCTCTTGTTTCTATCTGTTACCAATCTTGAGAAACTCATACATTCTCTGTTCACTGTTTCACGGACTTAGAGAACTAAATTTCTTTCGGCGAAAGTGCTGTTTTCACAGTGCTAAGTACTCCCAACTCTATCCACAATGTAGGTTTTACCAGTTTTCTAAGTCTCTCTTGTTTTCTTGGACTTATACATGTACTTCTCTGTGTAAACTTCTGTAACTTCTCTAGGTATATGAATCACTGTGTACTTTCTCTTGTTTCTATCTGTTACCAGTCTTGGGAAACTCATACATTCTCTATTCATTGTTTCCCAGTCTTAAAGAAGTAGATTTCTTTCTGCGAAAGTGCTGTTTTCACAGTGCTAAGTACTTCCAACTCTATCAACAATGTAGGTTTTACCAGTTTTCTAAGTCTCTCTTATTTTCTTGTACTTATACTTGGTTTTCTCTGTGTAAACCTCTGTAACTTTTCTAGGTAGATGAATCACTGTGTACTTTCTCTTGCTTCTATCTGTTACCAATCTTGAGAAACTCGTACATTTTCTGTTCACTGTTTCACGGACTTAGAGAACTAAATTTCTTTCGGCGAAAGTGCTGTTTTCACAGTGCTAAGTACTCCCAACTCTATCAACAATGTAGGTTTTACCAGTTTTCTAAGTCTCTCTTATTTTCTTGTACTTATACTTAGAATTCTCTGTGTAAACCTCTGTAACTTTTCTAGGTAGATAAATCACTGTGTAGTTTCTCTTGTTTCTATCTGTTACCAAACTTGAGAAACTCATACATTCTCTTTTCACTGTTTCACGGACTTAGAAAACTAAATTTCTTTCGGCGAAAGTGCTGTTTTCACAGTGCTAAGTACTCCCAACTCTATCAACAATGTAGGTTTTACCGGTTTTCTAAGTCTCTCTTATTTTCTTGTACTTATACTTGGAATTCTCTGTGTAAACCTCTGTAACTTTTCTAGGTAGATGAATCACTCTGTACTTTCTCTTGTTTCTATCTGTTACCAATCTTGAGAAACTCATACATTCTCTGTTCACTATTTCCCAGTGCTAGAGAAGTAGATTTCTTTCTGCGAAAGTGCTGTTTTCACAGTGCTAAGTACTCCCAACTCTATCCACAATGTAGGTTTTACCAGTTTTCTAAGTCTTTCTTATTTTCTTGTACTTATACTTGGAATTCTTCGTGTAAACTTCTGTAACGTCTCTAGGTAGATGAATCACTGTGCACTTTGTCTTGTTTCTATCTGTTACCAACCTTGAGAAACTCATACATTCTCTGTTCACTGTTTCACAGAATTAGAGAACTAAATTTCTTTCGGCGAAAGTGCTGTTTTCACAGTGCTAAGTACTCCCAACTCTATCAACAATGTAGGTTTTACCAGTTTTCTAAGTCTCTCTTATTTTCTTCTACTTATACTTGGAATTCTCTGTGTAAACCTCTGTAACTTCTGTAGGTAGATGAATCACTGTGTACTTTCTCCTGTTTCTTTCTGTTACCAATCTTGAGAAACTCATACATTCTCTGTTCACTGTTTCCCAGTCTTAGAGAAGTAGATTTCTTTCTGCCAAAGTGCTGTTTTCACAGTGCTAAGTACTCCCAACTCCATCAACAATGTAGGTTTTACCAGTTTTCTAAGTCTCCCTTATTTTCTTGTACTTATACTTGGAATTCTCTGTGTAAACCTCTGTAACTTTTCTAGGTAGATGAATCACTGTGTACTTTCGCTTGTTTCTGTCTGTTACCAAACTTGAGAAACTCATACATTCTCTGTTCACCGTTTCACGGACTTAGAGAACTAAATTTCCTTCGGCGAAAGTGCTGTTTTCACAGTGCTAAGTACTCCCAACTCTATCCACAATATAGGTTTTACCAGTTTTCTAAGTCTCTCTTATTTTCTTGTACTTATACTTGGTTTTCTCTGTGTAAACCTCTGTAACTTTTCTAGGTAGATGAATCACTGTGTACTTTCGCTTGTTTCTGTCTGTTACCAAACTTGAGAAACTCATACATTCTCTGTTCACTGTTTCCCAGTCTTAGAGAAGTAGATTTCTTTCTGCCAAAGTGCTGTTTTCACAGTGCTAAGTACTCCCAACTCTATCAACAATGTAGGTTTTACCAGTTTTCTAAGTCTCTCTTATTTTCTTGTACTTATACTTGGTTTTCTCTGTGTAAGCCTCTGTAATTTTTCTAGGTAGATGAATCACTGTGTACTTTCTCTTGTTTCTATCTGTTACCAATCTTGAGAAACTGAATACATTCTCTTTTCACTGTTTCACGGACTTAAAAAACTAAATTTCTTTCTGTGAAAGTGCTGTTTTCACAGTGCTAAGTACTCCCAACTCTATCAACAATGTAGGTTTTACCGGTTTTCAAAGTCTCTCTTATTTTCTTGTACTTATACTTCGAATTCTCTGTGTAAACCTCTGTAACTTTTCTAGGTAGATGAATCACTGTTTACTTTCGCTTGTTTCTGTCTGTTTCCAAACTTGAGAAACTCATACATTCTCTGTTCACTGTTTCACAGACTTAGAGAAGTAAAATTCCTTCGGCGAAAGTGCTGTTTTCACAGTGCTAAGTACTCCCAACTCTATCAACAATGTAGTTTTTGCCAGTTTTCTAATTCTTTCTTATTTTCTTGTACTTATACTTGGAATTCCCTGTGTAAACCTCTGTAACTTTTCTAGGTAGATGAATCACTGTGTACTTTCTTTTATTTCTATCTGTTACCAATCTTGAGAAACTCATGCATTCTCTGTTCACTGTTTCCCAGTCTTAGAGATGTAGATTTCTATCTGCCAAAGTGCTGTTTTCACAGTGCTAAGTACTCCCAACTCTATAAACAATGTAGGTTTTACCAGTTTTCTAAGTCTCTCTTATTTTCTTGTACTTATACATTGAATTCTCTGAGTAAACTTCTGTAACTTCTCTAGGTAGATGAATCACTGTGTACTTTCTCTTGTTTCTATCTGTTACCAATCTTGAGAAACTGATACATTCTCTTTTCACTGTTTCACAGACTTAGAGAACTAAATTTCTTTCGGCGAATGTGCTGTTTTCACAGTGCTAAGTACTCCCAACTCTATCAAAAATGTAGGTTTTACCAGTTTTCTAAGTCTCTCTTATTTTCTTGTACTTATACATGGAATTCTCTATGTAAACCTCTGTAACTTCTCTAGGTAGATGAATCACTGTGTACTTTCTCTTGTTTCTATCTGTTACCAATCTTGAGAAACTCATACATTTTCTGTTCACTGTTTCTCGGACATAGAGAACTAAATTTCTTTCGGCGAAAGTGCTGTTTTCACAGTGCCAAGTACTCCCAACTCTATCAACAATGTAGGTTTTACCAGTTTTCTAAGTCTGTCTTATTTTCTTGTACTTATCCTTGGAAATCTCTATGTAAACCTCTGTAACTATTCTAGGTAGATGAATCACTGTGTACTTTCGCTTGTTTCTATCTGTTACCAATCTTGAGAAACTCATACATTCTCTCTTCACTGTTTCCCAGTGTTAGAGAAGTAGATTTCTTTCTGGAAAAGTGCTGTTTTCACCGTGCTAAGTACTCCCAACTCTATCAACAACGTAGGTTTTACCAGTTTTCTAAGTCTGTCTTATTTTCTTGTACTTATACTTGGAATTCTCTGTGTAAACCTCTGTAACTTTTCTAGGTAGATGAATCACTGTGTACTTTCGCTTGTTTCTGTCTGTTACCAAACTTGAGAAACTCATACATTCTCTGTTCACTGTTTCCCAGTCTTAGAGAAGTAGATTTCTTTCTGCCAAAGTGCTGTTTTCCCAGTGCTAAGTACTCCCAACTCTATCAACAATGTAGGTTTTACCACTTTTCTAAGTCTCTCTTATTTTCTTGTACTTATACTTGGTTTTCTCTGTGTAAGCCTCTGTAATTTTTCTAGGTAGATGAATCACTGTGTACTTTCTCTTGTTTCTATCTGTTACCAATCTTGAGAAACTGAATACATTCTCTTTTCACTGTTTCACGGACTTAGAGAACTAAATTTCTTTCTGCGAAAGTGCTGTTTTCACAGTGCTAAGTACTCCCAACTCTATCAACAATGTAGGTTTTGCCAGTTTTCTAATTCTTTCTTATTTTCTTGTACTTATACTTGGAATTCCCTGTGTACACCTCTGTAACTTTTCTAGGTAGATGAATCACTGTGTACTTTCTCTTGTTTCTATCTGTTACCAATCTTGAGAAATTCATACATTTTCTGTTCAGTGTTTCACGGACATAGAGAACTAAATTTCCTTCGGCGAAAGTGCTGTTTTCACAGTGCTAAGTACTCCCAACTCTATCAGCAATGTAGGTTTTACCAGTTTTTTAAGTCTCCCTTATTTTCTTGTACTTATACTTGGAATTCTCTGTGTAAACCTCTGTAACTTTTCTAGGTAGATGAATCACTGTGTACTTTCGCTTGTTTCTGTCTGTTACCAAACTTGAGAAACTCATACATTCTCTGTTCACTGTTTCCAGTCTTAGAGAAGTAGATTTCTTTCTGCCAAAGTGCTGTTTTCACAGTGCTAAGTACTCCCAACTCTATCAACAATGTAGGTTTTACCAGTTTTCTAAGCCTCTCTTATTTTCTTGTACTTATACTTGGTTTTCTCAATGTAAACCTCTGTAACTTTTCTAGGTAGGTTAATCACTGTGCACTTTCTCTTGTTTCTATCTGTTACCAATCTTGAGAAACTCATACATTCTCAGTTCACTGTTTCAGGGTCTTAGAGAACTAAATTTCTTTCGGCGAAAGTGTTGTTTTCACAGTGCTAAGTACTCCCAACACTATCCACAATGTAGGTTTTACCAGTTTTCTAAGTCTCTCTTATTTTCTTGTACTTATCCTTCGAATTCTCTATGTAAACCTCTGTAACTATTCTAGGTAGATGAATCACTGTGTACTTTCGCTTGTTTCTATCTGTTACCAATCTTGAGAAACTCATACATTCTCTGTTCATTGTTTCACGGACTTAGAGAACTAAATTTCTTTCGGCGAAAGTGCTGTTTTCACAGTGCTAAGTACTCCCAACTCTATCAACAATGTAGGTTTTGCCAGTTTTCTAATTCTTTCTTATTTTCTTGTACTTATACTTGGAATTCCCTGTGTAAACCTCTGTAACTTTTCTAGGTAGATGAATCACTGTGTACTTTCTCTTGTTTCTATCTGTTACCAATCTTGAGAAACTCATGCATTCTCTGTTCACTGTTTCCCAGTCTTAGAGAAGTAGATTTCTATCTGCCAAAGTGCTGTTTTCACAGCGCTAAGTACTCCCAACTCTATCAACAATGTAGGTTTTACCGGTTTTCAAAGTCTCTCTTACTTTCTTCTACCAATACTTGGAATTCTCTGTGTAAACCTCTGTAACTTTTCTTGGTAGATGAATCACTGTGTACTTTCTCTTGTTTCTATCTGTTACCAATCTTGAGAAACTGATACATTCTCTTTTCACTGTTTCACGGACTTAGAAAACTAAATTTCTTTCTGCGAAAGTGCTGTTTTCACAGTGCTAAGTACTCCCAACTCTATCAACAATGTAGGTTTTACCGGTTTTCAAGGTCTCTCTTATTTTCTTGCACTAATACTTGGAATTCTCTGTGTAAACCTCTGTAACTTTTCTAGGTAGATGAATCACTGTGTACTTTCTCTGGTTTCTATCTGTTACCAATCTTGAGAAACTCATACATTCTCTCTTCACTGTTTCACGGACTTAGAGAACTAAATTTCTTTCGGCGAAAGTGCTGTTTTCACAGTGCTAAGTACTCCCAACTCTATCCACAATGTAGGTTTTACCAGTTTTCTAAGTCTCTCTTATTTTCTTGGACTTATACATGTACTTCTCTGTGTAAACTTCTGTAACTTCTCTAGGTATATGAATCACTGTGTACTTTCTCTTGTTTCTATCTGTTACCAGTCTTGAGAAACTCATACATTCTCTATTCATTGTTTCCCAGTCTTAGAGAAGTAGATTTCTTTCTGCGAAAGTGCTGTTTTCACAGTGCTAAGTACTCTCAACTCTATCAACAATGTAGGTTTTACCAGTTTTCTAAGTCTCTCTTATTTTCTTGTACTTATACTTGGTTTTCTCTGTGTAAACCTCTGTAACTTTTCTAGGTAGATGAATCACTGTGTACTTTCTCTTGTATCTATCTGTTACCAATCTTGAGAAACTCATACATTTTCTGTTCACTGTTTCACGGACTTAGAGAACTAAATTTCTTTCGGCGAAAGTGCTGTTTTCACAGTGCTAAGTACTCCCAACTCTATCCACAATGTAGGTTTTACCAGTTTTCTAAGTCTCTCTTATTTTCTTGGACTTATGCATGTACTTCTCTGTGTAAACTTCTGTAACTTCTCTAGGTATATGAATCACTGTGTACTTTCTCTTGTTTCTATCTGTTACCAGTCTTGAGAAACTGATACATTCTCTATTCATTGTTTCCCAGTCTTAGAGAAGTAGATTTCTTTCTGCCAAAGTGCTGTTTTCACAGTGCTAAGTACTCTCAACTCTATCAACAATGTAGGTTTTACCAGTTTTCTAAGTCCCTCTTATTTTCTTGTACTTATACTTGGTTTTCTCTGTGTAAACCTCTGTAACTTTTCTAGGTAGATGAATCACTGTGTACTTTCTCTTGTTTCTATCTGTTACCAATCTTGAGAAATTCATACATTTTCTGTTCACTGTTTCACGGACTTAGAGAACTAAATTTCCTTCGGCGAAAGTGCTGTTTTCACAGTGCTAAGTACTCCCGACTCTATCCACAATGTAGGTTTTACCAGTTTTCTAAGTCTCCCTTATTTTCTTGTACTTATACTTGGAATTCTCTGTGTAAACCTCTGTAACTTTTCTAGGTAGATGAATCACTGTGTACTTTCGCTTGTTTCTGTCTGTTACCAAACTTGAGAAACTCATACATTCTCTGTTCACTGTTTCCCAGTCTTAGAGAAGTAGATTTCTTTCTGCCAAAGTGCAGTTTTCACAGTGCTAAGTACTCCCAACTCTATCAACAATGTAGGTTTTACCAGTTTTCTAAGTCTCTCTTATTTTCTTGTACTTATACTTGGTTTTCTCAGTGTAAACCTCTATAACTTTTCTAGGTAGATGAATCACTGTGTACTTTCTCTTGTTTCTATCTGTTACCAATCTTGAGAAACTGATACATTCTCTTTTCACTGTTTCACGGACTTAGAAAACTAAATTTCTTTCTGCGAAAGTGCTGTTTTCACAGTGCTAAGTACTCCCAACTCTATCCACAATATAGGTTTTACCAGTTTTCTAAGTCTCCCTTATTTTCTTGTACTTATACTTGGTTTTCTCTGTGTAAACCTCTGTAACTTTTCTAGGTAGATGAATCACTGGGTACTTTCTCTTGTTTCTATCTGGTACCAATCTTGAGAAACTCATACATTCTCTGTTCACTATTTCCCAGTGATAGAGAAGTAGATTTCTTTCTGCGAAAGTGCTTTTTTCACAGTACTAAGTACTCCCAACTCTATTAACAATGTATGTTTTACCAGTTTTCTAAGTCTCTCTTATTTTCTTGTACTTATCCTTCGAATTCTCTATGTAAACCTCTGTAACTATTCTAGGTAGATGAATCACTGTGTACTTTCGCTTGTTTCTATCTGTTACCAATCTTGAGAAACTCATACATTCTCTGTTCACTGTTTCACGGACTTAGAGAACTAAATTTCTTTCGGCGAAACTGCTGTTTTCACAGTGCTAAGTACTCCCAACTCTATCAACAATGTAGGTTTTGCCAGTTTTCTAATTCTTTCTTATTTTCTTGTACTTATACTTGGAATTCCCTGTGTAAACCTCTGTAACTTTTCTAGGTAGATGAATCGCTGTGTACGTTCTCTTGTTTCTATATGTTACCAATCTTGAGAAACTCATGCATTCTCTGTTCACTGTTTCCCAGTCTTAGAGAAGTAGATTTCTATCTGCCAAAGTGCTGTTTTCACAGTGCTAAGTACTCCCAACTCTATCAACAATGTAGGTTTTACCGGTTTTCAAAGTCTCCCTTATTTTCTTGTACTAATACTTGGAATTCTCTCTGTAAACCTCTGTAACTTTTCTAGGTAGATGAATCACTGTGTACTTTCTCTTGTTTCTATCTGTTACCAATCTTGAGAAACTCATACATTCTCTGTTCACTGTTTCACGGACTTAGAGAACTAAATTTCCTTCGGCGAAAGTGCTGTTTTCACAGTGCTAAGTACTCCCAACTCTATCCACAATGTAGGTTTTACCAGTTTTCTAAGTCTCTCTTGTTTTCTTGGACTTATACATGTACTTCTCTGTGTAAACCTCTGTAACTTCTGTAGGTAGATGAATCACTGTGTACTTTCTCCTGTTTCTTTCTGTTACCAATCTTGAGAAACACATACATTCCCTGTTCACTGTTTCCCAGTCTTAGAGAAGTAGATTTCTTTCTGCCAAAGTGCTGTTTTCACAGTGCTAAGTACTCCCAACTCCATCAACAATGTAGGTTTTACCAGTTTTCTAAGTCTCCCTTATTTTCTTGTACTTATACTTGGAATTCTCTGTGTAAACCTCTGTAACTTTTCTAGGTAGATGAATCACTGTGTACTTTCGCTTGTTTCTGTCTGTTACCAAACTTGAGAAACTCATACATTCTCTGTTCACCGTTTCACGGACTTAGAGAACTAAATTTCCTTCGGCGAAAGTGCTGTTTTCACAGTGCTAAGTACTCCCAACTCTATCAACAATGTAGGTTTTACCAGTTTTCTAAGTCTCTCTTATTTTCTTGTACTTATACTTGGAATTCTTTGTGTAAACCTCTGTAAGTTTTCTAGGTAGATGAATCACTGTGTACTTTCTCTTGTTTCTATCTGTTACCAATCTTGAGAGACTCATACATTCTCTGTTCACCGTTTCCCAGTCTTAGAGAAGTAGATTTCTTTCTCGGAAAGTGCCGTTTTCACAGTGCTAAGTACTCCCAACTGTATCAACAATGTAGGTTTTACCAGTTTTCTAAGTCTCTCTTATTTTCTTGTACTTATACTTGGTTTTCTCTGTGTAAACCTCTGTAATTTTTCTAGGTAGATGAATCACTGTGTACTTTCTCTGGTTTCTATCTGTTACCAATCTTGAGAAACTGAATACATTCTCTTTTCACTGTATCACGGACTTAGAAAACTAAATTTCTTTCTGCGATAGTGCTGTTTTCACAGTGCTAAGTACTCCCAACTCTATCAACAATGTAGGTTTTACCGGTTTTCAAAGTCTCTCTTATTTTCTTGTACTAATACTTGGAATTCTCTGTGTAAACTTCTGTAACTTTTCTAGGTAGATGAATCACTGTGTACTTTCTCTTGTTTCTATCTGTTACCAATCTTGAGAAACTCATACATTCTCTGTTCACTGTTTCACGGACTTAGAGAACTAAATTTCTTTCGGCGAAAGTGCTGTTTTCACAGTGCTAAGTACTCCCAACTCTATCAACAATGTAGGTTTTGCCAGTTTTCTAATTCTTTCTTATTTTCTTGTACTTATACTTGGAATTCCCTGTGTAAACCTCTGTAACTTTTCTAGGTAGATGAATCACTGTGTACGTTCTCTTGTTTCTATATGTTACCAATCTTGAGAAACTCATGCATTCTCTGTTCACTGTTTCCCAGTCTTAGAGAAGTAGATTTCTATCTGCCAAAGTGCTGTTTTCACAGTGCTAAGTACTCCCAACTCTATCAACAATGTAGGTTTTACCGGTTTTCAAAGTCTCTCTTATTTTCTTGTACTAATACTTGGAATTCTCTGTGTAAACCTCTGTAACTTTTCTAGGTAGATGAATCACTGTGTACTTTCTCTTGTTTCTATCTGTTACCAATCTTGAGAAACTCATACATTCTCTGTTCACTGTTTCACGGACTTAGACAACTAAATTTCTTTCGGCGAAAGTGCTGTTTTCACAGTGCTAAGTACTCCCAACTCTATCCACAATGTAGGTTTTACCAGTTTTCTAAGTCTCTCTTATTTTCTTGTACTTATACTTGGTTTTCTGTGTGTAAACCTCTGTAACTTTTCTAGGTAGATGAATCACTGTGTACTTTCTCTTGTTTCTATCTGTTACCAATCTTGAGAAACTCATACATTTTCTGTTCACTGTTTCACGGACTTAGAGAACTAAATTTCCTTTGGCGAAAGTGCTGTTTTCACAGTGCTAAGTACTCCCAACTCTATCAACAATGTAGGTTTTACCAGTTTTCTAAGTCTCCCTTATTTTCTTGTACTTATACTTGGAATTCTCTGTGTAAACCTCTGTAACTTTTCTAGGTAGATGAATCACTGTGTACTTTCGCTTGTTTCTGTCTGGTACCAAACTTGAGAAACTCATACATTCTCTGTTCACTGTTTCACGGACTTAGAGAACTAAATTTCCTTCGGCGAAAGTGCTGTTTTCACAGTGCTAAGTACTCCCAACTCTATCCACAATGTAGGTTTTACCAGTTTTCTAAGTCTCTCTTGTTTTCTTGGACTTATACATGTACTTCTCTGTGTAAACTTCTGTAACTTCTCTAGGTATATGAATCACTGTGTACTTTCTCTTGTTTCTATCTGTTACCAGTCTTGGGAAATTCATACATTCTCTATTCATTGTTTCCCAGTCTTAGAGAAGTAGATTTCTTTCTGCGAAAGTGCTGTTTTCACAGTGCTAAGTACTTCCAACTCTATCAACAATGTAGGTTTTACCAGTTTTCTAAGTCTCTCTTATTTTCTTGTACTTATACTTGGTTTTCTCTGTGTAAACCTCTGTAACTTTTCTAGGTAGATGAATCACTGTGTACTTTCTCTTGTTTCTATCTGTTACCAATCTTGAGAAACTCGTACATTTTCTGTTCACTGTTTCACGGACTTAGAGAACTAAATTTCTTTCGGCGAAAGTGCTGTTTTCACAGTGCTAAGTACTCCCAACTCTATCAACAATGTAGGTTTTACCAGTTTTCTAAGTCTCTCTTATTTTCTTATACTTATACTTGGAATTCTCTGTGTAAACCTCTGTAACTTTTCTAGGTAGATAAATCACTGTGTAGTTTCTCTTGTTTCTATCTGTTACCAAACTTGAGAAACTCATACATTCTCTTTTCACTGTTTCACGGACTTAGAAAACTAAATTTCGTTCGGCGAAAGTGCTGTTTTCACAGTGCTAAGTACTCCCAACTCTATCAACAATGTAGGTTTTACCGGTTTTCTAAGTCTCTCTTATTTTCTTGTACTTATACTTGGAATTCTCTGTGTAAACCTCTGTAACTTTTCTAGGTAGATGAATCACTCTGTACTTTCTCTTGTTTCTATCTGTTACCAATCTTGAGAAACTCATACATTCTCTGTTCACTATTTCCCAGTGCTAGAGAAGTAGATTTCTTTCTGCGAAAGTGCTGTTTTCACAGTGCTAAGTACTCCCAACTCTATCCACAATGTAGGTTTTACCAGTTTTCTAAGTCTTTCTTATTTTCTTGTACTTATACTTGGAATTCTTTGTGTAAACTTCTGTAACGTCTCTAGGTAGATGAATCACTGTGCACTTTCTCTTGTTTCTATCTGTTACCAATCTTGAGAAACTCATACATTCTCTGTTCACTGTTTCACAGAATTAGAGAACTAAATTTCTTTCGGCGAAAGTGCTGTTTTCACAGTGCTAAGTACTCCCAACTCTATCAACAATGTAGGTTTTACCAGTTTTCTAAGTCTCTCTTATTTTCTTGTACTTATACTTGGAATTCTCTGTGTAAACCTCTGTAACTTCTGTAGGTAGATGAATCACTGTGTACTTTCTCCTGTTTCTTTCTGTTACCAATCTTGAGAAACTCATACATTCTCTGTTCACTGTTTCCCAGTCTTAGAGAAGTAGATTTCTTTCTGCCAAAGTGCTGTTTTCACAGTGCTAAGTACTCCCAACTCCATCAACAATGTAGGTTTTACCAGTTTTCTAAGTCTCCCTTATTTTCTTGTACTTATACTTGGAATTCTCTGTGTAAACCTCTGTAACTTTTCTAGGTAGATGAATCACTGTGTACTTTCGCTTGTTTCTGTCTGTTACCAAACTTGAGAAACTCATACATTCTCTGTTAACCGTTTCACGGACTTAGAGAACTAAATTTCCTTCGGCGAAAGTGCTGTTTTCACAGTGCTAAGTACTCCCAACTCTATCAACAATGTAGGTTTTACCAGTTTTCTAAGTCTCTCTTATTTTCTTGTACTTATACTTGGAATTCTTTGTGTAAACCTCTGTAAGTTTTCTAGGTAGATGAATCACTGTGTACTTTCTCTTGTTTCTATCTGTTACCAATCTTGAGAGACTCATACATTCTCTGTTCACCGTTTCCCAGTCTTAGAGAAGTAGATTTCTTTCTCGGAAAGTGCCGTTTTCACAGTGCTAAGTACTCCCAACTCTATCAACAATGTAGATTTTACCAGTTTTCTAAGTCTCTCTTATTTTCTTGTACTTATACTTGGTTTTCTCTCTGTAAACCTCTGTAATTTTTCTAGGTAGATGAATCACTGTGTACTTTCTCTGGTTTCTATCTGTTACCAATCTTGAGAAACTCATACATTCTCTGTTCACTGTTTCACGGACTTAGAGAACTAAATTTCTTTCGGCGAAAGTGCTGTTTTCACAGTGCTAAGTACTCCCAACTCTATCAACAATGTAGGTTTTACCAGTTTTCTAAGTCTCTCTTATTTTCTTGGACTTATACTTGGAATTCCCTGTGTAAACCTCTGTAACTTTTCTAGGTAGATGAATCACTGTTTACTTTCTTTTGTTTCTATATGTTACCAATCTTGAGAAACTCATGCATTCTCTGTTCACTGTTTCCCAGTCTTAGAGAAGTAGATTTCTATCTGCCAAAGTGCTGTTTTCACAGTGCTAAGTACTCCCAACTCTATCAACAATGTAGGTTTTACCAGTTTTCTAAGTCTCTCTTATTTTCTTGTACTTATACTTGGTTTTCTCTGTGTAAACCTCTGTAATTTTTCTAGGTAGATGAATCACTGTGTACTTTCTCTTGTTTCTATCTGTTACCAATCTTGAGAAACTGAATACATATTCTTTTGACTGTTTCACGGACTTAGAAAACTAAATTTCTTTCTGCGAAAGTGCTGTTTTCACAGTGCTAAGTACTCCCAACTCTATCAACAATGTAGGTTTTACCGGTTTTCAAAGTCTCTCTTATTTTCTTGTACTAATACTTGGAATTCTCTGTGTAAACCTCTGTAACTTTTCTAGGTAGATGAATCACTGTGTACTTTCTCTTGTTTCTATCTGTTACCAATCTTGAGAAACTCATACATTCCCTGTTCACTGTTTCACGGACTTAGAGAACTAAATTTCTTTCGGCGAAAGTGCTGTTTTCACTGTGCTAAGTACTCCCAACTCTATCCACAATATAGGTTTTACCAGTTTTCTAAGTCTCTCTTATTTTCTTGCACTTATACTTGGTTTTCTCTGTGTAAACCTCTGTAACTTTTCTAGGTAGATGAATCACTGTGTACTTTCTCTTGTTTCTATCTGTTACCAAACTTGAGAAACTCATACATTCTCTCTTCACTGTTTCACGGACTTAGAGAACTAAATTTCCTTCCGCGAAAGTGCTGTTTTCACAGTGCTAAGTACTCCCAACTCTATCAACAATGTAGGTTTTACCAGTTTTCTAAGTCTCCCTTATTTTCATGTTCTTATATTTGGAATTCTCTGTGGAAACCTCTGTAACTTTTCTAGGTAGATGAATCACTGTGTACTTTCTCTTGTTTCTATCTGTTCCCAATCTTGAGAAACTCATACATTCTCTGTTCACTATTTCCCAGTGCTAGAGAAGTAGATTTCTTTCTGCGAAAGTGCTGTTTTCACAGTGCTAAGTATTCCCAACTCTATCAACAATGTAGGTTTTACCGGTTTTCAAAGTCTCTCTTATTTTCTTGTACTAATACTTTGAATTCTCTGTGTAAACCTCTGTAACTTTTCTAGGTAGATGAATCACTGTGTACTTTCTCTTGTTTCTATCTGTTACCAATCTTGAGAAACTCATACATTCTCTGTTCACTGTTTCATGGACTTAGACAACTAAATTTCTTTCGGCGAAAGTGCTGTTTTCACAGTGCTAAGTACTCCCAACTCTATTCACAATGTAGGTTTTACCAGTTTTCTAAGTCTCTCTTATTTTCTTGTACTTATACTTGGTTTTCTGTGTGTAAACCTCTGTAACTTTTCTAGGTAGATGAATCACTGTGTACTTTCTCTTGTTTCTATCTGTTACCAATCTTGAGAAACTCATACATTTTCTGTTCACTGTTTCACGGACTTAGAGAACTAAATTTCCTTCGGCGAAAGTGCTGTTTTCACAGTGCGAAGTACTCCCAACTCTATCAACAATGTAGGTTTTACCAGTTTTCTAAGTCTCCCTTATTTTCTTGTACTTATACTTGGAATTCTCTGTGTAAACCTCTGTAACTTTTCTAGGTAGATGAATCACTGTGTACTTTCGCTTGTTTCTGTCTGGTACCAAACTTGAGAAACTCATACATTCTCTGTTCACTGTTTCACGGACTTAGAGAACTAAATTTCCTTCGGCGAAAGTGCTGTTTTCACAGTGCTAAGTACTCCCAACTCTATCCACAATGTAGGTTTTACCAGTTTTCTAAGTCTCTCTTATTTTCTTGTACTTATACTTGGTTTTCTCTGTGTAAACCTCTGTAATTTTTCTAGGTAGATGAATCACTGTGTACTTTCTCTTGTTTCTATCTGTTACCAATTTTGAGAAAATGAATACATTCTCTTTTCACTGTTTCACGGACTTAGAAAACTAAATTTCTTTCTGCGAAAGTGCTGTTTTCACAGTGCTAAGTACTCCCAACTCTATCAACAATGTAGGTTTTACCGGTTTTCAAAGTCTCTCTTATTTTCTTGTACTAATACTTGGAATTCTCTGTGTAAACCTCTGTAACTTTTCTAGGTAGATGAATCACTGTGTACTTTCTCTTGTTTCTATCTGTTACCAATCTTGAGAAACTCATACATTCTCTGATCTCTGTTTCACGGACTTAGACTACTAAATTTCTTTCGGCGAAAGTGCTGTTTTCACAGTGCTAAGTACTCCCAACTCTATCCACAATATAGGTTTTACCAGTTTTCTAAGTCTCTCTTATTTTCTTGTACTTATACTTGGTTTTCTGTGTGTAAACCTCTGTAACTTCTCTAGGTAGATGAATCACTGTGTACTTTCTCTCGTTTCTATCTGTTACCAATCTTGAGAGACTCATACATTCTCTGTTCACCGTTTCCCAGTCTTAGAGAAGTAGATTTCTTTCTCGGAAAGTGCCGTTTTCGCAGTGCTAAGTACTCCCAACTGTATCGACAATGTAGGTTTTACCAGTTTTCTAAGTCTCTTTTATTTTCTTGTACTTATACATGGAATTCTCTGAGTAAACTTCTGTAACTTCTCTAGGTAGATTAATCACTGTGTACTTTCTCTTGTTTCTATCTGTTACCAATCTTGAGAAACTCATACATTCTCTCTTCACTGTTTCCCAGTTTTAGAGAAGTAGATTTCTTTCTGGAAAAGTGCTGTTTTCACCGTGCTAAGTACTCCCAACTCTATCAACTATGTAGGTTTTACCAGTTTTCTAAGTCTCTCTTATTTAATTGTACTTATACTTGGAATTCTCTGTGTAAACCTCTGTAACTTTTCTAGGTAGATGAATCACTGTGTACTTTCTCTTGTTTCTATCTGTTACCAATCTTGAGAAACTGATAAATTCTCTTTTCACTGTTTCACGGACTTAGAGAACTAAATTTCTTTCGGCGAAAGTGCTGTTTTCACAGTGCTAAGTACTCCCAACTCTATCAACAATGTAGGTTTTACCAGTTTTCTAAGTCTCTCTTATTTTCTTGTACTTATCCTTGGAATTCTCTGTGTAAACCTCTGTAACTTCTCTAGGTAGATGAATCACTGTGTACTTTCTCTTGTTTCTTTCTGTTACCAATCTTGAGAAACTCATAAATTCTCTATTCACTGTTTCCCAGTCTTAGAGAAGTTGATTTCTTTCTGCGAAAGTGCTGTTTTCACAGTGCTAAGTACTCCCAACTCTATCAACAATGTAGGTTTTACCAGTTTTCTAACTCTCCCTTATTTTCTTGTACTTATACTTGGAATTCTCTGTGTAAACCTCTGTAACTTTTCTAGCTAGATGAATCACTGTGTACTTTCGCTTGTTTCTGTCTGTTCCCAAACTTGAGAAACTCATACATTCTCTGTTCACTGTTTCACGGACTTAGAGAACTAAATTTCCTTCGACGAAAGTGCTGTTTTCACAGTGCTAAGTACTCCCAACTCTATCAACAATGTAGGTTTTACCAGTTTTCTAAGTCTCTCTTATTTTCTTGTACTTATACTTGGAATTCTTTGTGTAAACCTCTGTAACTTCTCTAGGTAGATGAATCACTGTGTACTTTCTCTTGTTTCTATCTGTTACCAATCTTGAGAAACTCATACATTCTCTGTTCACTGTTTCCCAGTCTTAGAGAAGTAGATTTCTTTCTGCCAAAGTGCTGTTTTCACAGTGCTAAGTACTCCCAACTCTATCAACAATGTAGGTTTTACCAGTTTTCTAAGTCTCTCTTATTTTCTTGTACTTATACTTGGTTTTCTCTGTGTAAACCTCTGTAATTTTTCTAGGTAGATGAATCACTGTGTACTTTCTCTTGTTTCTATCTGTTACCAATCTTGAGAAACTGAATACATATTCTTTTGACTGTTTCACGGACTTAGAAAACTAAATTTCTTTCTGCGAAAGTGCTGTTTTCACAGTGCTAAGTACTCCCAACTCTATCAACAATGTAGGTTTTACCGGTTTTCAAAGTCTCTCTTATTTTCTTGTACTAATACTTGGAATTCTCTGTGTAAACCTCTGTAACTTTTCTAGGTAGATGAATCACTGTGTACTTTCTCTTGTTTCTATCTGTTACCAATCTTGAGAAACTCATACATTCTCTGTTCACTGTTTCACGGACTTAGAGAACTAAATTTCTTTCGGCGAAAGTGCTGTTTTCACAGTGCTAAGTACTCCCAACTCTATCCACAATATAGGTTTTACCAGTTTTCTAAGTCTCTCTTATTTTCTTGCACTTATACTTGGTTTTCTCTGTGTAAACCTCTGTAACTTTTCTAGGTAGATGAATCACTGTGTACTTTCTCTAGTTTCTATCTGTTACCAAACTTGAGAAACTCATACATTCTCTCTTCACTGTTTCACGGACTTAGAGAACTAAATTTCCTTCCGCGAAAGTGCTGTTTTCACAGTGCTAAGTACTCCCAACTCTATCAACAATGTAGGTTTTACCAGTTTTCTAAGTCTCCCTTATTTTCATGTTCTTATATTTGGAATTCTCTGTGGAAACCTCTGTAACTTTTCTAGGTAGATGAATCACTGTGTACTTTCTCTTGTTTCTATCTGTTACCAATCTTGAGAAACTCATACATTCTCTGTTCACTATTTCCCAGTGCTAGAGAAGTAGATTTCTTTCTGCGAAAGTGCTGTTTTCACAGTGCTAAGTATTCCCAACTCTATCAACAATGTAGGTTTTACCGGTTTTCAAAGTCTCTCTTATTTTCTTGTACTAATACTTGGAATTCTCTGTGTAAACCTCTGTAACTTTTCTAGGTAGATGAATCACTGTGTACTTTCTCTTGTTTCTATCTGTTACCAATCTTGAGAAACTCATACATTCTCTGTTCACTGTTTCACGGACTTAGAGAACTAAATTTCTTTCGGCGAAAGTGCTGTTTTCACAGTGCTAAGTACTCCCAACTCTATCCACAATGTAGGTTTTACCAGTTTTCTAAGTCTCTCTTATTTTCTTGTACTTATACTTGGTTTTCTGTGTGTAAACCTCTGTAACTTCTCTAGGTAGATGAATCACTGTGTACTTTCTCTCGTTTCTATCTGTTACCAATCTTGAGAGACTCATAGATTCTCTGTTCACCGTTTCCCAGTCTTAGAGAAGTAGATTTCTTTCTCGGAAAGTGCCGTTTTCGCAGTGCTAAGTACTCCCAACTGTATCGACAATGTAGGTTTTACCAGTTTTCTAAGTCTCTTTTATTTTCTTGTACTTATACATGGAATTCTCTGAGTAAACTTCTGTAACTTCTCTAGGTAGATTAATCACTGTGTACTTTCTCTTGTTTCTATCTGTTACCAATCTTGAGAAACTCATACATTCTCTCTTCACTCTTTCCCAGTTTTAGAGAAGTAGATTTCTTTCTGGAAAAGTGCTGTTTTCACCGTGCTAAGTACTCCCAACTCTATCAACTATGTAGGTTTTACCAGTTTTCTAAGTCTCTCTTATTTTCTTGTACTTATACTTGGAATTCTCTGTGTAAACCTCTGTAACTTTTCTAGGTAGATGAATCACTGTGTACTTTCTCTTGTTTCTATCTGTTACCAATCTTGAGAAACTGATATATTCTCTTTTCACTGTTTCACGGACTTAGAGAACTAAATTTCTTTCGGCGAAAGTGCTGTTTTCACAGTGCTAAGTACTCCCAACTCTATCAACAATGTAGGTTTTACCAGTTTTCTAAGTCTCTCTTATTTTCTTGTACTTATACGTGGAATTCTCTGTGTAAACCTCTGTAACTTCTCTAGGTAGATGAATCACTGTGTACTTTCTCTTGTTTCTTTCTGTTACCAATCTTGAGAAACTCATAAATTCTCTATTCACTGTTTCCCAGTCTTAGAGAAGTAGATTTCTTTCTGCGAAAGTGCTGTTTTCACAGTGCTAAGTACTCCCAACTCTATCAACAATGTAAGTTTTACCAGTTTTCTAACTCTCCCTTATTTTCTTGTACTTATACTTGGAATTCTCTGTGTAAACCTCTGTAACTTTTCTAGGTAGATGAATCACTGTGTACTTTCGCTTGTTTCTGTCTGTTCCCAAACTTGAGAAACTCATACATTCTCTGTTCACTGATTCACGGACTTAGAGAACTAAATTTCCTTCGACGAAAGTGCTGTTTTCACAGTGCTATGTACTCCCAACTCTATCAACAATGTAGGTTTTACCAGTTTTCTAAGTCTCTCTTATTTTCTTGTACTTATACTTGGAATTCTTTGTGTAAACCTCTGTAACTTCTCTAGGTAGATGAATCACTGTGTACTTTCTCTTGTTTCTATCTGTTACCAATCTTGAGAAACTCATACATTCTCTGTTCACTGTTTCCCAGTCTTAGAGAAGTAGATTTCTTTCTGCCAAAGTGCTGTTTTCACAGTGCTAAGTACTCCCAACTCTATCAACAATGTAGGTTTTACCAGTTTTCTAAGTCTCTCTTATTTTCTTGTACTTATACTTGGTTTTCTCTGTGTAAACCTCTGTAATTTTTCTACGTAGATGAATCACTGTGTACTTTCTCTGGTTTCTATCTGTTACCAATCTTGAGAAACTGAATACATTCTCTTTTCACTGTTTCACGGACTTAGAAAACTAAATTTCTTTCTGCGAAAGTGCTGTTTTCACAGTGCTAAGTACTCCCAACTCTATCCACAATGTAGGTTTTACCGGTTTTGAAAGTCTCTCTTATTTTCTTGTACTAATACTTGGAATTCTCTGTGTAAACCTCTGTAACTTTTCTAGGTAGATGAATCACTGTGTACTTTCTCTTGTTTCTATCTGGTACCAATCTTTAGAAATTCATACATTTTCTGTTCACTGTTTCACGGACTTAGAGAACTAAATTTCCTTCGGCGAAAGTGCTGTTTTCACAGTGCTAAGTACTCCCAACTCTATCAATAATGTAGGTTTTACCAGTTTTCTAAGTCTCTCTTATTTTCTTGTACTTATACTTGGTTTTCTCAGTGTAAACCTCTGTAACTTTTCTAGGTAGGTGAATCACTGTGTACTTTCTCTTGTTTCTATCTCTTACCAATCTTGAGAAACTGATACATTCTCTTTTCACTGTTTCACGGACTTAGAAAACTAAATTTCTTTCTGCGAATGTGCTGTTTTCACAGTGCTAAGTACTCCCAACTCTATCAGCAATGTAGGTTTTACCGGTTTTCAAAGTCTCTCTTATTTTCTTGTACTAATACTTGGAATTCTCTGTGTAAACCTCTGTAACTTTTCTAGGTAGATGAATCACTGTGTACTTTCTCTTGTTTCTATCTGTTACCAATCTTGAGAAACTCATACATTCTCTGTTCACTGTTTCACGGACTTAGAGAACTAAATTTCTTTCGGCGAAAGTGCTGTTTTCACAGTGCTAAGTACTCCCAACTCTATCAACAATGTAGGTTTTACCAGTTTTCTAAGTCTCTCTTATTTTCTTGGACTTATACTTGGAATTCCCTGTGTAAACCTCTGTAACTTTTCTAGGTAGATGAATCACTGTTTACTTTCTTTTGTTTCTATATGTTACCAATCTTGAGAAACTCATGCATTCTCTGTTCACTGTTTCCCAGTCTTAGAGAAGTAGATTTCTATCTGCCAAAGTGCTGTTTTCACAGTGCTAAGTACTCCCAACTCTATCAACAATGTAGGTTTTACCAGTTTTCTAAGTCTCTCTTATTTTCTTGTACTTATACTTGGTTTTCTCTGTGTAAACCTCTGTAATTTTTCTAGGTAGATGAATCACTGTGTACTTTCTCTTGTTTCTATCTGTTACCAATCTTGAGAAACTGAATACATATTCTTTTGACTGTTTCACGGACTTAGAAAACTAAATTTCTTTCTGCGAAAGTGCTGTTTTCACAGTGCTAAGTACTCCCAACTCTATCAACAATGTAGGTTTTACCGGTTTTCAAAGTCTCTCTTATTTTCTTGTACTAATACTTGGAATTCTCTGTGTAAACCTCTGTAACTTTTCTAGGTAGATGAATCACTGTGTACTTTCTCTTGTTTCTATCTGTTACCAATCTTGAGAAACTCATACATTCCCTGTTCACTGTTTCACAGACTTAGACAACTAAATTTCTTTCGGCGAAAGTGCTGTTTTCACAGTGCTAAGTACTCCCAACTCTATCCACAATGTAGGTTTTACCAGTTTTCTAAGTCTCTCTTATTTTCTTGTACTTATACTTGGTTTTCTCTGTGTAAACCTCTGTAACTTTTGTAGGTAGATGAATCACTGTGTACTTTCGTTTGTTTCTATCTGTTACCAATCTTGAGAAACTCATACATTCTCTGTTCACTGTTTCACGGACTTAGAAAACTAAATTTCCTTCGGCGAAAGTGCTGTTTTCACAGTGCTAAGTACTCCCAACTCTATCAACAATGTAGGTTTTACCAGTTTTCTAAGTCTCTCTTATTTTCTTGTACTTATCCTTCGAATTCTCTATGTAAACTTCTGTAACTATTCTAGGTAGATGAATCACTGTGTACTTTCACTTGTTTCTATCTGTTACCAATCTTGAGAAACTCATACATTCTCTGGTCACTGTTTCACGGACTTAGAGAACTAAATTTCTTTCGGCGAAAGTGCTGTTTTCACAGTGCTAAGTACTCCCAACTCTATCAACAATGTAGGTTTTGCCAGTTTTGTAATTCTTTCTTATTTTCTTGTACTTATACTTGGAATTCCCTGTGTAAACCTCTGTAACTTTTCTAGGTAGATGAATCACTGTGTACTTTCTCTTGTTTGTATATGTTACCAATCTTGAGAAACTCATGCATTCTCTGTTCACTGTTTCCCAGTCTTAGAGAAGTAGATTTCTATCTGCCAAAGTGCTGTTTTCACAGTGCTAAGTACTCCCAACTCTATCAACAATGTAGGTTTTACCGGTTTTCAAAGTCTCTCTTATTTTCTTGTACTAATACTTGGAATTCTCTGTGTAAACCTCTGTAACTTTTCTAGGTAGATGAATCACTGTGTACTTTCTCTTGTTTCTATCTGTTACCAATCTTGAGAAACTCATACATTCTCTGTTCACTGTTTCACGGACTTAGACAACTAAATTTCTTTTGGCGAAAGTGCTGTTTTCACAGTGCTAAGTACTCCCAACTCTATCCACAATGTAGGTTTTACCAGTTTTCTAAGTCTCTCTTATTTTCTTGTACTTATACTTGGTTTTCTGTGTGTAAACCTCTGTAACTTTTCTAGGTAGATGAATCACTGTGTACTTTCTCTTGTTTCTATCTGTTACCAATCTTGAGAAACTCATACATTTTCTGTTCACTGTTTCACGGACTTAGAGAACTAAATTTCCTTCGGCGAAAGTGCTGTTTTCACAGTGCTAAGTACTCCCAACTCTATCAACAATGTAGGTTTTACCAGTTTTCTAAGTCTCCCTTATTTTCTTGTACTTATACTTGGAATTCTTTGTGTAAACCTCTGTAACTTTTCTAGGTAGATGAATCACTGTGTACTTTCGCTTGTTTCTGTCTGGTACCAAACTTGAGAAACTCATACATTCTCTGTTCACTGTTTCACGGACTTAGAGAACTAAATTTCCTTCGGCGAAAGTGCTGTTTTCACAGTGCTAAGTACTCCCAACTCTATCCACAATGTAGGTTTTACCAGTTTTCTAAGTCTCTCTTATTTTCTTGTACTTATACTTGGTTTTCTCAGTGTAAACCTCTGTAACTTTTCTAGGTAGGTGAATCACTGTGTACTTTCTCTTGTTTCTATCTGTTACCAATCTTGAGAAACTGATACATTCTCTTTTCACTGTTTCACGGACTTAGAAAACTAAATTTCTTTCTGTGAATGTGCTGTTTTCACAGTGCTAAGTACTCCCAACTCTATCAGCAATGTAGGTTTTACCGGTTTTCAAAGTCTCTCTTATTTTCTTGTACTAATACTTGGAATTCTCTGTGTAAACCTCTGTAACTTTTCTAGGTAGATGAATCACTGTGTACTTTCTCTTGTTTCTATCTGTTACCAATCTTGAGAAACTCATACATTCTCTGTTCACTGTTTCACGGACTTAGAGAACTAAATTTCTTTCGGCGAAAGTGCTGTTTTCACAGTGCTAAGTACTCCCAACTCTATCAACAATGTAGGTTTTACCAGTTTTCTAAGTCTCTCTTATTTTTTTGGACTTATACTTGGAATTCCCTGTGTAAACCTCTGTAACTTTTCTAGGTAGATGAATCACTGTTTACTTTCTTTTGTTTCTATATGTTACCAATCTTGAGAAACTCATGCATTCTCTGTTCACTGTTTCCCAGTCTTAGAGAAGTAGATTTCTATCTGCCAAAGTGCTGTTTTCACAGTGCTAAGTACTCCCAACTCTATCAGCAATGTAGGTTTTACCAGTTTTCTAAGTCTCTCTTATTTTCTTGTACTTATACTTGGTTTTCTCTGTGTAAACCTCTGTAATTTTTCTAGGTAGATGAATCACTGTGTACTTTCTCTTGTTTCTATCTGTTACCAATCTTGAGAAACTGAATACATATTCTTTTGACTGTTTCACGGACTTAGAAAACTAAATTTCTTTCTGCGAAAGTGCTGTTTTCACAGTGCTAAGTACTCCCAACTCTATCAACAATGTAGGTTTTACCGGTTTTCAAAGTCTCTCTTATTTTCTTGTACTAATACTTGGAATTCTCTGTGTAAACCTCTGTAACTTTTCTAGGTAGATGAATCACTGTGTACTTTCTCTTGTTTCTATCTGTTACCAATCTTGAGAAACTCATACATTCCCTGTTCACTGTTTCACAGACTTAGACAACTAAATTTCTTTCGGCGAAAGTGCTGTTTTCACAGTGCTAAGTACTCCCAACTCTATCAACAATGTAGGTTTTACCAGTTTTCTAAGTCTCTCTTATTTTCTTGTACTTATCCTTCGAATTCTCTATGTAAACCTCTGTAACTATTCTAGGTAGATGAATCACTGTGTACTTTCGCTTGTTTCTATCTGTTACCAATCTTGAGAAACTCATACATTCTCTGGTCACTGTTTCACGGACTTAGAGAACTAAATTTCTTTCGGCGAAAGTGCTGTTTTCACAGTGCTAAGTACTCCCAACTCTATCAACAATGTAGGTTTTGCCAGTTTTGTAATTCTTTCTTATTTTCTTGTACTTATACTTGGAATTCCCTGTGTAAACCTCTGTAACTTTTCTAGGTAGATGAATCACTGTGTACTTTCTCTTGTTTCTATATGTTACCAATCTTGAGAAACTCATGCATTCTCTGTTCACTGTTTCCCAGTCTTAGAGAAGTAGATTTCTATCTGCCAAAGTGCTGTTTTCACAGTGCTAAGTACTCCCAACTCTATCAACAATGTAGGTTTTACCGGTTTTCAAAGTCTCTCTTATTTTCTTGTACTAATACTTGGAATTCTCTGTGTAAACCTCTGTAACTTTTCTAGGTAGATGAATCACTGTGTACTTTCTCTTGTTTCTATCTGTTACCAATCTTGAGAAACTCATACATTCTCTGTTCACTGTTTCACGGACTTAGACAACTAAATTTCTTTTGGCGAAAGTGCTGTTTTCACAGTGCTAAGTACTCCCAACTCTATCCACAATGTAGGTTTTACCAGTTTTCTAAGTCTCTCTTATTTTCTTGTACTTATACTTGGTTTTCTGTGTGTAAACCTCTGTAACTTTTCTAGGTAGATGAATCACTGTGTACTTTCTCTTGTTTCTATCTGTTACCAATCTTGAGAAACTCATACATTTTCTGTTCACTGTTTCACGGACTTAGAGAACTAAATTTCCTTCGGCGAAAGTGCTGTTTTCACAGTGCTAAGTACTCCCAACTCTATCAACAATGTAGGTTTTACCAGTTTTCTAAGTCTCCCTTATTTTCTTGTACTTATATCTGGAATTCTCTGTGTAAACCTCTGTAACTTTTCTAGGTAGATGAATCACTGTGTACTTTCGCTTGTTTCTGTCTGGTACCAAACTTGAGAAACTCATACATTCTCTGTTCACTGTTTCACGGACTTAGAGAACTAAATTTCCTTCGGCGAAAGTACTGTTTTCACAGTGCTAAGTACTCCCAACTCTATCCACAATGTAGGTTTTACCAGTTTTCTAAGTCTATCTTATTTTCTTGTACTTATACTTGGTTTTCTCTGTGTAAACCTCTGTAATTTTTCTAGGTAGATGAATCACTGTGTACTTTCTCTTGTTTCTATCTGTTACCAATCTTGAGAAACTGAATACATTCTCTTTTCACTGTTTCACGGACTTAGAAAACTAAATTTCTTTCTGCGAAAGTGCTGTTTTCACAGTGCTAAGTACTCCCAACTCTATCAACAATGTAGGTTTTACCGGTTTTCAAAGTCTCTCTTATTTTCTTGTACTAATACTTGGAATTCTCTGTGTAAACCTCTGTAACTTTTCTAGGTAGATGAATCACTGTGTACTTTCTCTTGTTTCTATCTGTTACCAATCTTGAGAAACTCATACATTCTCTGATCTCTGTTTCACGGACTTAGACAACTAAATTTCTTTCGGCGAAAGTGCTGTTTTCACAGTGCTAAGTACTCCCAACTCTATCCACAATATAGGTTTTACCAGTTTTCTAAGTCTCTCTTATTTTCTTGTACTTATACTTGGTTTTCTCTGTGTAAACCTCTGTAACTTTTCTAGGTAGATGAATCACTGTGTACTTTCTCTTGTTTCTATCTGTTACCAATCTTGAGAAATTCATACATTTTCTGTTCACTGTTTCACGGACTTAGAGAACTAAATTTCCTTCGGCGAAAGTGCTGTTTTCACAGTGCTAAGTACTCCCAACTCTGTCAACAATGTAGGTTTTACCAGTTTTCTAAGTCTCCCTTATTTTCATGTTCTTATATTTGGAATTCTCTGTGGAAACCTCTGTAACTTTTCTAGGTAGATGAATCACTGTGTACTTTCTCTTGTTTCTATCTGTTACCAATCTTGAGAAACTCATACATTCTCTGTTCACTATTTCCCAGTGCTAGAGAAGTAGATTTCTTTCTGCGAAAGTGCTGTTTTCACAGTGCTACGTATTCCCAACTCTATCAACAATGTAGGTTTTACCGGTTTTCAAAGTCTCTCTTATTTTCTTGTACTAATACTTGGAATTCTCTGTGTAAACCTCTGTAACTTTTCTAGGTAGATGAATCACTGTGTACTTTCTCTTGTTTCTATCTGTTACCAATCTTGAGAAACTCATACATTCTCTGTTCACTATTTCCCAGTGCTAGAGAAGTAGATTTCTTTCTGCGAAAGTGCTGTTTTCACAGTGCTAAGTATTCCCAACTCTATCAACAATGTAGGTTTTACCGGTTTTCAAAGTCTCTCTTATTTTCTTGTACTAATACTTGGAATTCTCTGTGTAAACCTCTGTAACTTTTCTAGGTAGATGAATCACTGTGTACTTTCTCTCGTTTCTATCTGTTACCAATCTTGAGAGACTCATACATTCTCTGTTCACCGTTTCCCAGTCCTAGAGAAGTAGATTTCTTTCTCGGAAAGTGCCGTTTTCGCAGTGCTAAGTACTCCCAACTGTATCGACAATGTAGGTTTTACCAGTTTTCTAAGTCTCTTTTATTTTCTTGTACTTATTCATGGAATTCTCTGAGTAAACTTCTGTAACTTCTCTAGGTAGATTAATCACTGTGTACTTTCTCTTGTTTCTATCTGTTACCAATCTTGAGAAACTCATACATTCTCTCTTCACTGTTTCCCAGTTTTAGAGAAGCAGATTTCTTTCTGGAAAAGTGCTGTTTTCACCGTGCTAAGTACTCCCAACTCTATCAACTATGTAGGGTTTACCAGTTTTCTAAGTCTCTCTTATTTTCTTGTACTTATACTTGGAATTCTCTGTGTAAACCTCTGTAACTTTTCTAGGTAGATGAATCACTGTGTACTTTCTCTTGTTTCTATCTGTTACCAATCTTGAGAAACTGATACATTCTCTTTTCACTGTTTCACGGACTTAGAGAACTAAATTTCTTTTGGCGAAAGTGCTGTTTTCACAGTGCTAAGTACTCCCAACTCTATCAACAATGTAGGTTTTACCAGTTTTCTAAGTCTCTCTTATTTTCTTGTACTTATCCTTGGAATTCTCTGTGTAAACCTCTGTAACTTCTCTAGGTAGATGAATCACTGTGTACTTTCTCTTGTTTCTTTCTGTTACCAATCTTGAGAAACTCATAAATTCTCTATTCACTGTTTCCCAGTCTTAGAGAAGTAGATTTCTTTCTGCGAAAGTGCTGTTTTCACAGTGCTAAGTACTCCCAACTCTATCAACAATGTAGGTTTTACCAGTTTTCTAAGTCTCTCTTATTTTCTTGGACTTATACTTGGTTTTCTCTGTGTAAACCTCTGTAATTTTTCTAGGTAGATGAATCACTGTGTACTTTCTCTTGTTTCTATCTGTTACCAATCTTGAGAAACTGAATACATATTCTTTTGACTGTTTCACGGACTTAGAAAACTAAATTTCTTTCTGCGAAAGTGCTGTTTTCACAGTGCTAAGTACTCCCAACTCTATCAACAATGTAGGTTTTACCGGTTTTCAAAGTCTCTCTTATTTTCTTGTACTAATACTTGGAATTCTCTGTGTAAACCTCTGTAACTTTTCTAGGTAGATGAATCACTGTGTACTTTCTCTTGTTTCTATCTGTTACCAATCTTGAGAAACTCATACATTCCCTGTTCACTGTTTCACAGACTTAGACAACTAAATTTCTTTCGGCGAAAGTGCTGTTTTCACAGTGCTAAGTACTCCCAACTCTATCCACAATGTAGGTTTTACCAGTTTTCTAAGTCTCTCTTATTTTCTTGTACTTATACTTGGTTTTCTCTGTGTAAACCTCTGTAACTTTTGTAGGTATATGAATCACTGTGTACTTTCGTTTGTTTCTATCTGTTACCAATCTTGAGAAACTCATACATTCTCTGTTCACTGTTTCACGGACTTAGAGAACTAAATTTCCTTCGGCGAAAGTGCTGTTTTCACAGTGCTAAGTACTCCCAACACTATCAACAATGTAGGTTTTACCAGTTTTCTAAGTCTCTCTTATTTTCTTGTACTTATCCTTCGAATTCTCTATGTAAACCTCTGTAACTATTCTAGGTAGATGAATCACTGTGTACTTTCGCTTGTTTCTATCTGTTACCAATCTTGAGAAACTCATACATTCTCTGGTCACTGTTTCACGGACTTAGAGAACTAAATTTCTTTCGGCGAAAGTGCTGTTTTCACAGTGCTAAGTACTCCCAACTCTATCAACAATGTAGGTTTTGCCAGTTTTGTAATTCTTTCTTATTTTCTTGTACTTATACTTGGAATTCCCTGTGTAAACCTCTGTAACTTTTCTAGGTAGATGAATCACTGTGTACTTTCTCTTGTTTGTATATGTTACCAATCTTGAGAAACTCATGCATTCTCTGTTCACTGTTTCCCAGTCTTAGAGAAGTAGATTTCTATCTGCCAAAGTGCTGTTTTCACAGTGCTAAGTACTCCCAACTCTATCAACAATGTAGGTTTTACCGGTTTTCAAAGTCTCTCTTATTTTCTTGTACTAATACTTGGAATTCTCTGTGTAAACCTCTGTAACTTTTCTAGGTAGATGAATCACTGTGTACTTTGTCTTGTTTCTATCTGTTACCAATCTTGAGAAACTCATACATTCTCTGATCTCTGTTTCACGGACTTAGACAACTAAATTTCTTTCGGCGAAAGTGCTGTTTTCACAGTGCTAAGTACTCCCAACTCTATCAACAATGTAGGTTTTACCAGTTTTCTAAGTCTCTCTTATTTTCTTGTACTTATCCTTCGAATTCTCTATGTAAACCTCTGTAACTATTCTAGGTAGATGAATCACTGTGTACTTTCGCTTGTTTCTATCTGTTACCAATCTTGAGAAACTCATACATTCTCTGGTCACTGTTTCACGGACTTAGAGAACTAAATTTCTTTCGGCGAAAGTGCTGTTTTCACAGTGCTAAGTACTCCCAACTCTATCAACGATGTAGGTTTTGCCAGTTTTGTAATTCTTTCTTATTTTCTTGTACTTATACTTGGAATTCCCTGTGTAAACCTCTGTAACTTTTCTAGGTAGATGAATCACTGTGTACTTTCTCTTGTTTCTATATGTTACCAATCTTGAGAAACTCATGCATTCTCTGTTCACTGTTTCCCAGTCTTAGAGAAGTAGATTTCTATCTGCCAAAGTGCTGTTTTCACAGTGCTAAGTACTCCCAACTCTATCAACAATGTTGGTTTTACCGGTTTTCAAAGTCTCTCTTATTTTCTTGTACTAATACTTGGAATTCTCTGTGTAAACCTCTGTAACTTTTCTAGGTAGATGAATCACTGTGTACTTTCTCTTGTTTCTATCTGTTACCAATCTTGAGAAACTCATACATTCTCTGTTCACTGTTTCACGGACTTAGACAACTAAATTTCTTTTGGCGAAAGTGCTGTTTTCACAGTGCTAAGTACTCCCAACTCTATCCACAATGTAGGTTTTACCAGTTTTCTAAGTCTCTCTTATTTTCTTGTACTTATACTTGTTTTTCTGTGTGTAAACCTCTGTAACTTTTCTAGGTAGATGAATCACTGTGTACTTTCTCTTGTTTCTATCTGTTACCAATCTTGAGAAACTCATACATTTTCTGTTCACTGTTTCACGGACTTAGAGAACTAAATTTCCTTCGGCGAAAGTGCTGTTTTCACAGTGCTAAGTACTCCCAACTCTATCAACAATGTAGGTTTTACCAGTTTTCTAAGTCTCCCTTATTTTCTTGTACTTATACTTGGAATTCTCTGTGTAAACCTCTGTAACTTTTCTAGGTAGATGAATCACTGTGTACTTTCGCTTGTTTCTGTCTGGTACCAAACTTGAGAAACTCATACATTCTCTGTTCACTGTTTCACGGACTTAGAGAACTAAATTTCCTTCGGCGAAAGTGCTGTTTTCACAGTGCTAAGTACTCCCAACTCTATCCAAAATGTAGGTTTTACCAGTTTTCTAAGTCTATCTTATTTTCTTGTACTTATACTTGGTTTTCTCTGTGTAAACCTCTGTAATTTTTCTAGGTAGATGAATCACTGTGTACTTTCTCTTGTTTCTATCTGTTACCAATCATGAGAAACTGAATACATTCTCTTTTCACTGTTTCACGGACTTAGAAAACTAAATTTCTTTCTGCGAAAGTGCTGTTTTCACAGTGCTAAGTACTCCCAACTCTATCAACAATGTAGGTTTTACCGGTTTTCAAAGTCTCTCTTATTTTCTTGTACTAATACTTGGAATTCTCTGTGTAAACCTCTGTAACTTTTCTAGGTAGATGAATCACTGTGTACTTTCTCTTGTTTCTATCTGTTACCAATCTTGAGAAACTCATACATTCTCTGATCTCTGTTTCACGGACTTAGACAACTAAATTTCTTTCGGCGAAAGTGCTGTTTTCACAGTGCTAAGTACTCCCAACTCTATCCACAATATAGGTTTTACCAGTTTTCTAAGTCTCTCTTATTTTCTTGTACTTATACTTGGTTTTCTCTGTGTAAACCTCTGTAACTTTTCTAGGTAGATGAATCACTGTGTACTTTCTCTTGTTTCTATCTGTTACCAATCTTGAGAAATTCATACATTTTCTGTTCACTGTTTCACGGACTTAGAGAACTAAATTTCCTTCGGCGAAAGTGCTGTTTTCACAGTGCTAAGTACTCCCAACTCTGTCAACAATGTAGGTTTTACCAGTTTTCTAAGTCTCCCTTATTTTCATGTTCTTATATTTGGAATTCTCTGTGGAAACCTCTGTAACTTTTCTAGGTAGATGAATCACTGTGTACTTTCTCTTGTTTCTATCTGTTACCAATCTTGAGAAACTCATACATTCTCTGTTCACTATTTCCCAGTGCTAGAGAAGTAGATTTCTTTCTGCGAAAGTGCTGTTTTCACAGTGCTAAGTATTCCCAACTCTATCAACAATGTAGGTTTTACCGGTTTTCAAAGTCTCTCTTATTTTCTTGTACTAATACTTGGAATTCTCTGTGTAAACCTCTGTAACTTTTCTAGGTAGATGAATCACTGTGTACTTTCTCTTGTTTCTATCTGTTACCAATCTTGAGAAACTCATACATTCTCTGTTCACTATTTCCCAGTGCTAGAGAAGTAGATTTCTTTCTGCGAAAGTGCTGTTTTCACAGTGCTAAGTATTCCCAACTCTATCAACAATGTAGGTTTTACCGGTTTTCAAAGTCTCTCTTATTTTCTTGTACTAATACTTGGAATTCTCTGTGTAAACCTCTGTAACTTTTCTAGGTAGATGAATCACTGTGTACTTTCTCTCGTTTCTATCTGTTACCAATCTTGAGAGACTCATACATTCTCTGTTCACCGTTTCCCAGTCTTAGAGAAGTAGATTTCTTTCTCGGAAAGTGCCGTTTTCGCAGTGCTAAGTACTCCCAACTGTATCGACAATGTAGGTTTTACCAGTTTTCTAAGTCTCTTTTATTTTCCTGTACTTATTCATGGAATTCTCTGAGTAAACTTCTGTAACTTCTCTAGGTAGATTAATCACTGTGTACTTTCTCTTGTTTCTATCTGTTACCAATCTTGAGAAACTCATACATTCTCTCTTCACTGTTTCCCAGTTTTAGAGAAGCAGATTTCTTTCTGGAAAAGTGCTGTTTTCACCGTGCTAAGTACTCCCAACTCTATCAACTATGTAGGGTTTACCAGTTTTCTAAGTCTCTCTTATTTTCTTGTACTTATACTTGGAATTCTCTGTGTAAACCTCTGTAACTTTTCTAGGTAGATGAATCACTGTGTACTTTCTCTTGTTTCTATCTGTTACCAATCTTGAGAAACTGATACATTCTCTTTTCACTGTTTCATGGACTTAGAGAACTAAATTTCTTTCGGCGAAAGTGCTGTTTTCACAGTGCTAAGTACTCCCAACTCTATCAACAATGTAGGTTTTACCAGTTTTCTAAGTCTCTCTTATTTTCTTGTACTTATCCTTGGAATTCTCTGTGTAAACCTCTGTAACTTCTCTAGGTAGATGAATCACTGTGTACTTTCTCTTGTTTCTTTCTGTTACCAATCTTGAGAAACTCATAAATTCTCTATTCACTGTTTCCCAGTCTTAGAGAAGTAGATTTCTTTCTGCGAAAGTGCTGTTTTCACAGTGCTAAGTACTCCCAACTCTATCAACAATGTAGGTTTTACCAGTTTTCTAACTCTCCCTTATTTTCTTGTACTTATACTTGGAATTCTCTGTGTAAACCTCTGTAACTTTTCTAGGTAGATGAATCACTGTGTACTTTCGCTTGTTTCTGTATGTTCCCAAACTTGAGAAACTCATACATTCTCTTTTCACTGTTTCACGGACTTAGAGAACTAAATTTCCTTCGACGAAAGTGCTGTTTTCACAGTGCTAAGTACTCCCAACTCTATCAACAATTTAGGTTTTACCAGTTTTCTAAGTCTCTCTTATTTTCTTGTACTTATACTTGGAATTCTTTGTGTAAACCTCTGTAACTTCTCTAGGTAGATGAATCACTGTGTACTTTCTCTTGTTTCTATCTGTTACCAATCTTGAGAAACTCATACATTCTCTGTTCACTGTTTCCCAGTCTTAGAGAAGTAGATTTCTTTCTGCCAAAGTGCTGTTTTCACAGTGCTAAGTACTCCCAACTCTATCAACAATGTAGGTTTTACCAGTTTTCTAAGTCTCTCTTATTTTCTTGTACTTATACTTGGTTTTCTCTGTGTAAACCTCTGTAATTTTTCTAGGTAGATGAATCACTGTGTACTTTCTCTGGTTTCTATCCGTTACCAATCTTGAGAAACTGAATACATTCTCTTTTCACTGTTTCACGGACTTAGAAAACTAAATTTCTTTCTGCGAAAGTGCTGTTTTCACAGTGCTAAGTACTCCCAACTCTATCCACAATGTAGGTTTTACCGGTTTTCAAAGTCTCTCTTATTTTCTTGTACTAATACTTGGAATTCTCTGTGTAAACCTCTGTAACTTTTCTAGGTAGATGAATCACTGTGTACTTTCTCTTGTTTCTATCTGGTACCAATCTTTAGAAATTCATACATGTTCTGTTCACTGTTTCACGGACTTAGAGAACTAAATTTCGTTCGGCGAAAGTGCTGTTTTCACAGTGCTAAGTACTCCCAACTCTATCAACAATGTAGGTTTTACCAGTTTTCTAAGTCTCTCTTATTTTCTTGTACTTATACTTGGTTTTCTCAGTGTAAACCTCTGTAACTTTTCTAGGTAGGTGAATCACTGTGTACTTTCTCTTGTTTCTATCTGTTACCAATCTTGAGAAACTGATACATTCCCTTTTAACTGTTTCACGGACTTAGAAAACTAAATTTCTTTCTGCGAAAGTGCTGTTTTCAAAGTGCTAAGTACTCCCAACTCTATCAGCAATGTAGGTTTTACCGGTTTTCAAAGTCTCTCTTATTTTCTTGTACTAATACTTGGAATTCTCTGTGTAAACCTCTGTAACTTTTCTAGGTAGATGAATCACTGTGTACTTTCTCTTGTTTCTATCTGTTACCAATCTTGAGAAACTCATACATTCTCTGTTCACTGTTTCACGGACTTAGAGAACTAAATTTCTTTCGGCGAAAGTACTGTTTTCACAGTGCTAAGTACTCCCAACTCTATCAACAATGTAGGTTTTACCAGTTTTCTAAGTCTCTCTTATTTTCTTGGACTTATACTTGGAATTCCCTGTGTAAACCTCTGTAACTTTTCTAGGTAGATGAATCACTGTTTACTTTCTTTTGTTTCTATATGTTACCAATCTTGAGAAACTCATGCATTCTCTGTTCACTGTTTCCCAGTCTTAGAGAAGTAGATTTCTATCTGTCAAAGTGCTGTTTTCACAGTGCTAAGTACTCCCAACTCTATCAACAATGTAGGTTTTACCAGTTTTCTAAGTCTCTCTTATTTTCTTGTACTTTTACTTGGTTTTCTCTGTGTAAACCTCTGTAATTTTTCTAGGTAGATGAATCACTGTGTACTTTCTCTTGTTTCTATCTGTTACCAATCTTGAGAAACTGAATACATATTCTTTTGACTGTTTCACGGACTTAGAAAACTAAATTTCTTTCTGCGAAAGTGCTGTTTTCACAGTGCTAAGTACTCTCAACTCTATCAACAATGTAGGTTTTACCGGTTTTCAAAGTCTCTCTTATTTTCTTGTACTAATACTTGGAATTCTCTGTGTAAACCTCTGTAACTTTTCTAGGTAGATGAATCACTGTGTACTTTCTCTTGTTTCTATCTGTTACCAATCTTGAGAAACTCATACATTCCCTGTTCACTGTTTCACGGACTTAGACAACTAAATGTCTTTCGGCGAAAGTGCTGTTTTCACAGTGCTAAGTACTCCCAACACTATCCACAATGTAGGTTCTACCAGTTTTCTAAGTCTCTCTTATTTTCTTGTACTTATACTTGGTTTTCTCTGTGTAAACCTCTGTAACTTTTGTAGGTAGATGAATCACTGTGTACTTTCGTTTGTTTCTATCTGTTACCAATCTTGAGAAACTCATACATTCTCTGTTCACTGTTTCACGGACTTAGAGAACTAAATTTCTTTTGGCGAAAGTGCTGTTTTCACAGTGCGAAGTACTCCCAACTCTATCAGCAATGTAGGTTTTGCCAGTTTTCTAATTCTTTCTTATTTTCTTGTACTTAAACTTGGAATTCCCTGTGTAAACCTCTGTAACTTTTCTAGGTAGATGAATCACTGTGTACTTTCTCTTGTTTCTATCTGTTACCAATCTTGAGAAACTGATACATTCTCTTTTCACTGTTTCACGGACTTAGAAAACTAAATTTCTTTCTGCGAAAGTGCTGTTTTCACAGTGCTAAGTTTTCCCAACTCTATCAACAATGTAGGTTTTACCAGTTTTCTAAGTCTCTCTTATTTTCTTGTACTTATACTTGGTTTTCTCTGTGTAAACCTCTGTAACTTTTCTAGGTAGATGAATCACTGTGTACTTTCTCTTGTTTCTATCTGTTACCAAACCTGAGAAACTCATACATTCTCTGTTCACTGTTTCACGGACTTAGACAACTAAATTTCTTTCGGCGAAAGTGCTGTTTTCACAGTGCTAAGTACTCCCAACTCTATCCACAATGTAGGTTTTACCAGTTTTCTAAGTCTCTCTTATTTTCTTTTACTTATACTTGGTTTTCTCTGTGCAAACCTCTGTAACTTTTCTAGGTAGATGAATCACTGTGTACTTTCTCTTGTTTCTATCTGTTACCAATCTTGAGAAACTCATACATTTTCTGTTCACTGTTTCACGGACTTAGAGAACTAAATTTCCTTCGGCGAAAGTGCTGTTTTCACAGTGCTAAGTACTCCCAACTCTATCAACAATGTAGGTTTTACCAGTTTTCTAAGTCTCCCTTATTTTCTTGTACTTATACTTGGTTTTCTCTGTGTAAACCTCTGTAACTTTTCTAGGTAGATGAATCACTGTGTACTTTCTCTTGTTTCTATCTGTTACCAATCTTGAGAAACTCATACATTTTCTGTTCACTGTTTCACGGACTTAGAGAACTAAATTTCTATCGGCGAAAGTGCTGTTTTCACAGTGCTAAGTACTCCCAACTCTATCAACAATGTAGGTTTTACCAGTTTTCTAAGTCTGTCTTATTTTCTTATACTTATACTTGGAATTCTCTGTGTAAACCTCTGTAACTTTTCTAGGTAGATAAATCACTGCGTAGTTTCTCTTCTTTCTATCTGTTACCAATCTTGAGAAACTCATACATTCTCTTTTCACTGTTTCACGGACTTAGAAAACTAAATTTCATTCGGCGAAAGTGCTGTTTTCACAGTGCTAAGTACTCTCAACTCTATCAACAATGTAGGTTTTACCAGTTTTTTAACTCTCCCTTATTTTCTTGTACTTATACTTGGAATTCTCTGTGTAAACCTCTGTAACTTTTCTAGGTAGATGAATCACTGTGTACTTTCGCTTGTTTCTTTCTGTTCCCAAACTTGAGAAACTCATACATTCTCTGTTCACTGTTTCACGGACTTAGAGAACTAAATTTCCTTCGACGAAAGTGCTGTTTTCACAGTGCTAAGTACTCCCAACTCTATCAACAATTTAGGTTTTACCAGTTTTCTAAGTCTCTCTTATTTTCTTGTACTTATACTTGGAATTCTTTGTGTAACCCTCTTTAACTTCTCTAGGTAGATGAATCACTGTGTACTTTCTCTTGTTTCTATCTGTTACCAATCTTGAGAAACTCATACATTCTCTGTTCACTGTTTCCCAGTCTTAGAGAAGTAGATTTCTTTCTGCCAAAGTGCTGTTTTCACAGTGCTAAGTACTCCCAACTCTATCAACAATGTAGGTTTTACCAGTTTTCTAAGTCTCTCTTATTTTCTTGTACTTATACTTGGTTTTCTCTGTGTAAACCTCTGTAATTTTTCTAGGTAGATGAATCACTGTGTACTTTCTCTGGTTTCTATCTGTTACCAATCTTGAGAAACTGAATACATTCTCTTTTCACAGTTTCACGGACTTAGAAAACTAAATTTCTTTCGGCGAAAGTGCTGTTTTCACAGTGCTAAGTACTCCCAACTCTATCAACAATGTAGGTTTTACCGGTTTTCAAAGTCTCTCTTATTTTCTTGTACTAATACTTGGAATTCTCTGTGTAAACCTCTGTAACTTTTCTAGGTAGATGAATCACTGTGTACTTTCTCTTGTTTCTATCTGTTACCAATCTTGAGAAACTCATACATTCTCTGTTCACTGTTTCACGGACTTAGACAACTAAATTTCTTTCGGCGAAAGTGCTGTTTTCACAGTGCTAAGTACTCCCAACTCTATCCACAATGTAGGTTTTACCAGTTTTCTAAGTCTCTCTTATTTTCTTGTACTTGTACTTGGTTTTCTCTGTGTAAACCTCTGTAACTTTTGTAGGTAGATGAATCACTGTGTACTTTCGCTTGTTTCTATCTGTTACCAATCTTGAGAAACTCATACATTCTCTGTTCACTGTTTCACGGACTTAGAGAACTAAATTTCTTTCTGCGAAAGTGCTGTTTTCACAGTGCTAAGTACTCCCAACTCTATCAACAATGTAGGTTTTTCCAGTTTTCTAATTCTTTCTTATTTTCTTGTACTTATACTTGGAATTCCCTTTGTAAACCTCTGTAACTTTTCTAGGTAGATGAATCACTGTGTACTTTCTCTTGTTTGTATATGTTACCAATCTTGAGAAACTCATGCATTCTCTGTTCACTGTTTCCCAGTCTTAGAGAAGTAGATTTCTATCTGCCAAAGTGCTGTTTTCACAGTGCTAAGTACTCCCAACTCTATCAACAATGTAGGTTTTACCAGTTTTCTAAGTCTCTCTTATTTTCTTGTACTTATACTTGGTTTTCTCTGTGTAAACCTCTGTAATTTTTCTAGGTAGACGAATCACTGTGTACTTTCTCTTGATTCTATCTGTTACCAATCTTGAGAAACTGAATACATTCTCTTTTCACTGTTTCACGGACTTAGAAAACTAAATTTCTTTCTGCGAAAGTGCTGTTTTCACAGTGCTAAGTACTCCCAACTCTATCAACAATGTAGGTTTTACCGGTTTTCAAAGTCTCTCTTATTTTCTTGTACTAATACTTGGAATTCTCTGTGTAAACCTCTGTAACTTTTCTAGGTAGATGAATCACTGTGTACTTTCTCTTGTTTCTATCTGTTACCAATCTTGAGAAACTCATACATTCTCTGTTCACTGTTTCACGGACTTAGACAACTAAATTTGTTTCGGCGAAAGTGCTGTTTTCACAGTGCTAAGTACTCTCAACTATATCCACAATGTAGGTTTTACCAGTTTTCTAAGTCTCTCTTATTTTCTTGTACTTATACTTGGTTTTCTCTGTGCAAACCTCTGTAACTTTTCTAGGTAGATGAATCACTGTGTACTTTCTCTTGTTTCTATCTGTTACCAAACTTGAGAAACTCATACATTTTCTGTTCACTGTTTCACGGACTTAGAGAACTAAATTTCCTTCGGCGAAAGTGCTGTTTTCACAGTGCTAAGTACCCCCAACTCTATCAACAATGTAGGTTTTACCAGTTTTCTAAGTCTCTCTTATTTTCTTGTACTTATCCTTCGAATTCTCTATGTAAACCTCTGTAACTATTCTAGGTAGATGAATCACTGTGTACTTTCTCTTGTTTCTATCTGTTACCAATCTTGAGAAACTCATACATTCTCTGTTCACTGTTTCACGGACTTAGAGAACTAAATTTCCTTCGGCGAAAGTGCTGTTTTCACTTTGCTAAGTACTCCCAACTCTATCCACAATGTAGTTTTTACCAGTTTTCTAAGTCTCTCTTATTTTCTTCTACTTATACTTGGTTTTCTCTGTGTAAACCTCTGTAATTTTTCTAGGTAGATGAATCACTGTGTACTTTCTCTTGTTTCTATCTGTTACCAATCTTGAGAAACTGAATACATTCTCTTTTCACTGTTTCACGGACTTAGAAAACTAAATTTCTTTCTGCGAAAGTGCTGTTTTCACAGTGCTAAGTACTCCCAACTCTATCAACAATGTAGGTTTTACCGGTTTTCAAAGTCTCTCTTATTTTCTTGTACTAATACTTGGATTTCTCTGTGTAAACCTCTGTAACTTTTCTAGGTAGATGAATCACTGTGTACTTTCTCTTGTTTCTATCTGTTACCAATCTTGAGAAACTCATACATTCTCTGTTCTCTGTTTCACGGACTTAGACAACTAAAATTCTTTCGGCGAAAGTGCTGTTTTCACAGTGCTAAGTACTCCCAACTCTATCCACAATATAGGTTTTACCAGTTTTCTAAGTCTCTCTTATTTTCTTGTACTTATACTTGGTTTTCTCTGTGTAAACCTCTGTAACTTTTCTAGGTAGATGAATCACTGTGTACTTTCTCTTGTTTCTATCTGTTACCAATCTTGAGAAATTCATACATTTTCAGTTCACTGTTTCACGGACTTAGAGAACTAAATTTCCTTCCGCGAAAGTGCTGTTTTCACAGTGCTAAGTACTCCCAACTCTATCAACAATGTAGGTTTTACCAGTTTTCTAAGTCTCCCTTATTTTCATGTACTTATACTTGGAATTCTCTGTGTAAACCTCTGTAACTTTTCTAGGTAGATGAATCACTGTCTACTTTCTCTGGTTTCTATCTGTTACCAATCTTGAGAAACTCATACATTCTCTGTTCACTATTTCCCAGTGCTAGAGAAGTAGATTTCTTTCTGCTAAAGTGCTGTTTTCACAGTGCTAAGTATTCCCAACTCTATCAACAATGTAGGTTTTACCGGTTTTCAAAGTCTCTCTTATTTTCTTGTACTAATACTTGGAATTCTCTGTGTAAACCTCTGTAACTTTTCTAGGTAGATGAATCACTGTGTACTTTCTCTTGTTTCTATCTGTTACCAATCTTGAGAAACTCATACATTCTCTGTTCACTGTTTCAGGGACTTAGACAACTAAATTTCTTTCGGCGAAAGTGCTGTTTTCACAGTGCTAAGTACTCCCAACTCTATCCACAATGTAGGTTTTACCAGTTTTCTAAGTCTCTCTTATTTTCTTGTACTTATACTTGGTTTTCTGTGTGTAAACCTCTGTAACTTCTCTAGGTAGATGAATCACTGTGTACTTTCTCTCGTTTCTATCTGTTACCAATCTTGAGAGACTCATACATTCTCTGTTCACCGTTTCCCAGTCTTAGAGAAGTAGATTTCTTTCTCGGAAAGTGCCGTTTTCGCAGTGCTAAGTACTCCCAACTGTATCGACAATGTAAGTTTTACCAGTTTTCTAAGTCTCTCTTATTTTCTTCTACTTATACATGGAATTCTCTGAGTAAACTTCTGTAACTTCTCTAGGTAGATTAATCACTGTGTACTTTCTCTTGTTTCTATCTGTTACCAATCTTGAGAAACTCATACATTCTCTCTTCACTGTTTCCCAGTTTTAGAGAAGTAGATTTATTTCTGGAAAAGTGCTGTTTTCACTGTGCTAAGTACTCCCAACTCTATCAACTATGTAGGTTTTACCAGTTTTCTAAGTCTCTCTTATTTTCTTGTACTTATACTTGGAATTCTCTGTGTAAACCTCTGTAACTTTTCTAGGTAGATGAATCACTGTGTACTTTCTCTTGTTTCTATCTGTTACCAATCTTGAGAAACTGATACATTCTCTTTTCACTGTTTCAAGGACTTAGAGAAATAAATTTCTTTCGGCGAAAGTGCTGTTTTCACAGTGCTAAGTACTCCCAACTCTATCAACAATGTAGGTTTTACCAGTTTTCTAAGTCTCTCTTATTTTCTTGTACTTATCCTTGGAATTCTCTGTGTAAACCTCTGTAACTTCTCTAGGTAGATGAATCACTGTGTAATTTCTCTTGTTTCTTTCTGTTACCAATCTTGAGAAACTCATACATTCTCTATTCACTGTTTCCCAGTCTTAGAGAAGTAGATTTCTTTCTGCGAAAGTGCTGTTTTCACAGTGCTAAGTACTCCCAACTCTATCCACAATGTAGGTTTTACCAGTTTTCTAAGTCTCTCTTATTTTCTTGTACTTATACTTGGTTTTCTCTGTGTAAACCTCTGTAACTTTTGTAGGTAGATGAATCACTGTGTACTTTCGTTTGTTTCTATCTGTTACCAATCTTGAGAAACTCATACATTCTCTGTTCACTGTTTCACGGACTTAGAGAACTAAATTTCTTTTGGCGAAAGTGCTGTTTTCACAGTGCGAAGTACTCCCAACTCTATCAACAATGTAGGTTTTGCCAGTTTTCTAATTCTTTCTTATTTTCTTGTACTTATACTTGGAATTCCCTGTGTAAACCTCTGTAACTTTTCTAGGTAGATGAATCACTGTGTACTTTCTCTTGTTTCTATCTGTTACCAATCTTGAGAAACTGATACATTCTCTTTTCACTGTTTCACGGACTTAGAAAACTAAATTTCTTTCTGCGAAAGTGCTGTTTTCACAGTGCTAAGTACTCCCAACTCTATCAACAATGTAGGTTTTACCAGTTTTCTAAGTCTCTCTTATTTTCTTGTACTTATACTTGGTTTTCTCTGTGTAAACCTCTGTAACTTTTCTAGGTAGATGAATCACTGTGTACTTTCTCTTGTTTCTATCTGTTACCAATCTTGAGAAACTCATACATTCTCTGTTCACTGTTTCACGGACTTAGACAACTAAATTTCTTTCGGCGAAAGTGCTGTTTTCACAGTGCTAAGTACTCCCAACTCTATCCACAATGTAGGTTTTACCAGTTTTCTAAGTCTCTCTTATTTTCTTGTACTTATACTTGGTTTTCTCAGTGTAAACCTCTGTAACTTTTCTAGGTAGATGAATCACTGTGTACTTTCTCTTGTTTCTATCTGTTACCAATCTTGAGAAACTCATACATTTTCTGTTCACTGTTTCACGGACTTAGAGAACTAAATTTCCTTCGGCGAAAGTGCTGTTTTCACAGTGCTAAGTACTCCCAACTCTATCAACAATGTAGGTTTTAACAGTTTTCTAAGTCTCCCTTATTTTCTTGTACTTATACTTGGTTTTCTCTGTGTAAACCTCTGTAACTTTTCTAGGTAGATGAATCACTGTGTACTTTCGCTTGTTTCTATCTGTTACCAATCTTGAGAAACTCATACATTCTCTGTTCACTATTTCCCAGTGCTAGAGAAGTAGATTTCTTTCTGCGAAAGTGCTGTTTTCACAGTGCTAAGTACTCCCAACTCTATTAACAATGTATGTTTTACCAGTTTTCTAAGTCTCTCTTATTTTCTTGTACTTATCCTTCGAATTCTCTATGTAAACCTCTGTAACTATTCTAGGTAGATGAATCACTGTGTACTTTCGCTTGTTTCTATCTGTTACCAATCTTGAGAAACTCATACATTCTCTGTTCACTGTTTCACGGACGTAGAGAACTAAATTTCTTTCGGTGAAAGTGCTGTTTTCACAGTGCTAAGTACTCCCAACTCTATCAACAATGTAGGTTTTACCGGTTTTCAAAGTCTCTCTTATTTTCTTGTACCAATACTTGGAATTCTCTGTGTAAACCTCTGTAACTTTTCTAGGTAGATGAATCACTGTGTACTTTCTCTTGTTTCTATCTGTTACCAATCTTGAGAAACTCATACATTCTCTGTTCACTGTTTCACGGACTTAGACACCTAAATTTCTTTCGGCGAAAGTGCTGTTTTCACAGTGCTAAGTACTCCCAACTCTATCCACAATGTAGGTTTTACCAGTTTTCTAAGTCTCTCTTATTTTCTTGTACTTATACTTGGTTTTCTGTGTGTAAACCTCTGTAACTTTTCTAGGTAGATGAATCACTGTGTACTTTCTATTGTTTCTATCTGTTACCAGTCTTGAGAAACTCTTACATTTTCTGTTCACTGTTTCACGGACTTAGAGAACTAAATTTCCTTCGGCGAAAGTGCTTTTTTCACAGTGCTAAGTACTCCCAACTCTATCAACAATGCAGGTTTTACCAGTTTTCTAAGTCTCCCTTATTTTCTTGTACTTATACTTGGAATTCTCTGTGTAAACCTCTGTAACTTTTCTAGGTAGATGAATCACTGTGTACTTTCGCTTGTTTCTGTCTGGTACCAAACTTGAGAAACTCATAAATTCTCTGTTCACTGTTTCACGGACTTAGAGAACTAAATTTCCTTCGGCGAAAGTGCTGTTTTCACAGTGCTAAGTACTCCCAACTCTATCAACAATGTAGGTTTTACCAGTTTTCTAAGTCTCTCTTATTTTCTTGTACTTATACTTGGAATTCTCTGTGTAAACCTCTGTAACTTCTCTAGGTAGATGAATCACTGTATAGTTTCTCTTGTTTCTATCTGTTACCAATCTTGAGAAACTCATACATTCTCTGTTCACTGTTTCCCAGTCTTAGAGAAGTAGATTTCGTTCTGCCAACGTGCTGTTTTCACAGTGCTAAGTACTCCCAACTCTATCCACAATGTAGGTTTTACCAGTTTTCTAAGTCTCTCTTATTTTCTTGTACTTATACTTGGTTTTCTCTGTGTAAACCTCTGTAATTTTTCTAGGTAGATGAATCACTGTGTACTTTCTCTTGTTTGTATCTGTTACCAATCTTGAGAAACTGAATACATTCTCTTTTCACTGTTTCACGGACTTAGAAAACTAAATTTCTTTCTGCGAAAGTGCTGTTTTCACAGTGCTAAGTACTCCCAACTCTATCAACAATGTAGGGTTTACCGGTTTTCAAAGTCTCTCTTATTTTCTTGTACTAATACTTGGAATTCTCTGTGTAAACCTCTGTAACTTTTCTAGGTAGATGAATCACTGTGTACTTTCTCTTGTTTCTATCTGTTACCAATCTTGAGAAACTCATACATTCTCAGTTCACTGTTTCAGGGTCTTAGAGAACTAAATTTCTTTCGGCGAAAGTGTTGTTAGCACAGTGCTAAGTACTCCCAACACTATCCACAATGTAGGTTTTAGCAGTTTTCTAAGTCTCTCTTATTTTCTTGTACGTATACTTGGAATTCTTTGTGTAAACTTCTGTACCTTCTCTAGGTAGATGAATCACTGTGTACTTTCTCTTGTTTCTATCTGTTACCAATCTTGAGAAACTCATACATTCTCTGTTCACTGTTTCCCAGTCTTAGAGAAGTAGATTTCTTTCTACGAAAGTGCTGTTTTCACAGTGCTAAGTACTCCCAACTCTATCAACAATGTAGGTTTTACCAGTTTTCTAAGTCTCCCTTATTTTCTTGTACTTATACTTGGAATTCTCTGTGTAAACCTCTGTAACTTTTCTAGGTAGATGAATCACTGTGTACTTTTGCTTGTTTCTGTCTGTTCCCAAACTTGAGAAACTCATACATTCTCTGTTCACTGTTTCACGGACTTAGAGAACTAAATTTCCTTCGGCGAAAGTGCTGTTTTCACAGTGCTAAGTACTCTCAACTCTATCAACAATGTAGGTTTTACCAGTTTTCTAAGTCTCTCTTATTTTCTTGTACTTATACTTGGAATTCTTTGTGTAAACCTCTGTAACTTCTCTAGGTAGATGAATCACTGTGTACTTTCTCTTGTTTCTATCTGTTACCAATCTTGAGAAACTCATACATTCTCTGTTCACTGTTTCCCAGTCTTAGAGAAGTAAATTTCTTTCTGCCTAAGTGCTGTTTTCACAGTGCTAAGTACTCCCAACTCTATCAACAATGTAGGTTTTACCGGTTTTCAAAGTCTCTCTTACTTTCTTGTACCAATACTTGGAATTCTCTGTGTAAACCTCTGTAACTTTTCTAGGTAGATGAATCACTGTGTACTTTCTCTTGTTTCTATCTGTTACCAATCTTGAGAAAATCATACATTCTCTGTTCACTGTTTCACGGACTTAGAGAACTAAATTTCCTTCGGCGAAAGTGCTGTTTTCACAGTGCTAAGTACTCCCAACTCTATCAACAATGTAGGTTTTACCGGTTTTCTAAGTCTCCCTTATTTTCTTGTACTTATACTTGGAATTCTCTGTGTAAACCTCTGTAGCTTTTCTAGGTAGATGAATCACTGTGTACTTTCGCTTGTTTCTGTCTGTTACCAAACTTGAGAAACTCATACATTCTCTGTTCACTGTTTCCCAGTCATAGAGAAGTAGATTTCTTTCTGAGAAAGTGCAGTTTTCACAGTGCTAAGTACTCCCAACTCTATCAACAATGTAGGTTTTACCAGTTTTCTAAGTCTCTCTTATTTTCTTCTACTTATACTTGGTTTTCTCAGTGTAAACCTCTGTAACTTTTCTAGGTAGATGAATCACTGTGTACTTTCTCTTGTTTCTATCTGTTACCAATCTTGAGAAACTGATACATTCTCTTTTCACTGTTTCACGGACTTAGAAAACTAAATTTCTTTCTGCGAAAGTGCTGTTTTCACAGTGCTAAGTACTCCTAACTCTATCAACATTGTAGGTTTTACCGGTTTTCAAAGTCTCTCTTATTTTCTTGCACTAATACTTGGAATTCTCTGTGTAAACCTCTGTAACTTTTCTAGGTAGATGAATCACTGTGTACTTTCTCTGTTTTCTATCTGTTACCAATCTTGAGAAACTCATACATTCTCTGTTCACTGTTTCACGGACTTAGAGAACTAAATTTCTTTCGGCGAAAGTGCTGTTTTCACAGTGCTAAGTACTCCCAACTGTATCCACAATGTAGGTTTTACCAGTTTTCTAAGTCTCTCTTATTTTCTTGGACTTATACATGTACTTCTCTGTGTAAACTTCTGTAACTTCTCTAGGTATATGAATCACTGTGTACTTTCTCTTGTTTCTATCTGTTACCAGTGTTGAGAAACTCATACATTCTCTATTCATTGTTTCCCAGTCTTAGAGAAGTAGATTTCTTTCTGCGAAAGTGCTGTTTTCACAGTGCTAAGTACTCTCAACTCTATCAACAATGTAGGTTTTACCAGTTTTCTAAGTCTCTCTTATTTTCTTGTACTTATACTTGGTTTTCTCTGTGTAAACCTCTGTAACTTTTCTAGGTAGATGAATCACTGTGTACTTTCTCTTGTATCTATCTGTTACCAATCTTGAGAAACTCATACATTTTCTGTTCACTGTTTCACGGACTTAGAGAACTAAATTTCTTTCGGCGAAAGTGCTGTTTTCACAGTGCTAAGTACTCCCAACTCTATCAACAATGTAGGTTTTGCCAGTTTTCTAATTGTTTCTTATTTTCTTGTACTTATACTTGGAATTCCCTGTGTAAACCTCTGTAACTTTTCTAGGTAGATGAATCACTGTGTACTTTCTCTTGATTCTATATGTTACCAATCTTGAGAAACTCATACATTCTCAGTTCACTGTTTCAGGGTCTTAGAGAACTAAATTTCTTTCGGCGAAAGTGTTGTTTTCACAGTGCTAAGTACTCCCAACACTATCCACAATGTAGGTTTTACCAGTTTTCTAAGTCTCTCTTATTTTCTTGTACTTATACTTGGAAATCTTTGTGTAAACTTCTGTAACTTCTCTAGGTAGATGAATCACTGTGTACTTTCTCTTGTTTCTATCTGTTACCAATCTTGAGAAACTCATACATTCTCTGTTCACTATTTCCCAGTGCTAGAGAAGTAGATTTCTTTCTGCGAAAGTGCTGTTTTCACAGTGCTAAGTACTCCCAACTCTATTAACAATGTATGTTTTACCAGTTTTCTAAGTCTCTCTTATTTTCTTGTACTTATCCTTCGAATTCTCTATGTAAACCTCTGTAACTATTCTAGGTAGATGAATCACTGTGTACTTTCGCTTGTTTCTGTCTGTTACCAAACTTGAGAAACTCATACATTCTCTGTTCACTGTTTCCCAGTCTTAGAGAAGTAGATTTCTTTCTGCCAAAGTGCAGTTTTCACAGTGCTAAGTACTCCCAACTCTATCAACAATGTAGGTTTTACCAGTTTTCTAAGTCTCTCTTATTTTCTTGTACTTATACTTGGTTTTCTCAGTGTAAACCTCTGTAACTTTTCTAGGTAGATGAATCACTGTGTACTTTCTCTTGTTTCTATCTGTTACCAATCTTGAGAAACTGATACATTCTCTTTTCACTGTTTCACGGACTTAGAAAACTAAATTTCTTTCTGCGAAAGTGCTGTTTTCACAGTGCTAAGTACTCCCAACTCTATCAACAATGTAGGTTTTACCGGTTTTCAAAGTCTCTCTTATTTTCTTGCACTAATACTTGGAATTCTCTGTGTAAACCTCTGTAACTTTTCTAGGTAGATGAATCACTGTGTACTTTCTCTGGTTTCTATCTGTTACCAATCTTGAGAAACTCATACATTCTCTGTTCACTGTTTCACGGACTTAGAGAACTAAATTTCTTTCGGCGAAAGTGCTGTTTTCACAGTGCTAAGTACTCCCAACTCTATCCACAATGTAGGTTTTACCAGTTTTCTAAGTCTCTCTTATTTTCTTGGACGTATACTTGTACTTCTCTGTGTAAACTTCTGTAACTTCTCTAGGTATATGAATCACTGTGTACTTTCTCTTGTTTCTATCTGTTACCAGTCTTGAGAAACTCATACATTCTCTATTCATTGTTTCCCAGTCTTAGAGAAGTAGATTTCTTTCTGCGAATGTGCTGTTTTCACAGTGCTAAGTACTCTCAACTCTATCAACAATGTAGGTTTTACCAGTTTTCTAAGTCTCTCTTATTTTCTTGTACTTATACTTGGTTTTCTCTGTGTAAACCTCTGTAACTTTTCTAGGTAGATGAATCACTGTGTACTTTCTCTTGTATCTATCTGTTACCAATCTTGAGAAACTCATACATTTTCTGTTCACTGTTTCACGGACTTAGAGAACTAAATTTCGTTCGGCGAAAGTGCTGTTTTCACAGTGCTAAGTACTCCCAACTCTATCAACAATGTAGGTTTTGCCAGTTTTCTAATTCTTTCTTATTTTCTTGTACTTATACTTGGAATTCCCTGTGTAAACCTCTGTAACTTTTCTAGGTAGATGAATCACTGTGTACTTTCTCTTGTTTCTATATGTTACCAATCTTGAGAAACTCATGCATTCTCTGTTCACTGATTCCCAGTCTTAGAGAAGTAGATTTCTATCTGCCAAAGTGCTTCTTTTCACAGTGCTAAGTACTCCCAACTCTATCAACAATGTAGGTTTTACCGGTTTTCAAAGTCTCTCTTATTTTCTTGTACTAATACTTGGAATTCTCTCTGTAAACCTCTGTAACTTTTCTAGGTAGATGAATCACTGTGTACTTTCTCTTGTTTCTATCTGTTACCAATCTTGAGAAACTCATACATTCTCTGTTCACTGTTTCACGGACTTAGACAACTAAATTTCTTTCGGCGAAAGTACTGTTTTCACAGTGCTAAGTACTCCCACCTCTATCCACAATGTAGGTTTTACCAGTTTTCTAAGTCTCTCTTATTTTCTTGTACTTATACTTGGTTTTCTGTGTGTAAACCTCTGTAACTTTTCTAGGTAGATGAATCACTGTGTACTTTCTCTTGTTTCTATCTGTTACCAATCTTGAGAAACTCATACATTCTCTGTTCACTGTTTCACGGACTTAGAGAACTAAATTTCCTTCGGCGAAAGTGCTGTTTTCACAGTGCTAAGTACTCCCAACTCTATCAACAATGTAGGTTTTACCAGTTTTCTAAGTCTCCCTCATTTTCTTGTACTTATACTTGGAATTCTCTGTGTAAACCTCTGTAACTTTTCTAGGTAGCTGAATCACTGTGTACTTTCGCTTGTTTCTGTCTGGTACCAAACTTGAGAAACTCATACATTCTCTGTTCACTGTTTCACGGACTTAGAGAACTAAATTTCCTTCGGCGAAAGTGCTGTTTTCACAGTGCTAAGTACTCCCAACTCTATCAACAATGTAGGTTTTACCAGTTTTCTAAGTCTCTCTTATTTTCTTGTACTTATACTTGGAATTCTCTGTGTAAACCTCTGTAACTTCTCTAGGTAGATGAATCACTGTATACTTTCTCTTGTTTCTATCTGTTACCAATATTGAGAAACTCATACATTCTCTGTTCACTGTTTCACGGACTTAGAGAACTAAATTTCTTTCGGCGAATGTGCTGTTTTCACAGTGCTAAGTACTCCCAACTCTATCCACAATATAGGTTTGACCAGTTTTCTAAGTCTCTCTTATTTTCTTGTACTTATACTTGGTTTTCTCTGTTGTAAACCTCTGTAACTTTTCTAGGTAGATGAATCACTGTGTACTTTCTCTTGTTTCTATCTGTTACCAATCTTGAGAAATTCATACATTTTCTGTTCACTGTTTCACGGACTTAGAGAACTAAATTTCCTTCGGCGAAAGTCCTGTTTTCACAGTGCTAAGTACTCCCAACTCTATCAACAATGTAGGTTTTACCAGTTTTCTAAGTCTCCCTTATTTTCTTGTACTTATACTTGGAATTCTCTGTGTAAACCTCTGTAGCTTTTCTAGGTAGATGAATCACTGTGTACTTTCGCTTGTTTCTGTCTGTTACCAAACTTGAGAAACTCATACATTCTCTGTTCACTGTCTCACGGACTTAGAGAACTAAATTTCCTTCGGCGAAAGTGCTGTTTTCACAGTGCTAAGTACTCCCAACTCTATCAACAATGTAGGTTTTACCAGTTTTCTAAGTCTCTCTTATTTTCTTGTACTTATACTTGGAATTCTCTGTGTAAACCTCTGTAACTTCTCTAGGTAGATGAATCACTGTGTACTTTCTCTTGTTTCTATCTGTTACCAATCTTGAGAAACTCATACTTTCTCTGTTCACTGTTTCACGGACTTAGACAACTAAATTTCTTTCGGCGAAAGTGCTGTTTTCACAGTGCTAAGTACTCCCAATTCTATCCACAATGTAGGTTTTACCAGTTTTCTAAGTCTCTCTTACTTTCTTGTACTTATACTTGGTTTTCTCTGTGTAAACCTCTGTAACTTTTCTAGGTAGATGAATCACTGTGTACTTTCTCTTGTTTCTATCTGTTACCAATCTTGAGAAACTCATACATTTTCTGTTCACTGTTTCACGGACTTAGAGAACTAAATTTCCTTCGGCGAAAGTGCTGTTTTCACCGTGCTAAGTACTCCCAACTCTATCAACAATGTAGGTTTTACCAGTTTTCTAAGTCTCCCTTATTTTCTTGTACTTATACTTGAAATTCTCTGTGTAAACCTCTGTAACTTTTCTAGGTAGATGAATCACTGTGTACTTTCGCTTGTTTCTGTCTGTTTCCAAACTTGAGAAACTCATGCATTCTCTGTTCACTGTTTCACGGACTTAGAGAACTAAAATTCCTTCGGCGAAAGTGCTGTTTTCACAGTGCTAAGTACTCCCAACTCTATCAACAATGTAAGTTTTACCAGTTTTCTAAGTCTACCTTATTTTCTTGTACTTATACTTGGAATTCTCTGTGTAAACCTCTGTAACTTTTCTAGGAAGATGAATCACTGTGTACTTTCTCTTGTTTCTATCTGTTACCAATCTTGAGAAACTCATACATTCTCTGTTTACTATTTCCCAGTGCTAGAGAAGTAGATTTCTTTCTGCGAAAGTGCTGTATTCACAGTGCTGAGTACTCCCAACTCTATTAACAATGTATGTTTTACCACTTTTCTAAGTCTCTCTTATTTTCTTGTACTTATCCTTCGAATTCTCTATGTAAACCTCAGTAACTATTCTAGGTAGATGAATCACTGTGTACTTTCGCTTGTTTCTATCTGTTACCAATCTTGAGAAACTCATACATTCTCTGTTCACTGTTTCACGGAATTAGAGAACTAAATTTCCTTCGGCGAAAGTGCTGTTTTCACAGTGCTAAGTACTCCCAACTCTATCAACAATGTAGGTTTTACCAGTTTTCTAAGTCTCTCTTATTTTCTTGTACTTATACTTGGAATTCTCTGTGTAAACCTCTGTAACTTCTCTAGGTAGATGAATCACTGTATACTTTCTCTTGTTTCTATCTGTTACCAATCTTGAGAAACTCATTCATTCTCTGTTCACTGTTTCCCAGTCTTAGAGAAGTAGATTTCTTTCTGCCAAAGTGCTGTTTTCACAGTGCTAAGTACTCCCAACTCTATCCACAATGTAGGTTTTACCAGTTTTCTAAGTCTCTCTTACTTTCTTGTACTTATACTTGGTTTTCTCTGTGTAAACCTCTGTAACTTTTCTAGGTAGATGAATCACTGTGTACTTTCTCTTTTTTCTATCTGTTACCAATCTTGAGAAACTCATACATTTTCTGTTCACTGTTTCACAGACTTAGAGAACTAAATTTCCTTCGGCGAAAGTGCTGTTTTCACCGTGCTAAGTACTCCCAACTCTATCAACAATGTAGGTTTTACCAGTTTTCTAAGTCTCCCTTATTTTCTTGTACTTATACTTGGAATTCTCTGTGTAAACCTCTGTAACTTTTCTGGGTAGATGAATCACTGTGTACTTTCGCTTGTTTCTGTCTGTTTCCAAACTTGAGAAACTCATACATTCTCTGTTCACTGTTTCACGGACTTAGAGAACTAAAATTCCTTCGGCGAAAGTGCTGTTTTCACAGTGCTAAGTACTCCCAACTCTATCAACAATGTAGGTTTTACCAGTTTTCTAAGTCTCCCTTATTTTCTTGTACTTATACTTGGAATTCTGTGTGTAAACCTCTGTAACTTTTCTAGGTAGATGAATCGCTGTGTACTTTCGCTTGTTTCTGTCTGTTACCAAACTTGAGAAACTCATACATTCTCTGTTCACTGTTTCCCAGTCTTAGAGAAGTAGATTTCTTTCTGCCAAAGTGCAGTTTTCACAGTGCTAAGTACTCCCAACTCTATCAACAATGTAGGTTTTACCAGTTTTCTAAGTCTCTCTTATTTTCTTGTACTTATACTTGGTTTTCTCAGTGTAAACCTCTGTAACTTTTCTAGGTAGATGAATCACTGTGTACTTTCTCTTGTTTCTATCTGTTACCAATCTTGAGAAACTGATACATTCTCTTTTCACTGTTTCACGGACTTAGAAAACTAAATTTCTTTCTGCGAAAGTGCTGTTTTCACAGTGCTAAGTACTCCCAACTCTATCAACAATGTAGGTTTTACCGGTTTTCAAAGTCTCTCTTATTTTCTTGCACTAATACTTGGAATTCTCTGTGTAAACCTCTGTAACTTTTCTAGGTAGATGAATCACTGTGTACTTTCTCTGGTTTCTATCTGTTACCAATCTTGAGAAACTCATACATTCTCTGTTCACTGTTTCACGGACTTAGAGAACTAAATTTCTTTCGGCGAAAGTGCTGTTTTCACAGTGCTAAGTACTCCCAACTCTATCCACAATGTAGGTTTTACCAGTTTTCTAAGTCTCTCTTATTTTCTTGGACTTACACTTGGGATTCTCTGTGTAAACCTGTGTAACTTCTCTAGGTAGATGAATCACTGTGTACTTTCTCTCGTTTCTATCTGTTACCAATCTTTAGAGACTCATACATTCTCTGTTCACCGTTTCCCAGTCTTAGAGAAGTAGATTTCTTTCTCGGAAAGTGCCGTTTTCACAGTGCTAAGTACTCCCAACTGTATCGACAATGTAGGTTTTACCAGTTTTCTAAGTCTCTCTTATTTTCTTGTACTTATACATGGAATTCTCTGAGTAAACTTCTGTAACTTCTCTAGGTAGATTAATCACTGTGTACTTTCTCTTGTTTCTATCTGTTACCAATCTTGAGAAACTCATACATTCTCTCTTCACTGTTTCCCAGTGTTAGAGAAGTAGATTTCTTTCTGGAAAAGTGCTGTTTTCACGGTGCTAAGTACTCCCAACTCTATCAACTATGTAGGTTTTACCAGTTTTCTGAGTCTCTCTTATTTTCTTGTACTTATACTTGGAATTCTCTGTGTAAACCTCTGTAACTTTTCTAGGTAGATGAATCACTGTGTACTTTCTCTTGTTTCTATCTGTTACCAATCTTGAGAAACTTATACATTCTCCTTTCACTGTTTCACGGACTTAGAGAACTAAATTTCTTTCGGCGAAAGTGCTGTTTTCACAGTGCTAAGTACTCCCAACTCTATCAACAATGTAGGTTTTACCAGTTTTCTAAGTCTCTCTTATTTTCTTGTACTTATACTTGGAATTCTCTGTGTAAACCTCTGTAACTTTTCTAGGTAGATGAATCACTGTGTACTTTCTCTTGTTTCTATCTGTTACCAATCTTGAGAAACTGAATACATTCTCTTTTCACTGTTTCACGGACTTAGAAAACTAAATTTCTTTCTGCGAAAGTGCTGTTTTCACAGTGCTAAGTACTCCCAACTCTATCTACAATGTAGGTTTTACCGGTTTTCAAAGTCTCTCTTATTTTCTTGTACTAATACTTGGAATTCTCTGTGTAAACCTCTGTAACTTTTCTAGGTAGATGAATCACTGTGTACTTTCTCTTGTTTCTATCTGTTACCAATCTTGAGAAACTCATACATTCTCTGTTCTCTGTTTCACGGACTTAGACAACTAAATTTCTTTCGGCGAAAGTGCTGTTTTCACAGTGCTAAGTACTCCCAACTCTATCCACAATATAGGTTTGACCAGTTTTCTAAGTCTCTCTTATTTTCTTGTACTTATACTTGGTTTTCTCTGTTGTAAACCTCTGTAACTTTTCTAGGTAGATGAATCACTGTGTACTTTCTCTCGTTTCTATCTGTTACCAATCTTGAGAGACTCATACATTCTCTGTTCACCGTTTCCCAGTCTTAGAGAAGTAGATTTCTTTCTCGGAAAGTGCCGTTTTCACAGTGCTAAGTACTCCCAACTCTATCAACAATGTAGGTTTTACCAGTTTTCTAAGTCTCTCTTATTCTCTTGTACTTATACTTGGAATTCTCTGTGTAAACCTCTGTAACTTCTCTAGGTAGATGAATCACTGTGTACTTTCTCTTGTTTCTTTCTGTTACCAATCTTGAGAAACTCATAAATTCTCTATTCACTGTTTCCCAGTCTTAGAGAAGTAAGTTTCTTTCTGCGAAAGTGCTGTTTTCACAGTGCTAAGTACTCCCAACTCTATCAACAATGTAGGTTTTACCAGTTTTCTAAGTCTCCCTTATTTTCTTGTACTTATACTTGGAATTCTCTGTGTAAACCTCTGTAACTTTTCTAGGTAGATGAATCACTGTGTACTTTCGCTTGTTTCTGTCTGTTCCCAAACTTGAGAAACTCATACATTCTCTGTTCACTGTTTCACGGACTTAGAGAACTAAATTTCCTTCGGCGAAAGTGCTGTTTTCACAGTGCTGAGTACTCCCAACTCTATCAACAATGTAGGTTTTACCAGTTTTCTAAGTCTCTCTTATTTTCTTGTACTTATACTTGGAATTCTTTGTGTAAACCTCTGTAACTTCTCTAGGTAGATAAATCACTGTGTACTTTCTCTTGTTTCTATCTGTTACCAATCTTGAGAAACTCATACATTCTCTGTTCACTGTTTCCCAGTCTTAGAGAAGTAGATTTCTTTCTGCCAAAGTGCTGTTTTCACAGTGCTAAGTACTCCCAACTCTATCCGCAATGTAGGTTTTACCAGTTTTCTAAGTCTCTCTTATTTTCTTGTACTTATACTTGGTTTTCTCTGTGTAAACCTCTGTAATTTTTCTAGGTAGATGAATCACTGTGTACTTTCTCTTGTTTCTATCTGTTACCAATCTTGAGAAACTGAATACATTCTCTTTTCACTGTTTCACGGACTTAGAAAACTAAATTTCTTTCTGCGAAAGTGCTGTTTTCACAGTGCTAAGTACTCCCAACTCTATCAACAATGTAGGTTTTACCGGTTTTCAAAGTCTCTCTTATTTTCTTGTACTAATACTTGGAATTCTCTGTGTAAACCTCTGTAACTTTTCTAGGTAGATGAATCACTGTGTACTTTCTCTTGTTTCTATCTGTTACCAATCTTGAGAAACTCATACATTCTCTGTTCCCTGTTTCCCGGACTTAGACAACTAAATTTCTTTCGGCGAAAGTGCTGTTTTCACGGTGCTAAGTACTCCCAACTCTATCCACAATATAGGTTTTACCAGTTTTCTAAGTCTCTCTTATTTTCTTGTACTTATACTTGGTTTTCTCTGTGTAAACCTCTGTAACTTTTCTAGGTAGATGAATCACTGTGTACTTTCTCTTGTTTCTATCTGTTACCAATCTTGAGAAATTCATACATTTTCTGTTCACTGTTTCACGGACTTAGAGAACTAAATTTCTATCGGCGAAAGTGCGGTTTTCACAGTGCTAAGTACTCCCAACTCTGTCAACAATGTATTTTTTTACCAGTTTTCTAAGTCTGTCTTATTTTCTTGTACTGATACTTGGAATTCTCTGTGTAAACCTCTGTAACTTCTCTAGGTAGATGAATCACTGTGTACTTTCTCTTGTTTCTTTCTGTTACCAATCTTGAGAAACTCATAAATTCTCTATTCACTGTTTCCCAGTCTTAGAGAAGTAAGTTTCTTTCTGCGAACGTGCTGTTTTCACAGTGCTAAGTACTCCCAACTCTATCAACAATGTAGGTTTTACCAGTTTTCTAAGTCTCCCTTATTTTCTTGTACTTATACTTGGAATTCTCTGTGTAAACCTCTGTAACTTTTCTAGGTAGATGAATCACTGTGTACTTTCGCTTGTTTCTGTCTGTTCCCAAACTTGAGAAACTCATACATTCTCTGTTCACTGTTTCACGGACTTAGAGAACTAAATTTCCTTCGGCGAAAGTGCTGTTTTCACAGTGCTAAGTACTCCCAACTCTATCAACAATGTAGGTTTTACAAGTTTCTAAGTCTCCCTTATTTTCTTGTACTTATACTTGGAATTCTCTGTGTAAACCTCTGTAACTTTTCTTGGAAGATGAATCACTGTGTACTTTCTCTTGTTTCTATCTGTTACCAATCTTCAGAAACTCATACATTCTCTGTTCACTATTTCCCAGTGCTAGAGAAGTAGATTTCTTTCTGCGAAAGTGCTGTTTTCACAGTGCTAAGTACTCCCAACTCTATTAACAATGTATGTTTTACCAGTTTTCTAAGTCTCTCTTATTTTCTTGTACTTATCCTTCGAATTCTATATGTAAACCTCTGTAACTATTCTAGGTAGATGAATCACTGTGTACTTTCGCTTGTTTCTATCTGTTACCAATCTTAAGAAACTCATACATTCTCTGTTCACTGTTTCACGGACTTAGAGAACTAAATTTCCTTCGGCGAAAGTGCTGTTTTCACAGTGCTAAGTACTCCCAACTCTATCAACAATGTAGGTTTTACCAGTTTTCTAAGTCTCTCTTATTTTCTTGTACTTATACTTGGAATTCTCTGTGTAAACCTCTGTAACTTCTCTAGGTAGATGAATCACTGTATACTTTCTCTTGTTTCTATCTGTAACCAATCTTGAGAAACTCATACATTCTCTGTTCACTGTTTCCCAGTCTTAGAGAAGTAGATTTCTTTCTGCCAACGTGCTGTTTTCACAGTGCTAAGTACTGCCAACTCTATCAACAATGTAGGTTTTACCAGTTTTCTAAGTTTCCCTTATTTTCTTGTACTTATACTTGGTTTTCTTGTGTAAACCTCATTAACTTTTCTAGATAGATGAATCACTGTGTACTTTCTCTTGTTTCTATCTGTTACCAATCTTGAGAAACTCATACATTTTCTGTTCACTGTTTCACGGACTTAGAGAACTAAATTTCTATCGGCGAAAGTGCGGTTTTCACAGTGCTAAGTACTCCCAACTCTATCAACAATGTAGGTTTTACCGGTTTTCTAAGTCTCTCTTATTTTCTTGTACTTATACTTGGAATTCTCTGTGTAAACCTCTGTAACTTTTTAGGTAGATGAATCACTGTGTACTTTCTCTTGATTCTATATGTTACCAATCTTGAGAAACTCATACATTCTCAGTTCACTGTTTCAGGGTCTTAGAGAACTAAATTTCTTTCGGCGAAAGTGTTGTTTTCACAGTGCTAAGTACTCCCAACACTATCCACAATGTAGGTTTTACCAGTTTTCTAAGTCTCTCTTATTTTCTTGTACTTATACTTGGAATTCTTTGTGTAAACTTCTGTAACTTCTCTAGGTAGATGAATCACTGTGTACTTTCTCTTGTTTCTATCTGTTACCAATCTTGAGAAACTCATACATTCTCTGTTCACCGTTTCCTAGTCTTAGAGAAGTAGATTTCTTTCTACGAAAATGCTGTTTTCACAGTGCAAAGTACTCCCAACTCTATCCACAATGTAGGTTTTACCAGTTTTCTAAGTCTCTGTTATTTTCTTGGACTTATACTTGGGATTCTCTGTTTAAACCTGTGTAACTTCTCTAGGTAGATGAATCACTGTGTACTTTCTCTCGTTTCTATCTGTTACCAATCTTGAGAGACTCATACATTCTCTGTTCACCGTTTCCTAGTCTTAGAGAAGTAGATTTCTTTCTCGGAAAGTGCCGTTTTCACAGTGCTAAGTACTCCCAACTGTATCGACAATGTAGGTTTTACCAGTTTTCTAAGTCTCTCGTATTTTCTTGTACTTATACATGGAATTCTCTGAGTAAACTTCTGTAACTTCTCTAGGTAGATTAATCACAGTGTACTTTCTCTTGTTTCTATCTGTTACCAATCTTGAGAAACTCATACATTCTCTCTTCACTGTTTCCCAGTGTTAGAGAAGTAGATTTCTTTCTGGAAAAGTGCTGTTTTCACCGTGCTAAGTACTCCGAACTCTATCAACTATGTAGGTTTTACCAGTTTTCTAAGTCTCTCTTATTTTCTTGTACTTATACTTGGAATTCTCTGTGTAAACCTCTGTAACTTTTCTAGGTAGATGAATCACTGTGTACTTTCGCTTGTTTCTGTCTGTTCCCAAACTTGAGAAACTCATACATTCTCTGTTCACTGTTTCACGGACTTAGAGAACTAAATTTCCTTGGGCGAAAGTGCTGTTTTCACAATGCTAAGTACTCCCAACTCTATCAACAATGTAGGTTTTACCAGTTTTCTAAGTCTCTCTTATTTTCTTGTACTTAATACTTGGAATTCTTTGTGTAAACCTCTGTAACTTCTCTAGGTAGATGAATCACTGTGTAGTTTCTCTTGTTTCTATCTGTTACCAATCTTGAGAAACTGATAAATTCTCTATTCACTGTTTCCCAGTCTTAGAGAAGTAGATTTCTTTCTGCGAAAGTGCTGTTTTCACAGTGCTAAGTACTCCCAACTCTATCAACAATGTAGGTTTTACCAGTTTTCTAAGTCTCCCTTATTTTCTTGTACTTATACTTGGAATTCTCTGTGTAAACCTCTGTAACTTTTCTAGGTAGATGAATCACTGTGTACTTTCGCTTGTTTCTGTCTGTTCCGAAACTTGAGAAACTCATACATTCTCTGTTCACTGTTTTACGGACTTAGAGAACTAAATTTCCTTCGGCGAAAGTGCTGTTTTCACAGTGCTAAGTACTCCCAACTCTATCAACAATGTAGGTTTTACAAGTTTTCTAAGTCTCTCTTATTTTCTTGTACTTATACTTGGAATTCTTTGTGTAAACCTCTGTAACTTCTCTAGGTAGATGAATCACTGTGTACTTTCTCTTGTTTCTATCTGTTACCAATCTTGAGAAACTCATACATTCTCTGTTCACTGTTTCACGGACTTAGAGAACTAAATTTCTATCGGCGAAAGTGCGGTTTTCACAGTACTAAGTACTCCCAACTCTATCAACAATGTAGGTTTTACCAGTTTTCTAAGTCTGTCTTATTTTCTTGTACTTATACTTGGAGGTCTCTGTGTAAAGCTCTGTAACTTTTCTAGGTAGATAAATCACTGTGTAGTTTCTCTTGTTTCTATCTGTTACCAATCTTGAGAAACTCATACATTCTCTTTTCACTGTTTCACGGACTTAGAAAACTAAATTTCTTTCGGCGAAAGTGCTGTTTTCACAGTGCTAAGTACTCCCAACTCTATCAACAATGTAGGTTTTACCGGTTTTCTAAGTCTCTCTTATTTTCTTGTACTTATACTTGGAATTCTCTGTGTAAACCTCTGTAACTTTTTTAGGTAGATGAATCACTGTGTACTTTCTCTTGATTCTATATGTTACCAATCTTGAGAAACTCATACATTCTCAGTTCACTGTTTCAGGGTCTTAGAGAACTAAATTTCTTTCGGCGAAAGTGTTGTTTTCACAGTGCTAAGTACTCCCAACACTATCCACAATGTAGGTTTTACCAGTTTTCTAAGTCTCTCTTATTTTCTTGTACTTATACTTGGAATTCTTTGTGTAAACTTCTGTAACTTCTCTAGGTAGATGAATCACTGTGTACTTTCTCTTGTTTCTATCTGTTACCAATCTTGAGAAACTCATACATTCTCTCTTCACTGTTTCCCAGTCTTAGAGAAGTAGATTTCTTTCTACGAAAATGCTGTTTTCACAGTGCTAAGTACTCCCAACTCTATCCACAATGTAGGTTTTACCAGTTTTCTAAGTCTCTCTTATTTTCTTGTACTTATACTTGGGATTCTCTGTGTAAACCTGTGTAACTTCTCTAGGTAGATGAATCACTGTGTACTTTCTCTCGTTTCTATCTGTTACCAATCTTGAGAGACTCATACATTCTCTGTTCACCGTTTCCCAGTCTCAGAGAAGTAGATTTCTTTCTCGGAAAGTGCCGTTTTCACAGTGCTAAGCACTCCCAACTGTATCGACAATGTAGGTTTTACCAGTTTTCTAAGTCTCTCTTATTTTCTTGAACTTATACATGGAATTCTCTGAGTAAATTTCTGTAACTTCTCTAGGTAGATTAATCACTGTGTAATTTCTCTTGTTTCTATCTGTTACCAATCTTGAGAAACTCATACATTCTCTCTTCACTGCTTCCCAGTGTTAGAGAAGTAGATTTCTTTCTGGAAAAGTGCTGTTTTCACCGTGCTAAGTACTCCCAACTCTATCAACTATGTAGGTTTTACCAGTTTTCTAAGTCCCTCTTATTTTCTTGTACTTATACTTGGAATTCTCTGTGTAAACCTCTGTAACTTTTCTAGGTAGATGAATCACTGTGTACTTTCTCTTGTTTCTATCTGTTAACAATCTTGAGAAACTGATACATTCTCTTTTCACTGTTTCACGGACTTAGAGAACTAAATTTCTTTCGGCGAAAGTGCTGTTTTCACAGTGCTAAGTACTCCCAACTCTATCAACAATGTAGGTTTTACCAGTTTTCTAAGTCTCTCTGATTTTCTTGTACTTATACTTGGAATTCTCTGTGTAAACCTCTGTAACTTCTCTAGGAAGATGAATCACTGTGTACTTTCTCTTGTTTCTTTCTGTTACCAATCTTGAGAAACTCATAAATTCTCTATTCACTGTTTCCCAGTCTTAGAGAAGAAGATTTCTTTCTGCGAAAGTACTGTTTTCACAGTGCTAAGTACTCCCAACTCTATCAACAATGTAGGTTTTACCAGTTTTCTAAGTCTCCCTTATTTTCTTGTACTTATACTTGGAATTCTCTGTGTAAACCTCTGTAACTTTTCTAGGTAGATGAATCACTGTGTACTTTCGCTTGTTTCTGTCTGTTCCCAAACTTGAGAAACTCATACATTCTCTGTTCACTGTTTCACGGACTTAGAGAACTAAATTTCCTTCGGCGAAAGTGCTGTTTTCACAGTGCTAAGTACTCCCAACTCTATCAACAATGTAGGTTTTACCAGTTTTCTAAGTCTCTCTTATTTTCTTGTACTTATACTTGGAATTCTTTGTGTAAACCTCTGTAACTTCTCTAGGTAGATGAATCACTGTGTACTTTCTCTTGTTTCTATCTGTTACCAATCTTGAGAAACTCATACATTCTCTGTTCACTGTTTCCCAGTCTTAGAGAAGTAGATTTCTTTCTGGGAAAGTGCTGTTTTCACAGTGCTAAGTACTCCCAACTCTATCAACAATGTAGGTTTTACCAGTTTTCTAAGTCTCTCTTATTTTCTTGTACTTATACTTGGTTTTCTCTGTGTAAACCTCTGTAATTTTTCTAGGTAGATGAATCACTGTGTACTTTCTCTGGTTTCTATCTGTTACCAATCTTGAGAAACTGAATACATTCTCTTTTCACTGTTTCACGGACTTAGAAAACTAAATTTCTTTCTGCGAAACTGCTGTTTTCACAGTGCTAAGTACTCCCAACTCTATCAACAATGTAGGTTTTACCGGTTATCAAAGTCTCTCTTATTTTCTTGTACTAATACTTGGAATTCTCTGTGTAAACCTCTGTAACTTTTCTAGGTAGATGAATCACTGTGTACTTTCTCTTGTTTCTATATGTTACCAATCTTGAGAATCTCATGCATTCTCTGTTCACTGTTTCCCAGTCTTAGAGAAGTAGATTTCTATCTGCCAAAGTGCTGTTTTCACAGTGCTAAGTACTCCCAACTCTATCAACAATGTAGGTTTTACCGGTTTTCAAAGTCTCTCTTATTTTCTTGTACCAATACTTGGAATTCTCTGTGTAAACCTCTGTAACTTTTCTAGGTAGATGAATCACTGTGTACTTTCTCTTGTTTCTATCTGTTACCAATCTTGAAAAACTCATACATTCTCTGTTCACTGTTTCACGGACTTAGACAACTAAATTTCTTTCGGCGAAAGTGCTGTTTTCACAGTGCTAAGTACTCCCAACTCTATCCACAATGTAGGTTTTACCAGTTTTCTAAGTCTCTCTTACTTTCTTGTACTTATACTTGGTTTTATCTGTGTAAACCTCTGTAACTTTTCTAGGTAGATGAATCACTGTGTACTTTCTCTTGTTTCTATCTGTTACCAATCTTGAGAAACTCATACATTTTCTGTTCACTGTTTCACGGACTTAGAGAACTAAATTTCCTTCGGCGAAAGTGCTGTTTTCACAGTGCTAAGTACTCCCAACTCTATCAACAATGTAGGTTTTACCAGTTTTCTAAGTCTCCCTTATTTTCTTGTACTTATACTTGGAATTCTCTGTGTAAACCTCTGTAACTTTTCTAGGTAGATGAATCACTGTGTACTTTCGCTTGTTTCTGTCTGTTTCCAAACCTTAGAAACTCATACATTCTCTGTTCACTGTTTCCCAGTCTTAGAGACGTAGATTTCTATCTGCCAAAGTGCTGTTTTCACAGTGCTAAGTACTCCCAACTCTATCCACAATATAGGTTTTACCAGTTTTCTAAGTCTCTCTTATTTTCTTGTACTTATACTTGGTTTTCTCTGTGTAAACCTCTGTAAGTTTTCTAGGTAGATGAATCACTGTGTACTTTCTCTTGTTTCTATCTGTTACCAATCTTGAGAAACTGAATACATTCTCTTTTCACTGTTTCACGGACTTAAAAAACTAAATTTCTTTCTGCGAAAGTGCTGTTTTCACAGTGCTAAGTACTCCCAACTGTATCAACAATGTAGGTTTTACCGGTTTTCAAAGTCTCTCTTATTTTCTTGTACTAATACTTGGAATTCTCTGTGTAAACCTCTGTAACTTTTCTAGGTAGATGAATCACTGTGTACTTTCGCTTGTTTCTATCTGTTACCAATCTTGAGAAACTCATACATTCTCTGTTCACTGTTTCACGGACTTAGAGAACTAAATTTCTTTTGGCGAAAGTGCTGTTTTCACAGTGCTAAGTACTCCCAACTCTATCAACAATGTAGGTTTTGCCAGTTTTCTAATTCTTTCTTATTTTCTTGTACTTATACTTGGAATTCTCTGTGTAAACCTCTGTAACTTTTCTAGGTAGATGAATCACTGTGTACTTTCTCTTGTTTCTATCTGTTACCAATCTTGAGAAACTCATGCCTTCTCTGTTCACTGTTTCCCAGTCTTAGAGACGTAGATTTCTATCTGCCAAAGTGCTGTTTTCACAGTGCTAAGTACTCCCAACTCTATCCACAATGTAGGTTTTACCAGTTTTCTAAGTCTCTCTTATTTTCTTGTACTTATACTTGGTTTTCTCTGTGCAAACCTCTGTAACTTTTCTAGGTAGATGAATCACTGTGTACTTTCTCTTGTTTCTATCTGTTACCAATCATGAGAAACTCATACTTTTTCTGTTCACTGTTTCACGGACTTAGAGAACTAAATTTCCTTCGGCGAAAGTGCTGTTTTCACAGTGCTAAGTACTCCCAACTCTATCAACAATGTAGGTTTTACCGGTTTTCTAAGTCTCTCTTATTTTCTTTCACTAATACTTGGAATTCTCTGTGTAAACCTCTGTAACTTTTCTAGGTAGATGAATCACTGTGTACTTTCTCTGGTTTCTATCTGTTACCAATCTTGAGAAACTCATACATTCTCTGTTCACTGTTTCACGGACTTAGAGAACTAAATTTCTTTCGGCGAAAGTGCTGTTTTCACAGTGCTAAGTACTCCCAACTCTATCCACAATGTAGGTTTTACCAGTTTTCTAAGTCTCTCTTATTTTCTTGGACTTATACATGTACTTCTCTGTGTAAACTTCTGTAACTTCTCTAGGTATATGAATCACTGTGTACTTTCTCTTGTTTCTATCTGTTACCAGTCTTGAGAAACTAATACATTCTCTATTCATTGTTTCCCAGTCTTAGAGAAGTAGATTTCTTTCTGCGAAAGTGCTGTTTTCACAGTGCTAAGTATTCCCAACTCTATCAACAATGTAGGTTTTACCAGTTTTCTAAGTCTCTCTTATTTTCTTGTACTTATACTTGATTTTCTCTGTGTAAACCTCTGTAACTTTTCTAGGTAGATGAATCACTGTGTACTTTCTCTTGTATCTATCTGTTACCAATCATGAGAAACTCATACATTTTCTGTTCACTGTTTCACGGACTTAGATAACTAAATTTCTTTCGGCGAAAGTGCTGTTTTCACAGTGCTAAGTACTCCCAACTCTATCAACAATGTAGATTTTGCCAGTTTTCTAATTCTTTCTTATTTTCTTGTACTTATACTTGGAATTCCCTGTGTAAACCTCTGTAACTTTTCTAGGTAGATGAATCACTGTGTACTTTCTCTTGATTCTATATGTTACCAATCTTGAGAAACTCATACATTCTCAGTTCACTGTTTCAGGGTCTTAGAGAACTAAATTTCTTTCGGCGAAAGTGTTGTTTTCACAGTGCTAAGTACTCCCAACACTATCCACAATGTAGGTTTTACCAGTTTTCTAAGTCTCTCTTATTTTCTTGTACTTATACTTGGAATTCCCTGTGTAAACCTCTGTAACTTTTCTAGGTAGATGAATCACTGTGTACTTTCTTTTGTTTCTATATGTTACCAATCTTGAGAAACTCATGCATTCTCTGTTCACTGTTTCCCAGTCGTAGAGAAGTAGATTTCTATCTGCCAAAGTGCTGTTTTCACAGTGCTAAGTACTCCCAACTCTATCAACATTGTAGGTTTTACCGGTTTTGAAAGTCTCTCTTATTTTCTTGTACTAATACTTGGAATTCTCTGTGTAAACCTCTGTAACTTTTCTAGGTAGTTGAATCACTGTGTACTTTCTCTTGTTTCTATCTGTTACCAATCTTGAGAAACTCAGACATTCTCTGTTCACTGTTTCACGGACTTAGAAAACTAAATTTCTTTCTGCGAAAGTGCTGTTTTCACAGTGCTAAGTACTCCCAACTCTATCAACAATGTAGGTTTTACCGGTTTTCAAAGTCTCTCTTATTTTCTTGTACTAATACTTGGAATTCTCTGTGTAAACCTCGGTAACTTTTCTAGGTAGATGAATCACTGTGTACTTTTTCTTGTTTCTCTCTGTTACCAATCTTGAGAAAGTCATACATTCTCTGTTCACTGTTTCACGGACTTAGAGAACTAAATTTCTTTCGGCGAAAGTGCTGTTTTCACAGTGCTAAGTACTCCCAACTCTATCCACAATGTAGGTTTTACCAGTTTTCTAAGTCTCTCTTATTTTCTTGTACTTATACTTGGTTTTCTCTGTGTAAACCTCTGTAACTTTTGGAGGTAGATGAATCACTGTGTACTTTCGCTTGTTTCTATCTGTTACCAATCTTGAGAAACTCATACATTCTCTGTTCACTGTTTCACGGACTTAGAGAACTAAATTTCTTTTGGCGAATGTGCTGTTTTCACAGTGCTAAGTACTCCCAACTCTATCAACAATGTAGGTTTTGCCAGTTTTCTAATTCTTTCTTATTTTCTTGTACTTATACTTGGAATTCCCTGTGTAAGCCTGTGTAACTTTTCTTGGTAGATGAATCACTGTGTACTTTCTCTTGTTTCTATATGTTACCAATCTTGAGAAACTCATGCATTCTCTGTTCACTTTTCCCAGTCTTAGAGAAGTAGATTTCTATCTGCCAAAGTGCTGTTTTCACAGTGCTAAGTACTCCCAACTCTATTAACAATGTATGTTTTACCAGTTTTCTAAGTCTCTCTTATTTTCTTGTACTTATCCTTCGAATTCTCTATGTAAACCTCTGTAACTATGCTAGGTAGATGAATCACTGTGTACTTTCGCTTGTTTCTATCTGTTACCAATCTTTAGAAACTCATACATTCTCTGTTCACTGTTTCACGGACTTAGAGAACTAAATTTCTTTCGGCGACAGTCCTGTTTTCACACTGCTAAGTACTCCCAACTCTATCAACAATGTAGGTTTTGCCAGTTTTCTAATTCTTTCTTATTTTCTTGTACTTATACTTGGAATTCCCTGTGTAAACCTCTGTAACTTTTCTAGGTAGATGAATCACTGTGTACTTTCTCTTGTTTCTATATGTTACCAATCTTGAGAAACTCATGCATTCTCTGTTCACTGTTTCCCAGTCTTAGAGAAGTAGATTTCTATCTGCCAAAGTGCTGTTTTCACAGTGCTAAGTACTCCCAACTCTATCAACAATGTAGGTTTTACCGGTTTTCAAAGTCTCTCTTATTTTCTTGTACTTATACTTGGTTTTCTCTGTGTAAACCTCTGTAACTTTTCTAGGTAGATGAATCACTGGGTACTTTCTCTTGTTTCTATCTGTTACCAATCTTGAGAAATTCATACATTTTCTGTTCACTGTTTCACGGACTTAGAGAACTAAATTTCCTTCGGCGAAAGTGCTGTTTTCACAGTGCTAAGTACTCCCAACTCTATCAACAATGTAGGTTTTACCAGTTTTCTAAGTCTCCCTTATTTTCTTGTACTTATACTTGGAATTCTCTGTGTAAACCTCTGTAACTTTTCTAGGTAGATGAATCACTGTGTACTTTCGTTTGTTTCTATCTGTTACCAATCTTGAGAAACTCATACATTCTCTGTTCACTATTTCCCAGTGCTAGAGAAGTAGATTTCTTTATGCGAAAGTGCTGTTTTCACAGTGCTAAGTACTCCCAACTCTATCAACAATGTAGGTTTTACCAGTTTTCTAAGTCTCTCTTATTTTCTTGTACTTATCCTTCGAATTCTCTATGTAAACCTCTGTAACTATTCTAGGTAGATGAATCACTGTGTACTTTCGCTTGTTTCTATCTGTTACCAATCTTGAGAAACTCATACATTCTCTGTTCACTGTTTCACGGACTTAGACAACTAAATTTCTTTCGGCGAAAGTGCTGTTTTCACAGTGCTAAGTACTCCCAACTCTATCCACAATATAGGTTTTACCAGTTTTCTAAGTCTCTCTTATTTTCTTGTACTTATACTTGGTTTTCTCTGTGTAAACCTCTGTAACTTTTCTAGGTAGATGAATCACTGTGTACTTTCTCTTGTTTCTATCTGTTACCAATCTTGAGAAACTGAATACATTCTCTTTTCACTGTTTCACGGACTTAGAAAACTAAATTTCTTTCTGCGAAAGTGCTGTTTTCACAGTGCTAAGTACTCCCAACTCTATCAACAATGTAGGTTTTACCGGTTTTCAAAGTCTCTCTTATTTTCTTGTACTAATACTTGGAATTCTCTGTGTAAACCTCTGTAACTTTTCTAGGTAGATGAATCACTGTGTACTTTCGCTTGTTTCTATCTGTTACCAATCTTGAGAAACTCATACATTCTCTGTTCACTGTTTCACGGACTTAGAGAACTAAATTTCTTTTGGCGAAAGTGCTGTTTTCACAGTGCTAAGTACTCCCAACTCTATCAACAATGTAGGTTTTGCCAGTTTTCTAATTCTTTCTTATTTTCTTGTACTTATACTTGGAATTCCCTGTGTAAACCTCTGTAACTTTTCTAGGTAGATGAATCACTGTGTACTTTCTCTTGTTTCTATATGTTACCAATCTTGAGAAACTCATGCATTCTCTGTTCACTGTTTCCCAGTCTTAGAGAAGTAGATTTCTATCTGCCAAAGTGCTGTTTTCACAGTGCTAAGTACTCCCAACTCTATCAACAATGTAGGTTTTACCGGTTTTCAAAGTCTCTCTTATTTTCTTGTACTTATACTTGGTTTTCTCTGTGTAAACCTCTGTAACTTTTCTAGGTAGATGAATCACTGGGTACTTTCTCTTGTTTCTATCTGTTACCAATCTTGAGAAATTCATACATTTTCTGTTCACTGTTTCACGGACTTAGAGAACTAAATTTCCTTCGGCGAAAGTGCTGTTTTCACAGTGCTAAGTACTCCCAACTCTATCAACAATGTAGGTTTTACCAGTTTTCTAAGTCTCCCTTATTTTCTTGTACTTATACTTGGAATTCTCTGTGTAAACCTCTGTAACTTTTCTAGGTAGATGAATCACTGTGTACTTTCTCTTGTTTCTATCTGTTACCAATCTTGAGAAACTCATACATTCTCTGTTCACTATTTCCCAGTGCTAGAGAAGTAGATTTCTTTATGCGAAAGTGCTGTTTTCACAGTGCTAAGTACTCCCAACTCTATCAACAATGTAGGTTTTACCAGTTTTCTAAGTCTCTCTTATTTTCTTGTACTTATCCTTCGAATTCTCTATGTAAACCTCTGTAACTATTCTAGGTAGATGAATCACTGTGTACTTTCGCTTGTTTCTATCTGTTACCAATCTTGAGAAACTCATACATTCTCTGTTCACTCTTTCACGGACTTAGACAACTAAATTTCTTTCGGCGAAAGTGCTGTTTTCACAGTGCTAAGTACTCCCAACTCTATCCACAATATAGGTATTACCAGTTTTCTAAGTCTCTCTTATTTTCTTGTACTTATACTTGGTTTTCTCTGTGTAAACCTCTGTAACTTTTCTAGGTAGATGAATCACTGTGTACTTTCGCTTGTTTCTATATGTTACCAATCTTGAGAAACTCATGCATTCTCTGTTCACTGTTTACCAGTCTTAGAGACGTAGATTTCTATCTGCCAAAGTGCTGTTTTCACAGTGCTAAGTACTCCCAACTCTATCCACAATGTAGGTTTTACCAGTTTTCTAAGCCTCTCTTATTTTCTTGTACTTATACTTGGTTTTCTCTGTGCAAACCTCTGTAACTTTTCTAGGTAGATGAATCACTGTGTACTTTCTCTTGTTTCTATCCGTTACCAATCATGAGAAACTCATACATTTTCTGTTCACTGTTTCACGGACTTAGAGAACTAAATTTCCTTCGGCGAAAGTGCTGTTTTCACAGTGCTAAGTACTCCCAACTCTATCAACAATGTAGGTTTTACCGGTTTTCTAAGTCTCTCTTATTTTCTTGCACTAATACTTGGAATTCTCTGTGTAAACCTCTGTAACTTTTCTAGGTAGATGAATCACTGTGTACTTTCTCTTGTTTCTATATGTTACCAATCTTGAGAAACTCATGCATTCTCTGTTCACTGTTTACCAGTCTTAGAGACGTAGATTTCTATCTGCCAAAGTGCTGTTTTCACAGTGCTAAGTACTCCCAACTCTATCCACAATGTAGGTTTTACCAGTTTTCTAAGTCTCTCTTATTTTCTTGGACTTATACATGTACTTCTCTGTGTAAACTTCTGTAACTTCTCTAGGTATATGAATCACTGTGTAATTTCTCTTGTTTCTATCTGTTACCAGTCTTGAGAAACTAATACATTCTCTATTCATTGTTTCCCAGTCTTAGAGAAGTAGATTTCTTTCTGCGAAAGTGCTGTTTTCACAGTGCTAAGTACTCCCAACTCTATCCACAATATAGGTTTTACCAGTTTTCTAAGTCTCTCTTATTTTCTTGTACTTATACTTGGAATTCCCTGTGTAAACCTCTGTAACTTTTCTAGGTAGATGAATCACTGTGTACTTTCTCTTGTTTCTATCTGTTACCAATCTTGAGAAATTCATACATTTTCTGTTCACTGTTTCACGGACTTAGAGAACTAAATTTCCTTCCGCGAAAGTGCTGTTTTCACAGTGCTAAGTACTCCCAACTCTATCAACAATGTAGGTTTTACCAGTTTTCTAAGTCTCCCTTATTTTCTTGTACTTATACTTGGAATTCTCTGTGTAAACCTCTGTAACTTTTCTAGGTAGATGAATCACTGTGTACTTTCTCTTGTTTCTATCTGTTACCAATCTTGAGAAACTCATACATTCTCTGTTCACTATTTCCCAGTGCTAGAGAAGTAGATTTCTTTATGCGAAAGTGCTGTTTTCACAGTGCTAAGTACTCCCAACTCTATCAACAATGTAGGTTTTACCAGTTTTCTAAGTCTCTCTTATTTTCTTGTTCTTATCCTTCGAATTCTCTATGTAAACCTCTGTAACTATTCTAGGTAGATGAATCACTGTGTACTTTCGCTTGTTTCTATCTGTTACCAATCTTGAGAAACTCATACATTCTCTGTTCACTGTTTCACGGACTTAGACAACTAAATTTCTTTCGGCGAAAGTGCTGTTTTCACAGTGCTAAGTACTCCCAACTCTATCCACAATATAGGTTTTACCAGTTTTCTAAGTCTCTCTTATTTTCTTGTACTTATACTTGGTTTTCTCTGTGTAAACCTCTGTAACTTTTCTAGGTAGATGAATCACTGTGTACTTTCTCTTGTTTCTATCTGTTACCAATCTTGAGAAACTGAATACATTCTCTTTTCACTGTTTCACGGACTTAGAAAACTAAATTTCTTTCTGCGAAAGTGCTGTTTTCACAGTGCTAAGTACTCCCAACTCTATCAACAATGTAGGTTTTACCGGTTTTCAAAGTCTCTCTTATTTTCTTGTACTAATACTTGGAATTCTCTGTGTAAACCTCTGTAACTTTTCTAGGTAGATGAATCACTGTGTACTTTCTCTTGTATCTATCTGTTACCAATCTTGAGAAACTCATACATTTTCTGTTCACTGTTTCACGGACTTAGAGAACTAAATTTCTTTCGGCGAAAGTGCTGTTTTCACAGTGCTAAGTACTCCCAACTCTATCAACAATGTAGATTTTGCCACTTTTCTAATTCTTTCTTATTTTCTTGTACTTATACTTGGAATTCCCTGTGTAAACCTCTGTAACTTTTCTAGGTAGATGAATCACTGTGTACTTTCTCTTGATTCTATATGTTACCAATCTTGAGAAACTCATACATTCTCAGTTCACTGTTTCAGGGTCTTAGAGAACTAAATTTCTTTCGGCGAAAGTGTTGTTTTCACAGTGCTAAGTACTCCCAACACTATCCACAGTGTAGGTTTTACCAGTTTTCTAAGTCTCTCTTATTTTCTTGTACTTATACTTGGAATTCCCTGTGTAAACCTCTGTAACTTTTCTAGGTAGATGAATCACTGTGTACTTTCTTTTGTTTCTATATGTTACCATTCTTGAGAAACTCATGCATTCTCTGTTCACTGTTTCCCAGTCTTAGAGAAGTAGATTTCTATCTGCCAAAGTGCTGTTTTCACAGTGCTAAGTACTCCCAACTCTATTAACAATGTATGTTTTACCAGTTTTCTAAGTCTCTCTTATTTTCTTGTACTTATCCTTCGAATTCCCTGTGTAAACCTCTGTAACTATTCTAGGTAGATGAATCACTGTGTACTTTCGCTTGTTTCTATCTGTTACCAATCTTGAGAAACTCATACATTCTCTGTTCACTGTTTCACGGACTTAGAGAACTAAATTTCTTTCGGCGAAAGTGCTGTTTTCACAGTGCTACGTACTCCCTACTCTATCAACAATGTAGGTTTTGCCAGTTTTCTAATTCTTTCTTATTTTCTTGTACTTATACTTGGAATTCCCTGTGTAAACCTCTGTAACTTTTCTAGGTAGATGAATCACTGTGTACTTTCTCTTGTTTCTATATGTTTCCAATCTTGAGAAACTCATGCATTCTCTGTTCACTGTTTCCCAGTCTTAGAGAAGTAGATTTCTATCTGCCAAAGTGCTGTTTTCACAGTGCTAAGTACTCCCAAGTCTATCAACAATGTAGGTTTTACCGGTTTTCAAAGTCTCTCTTATTTTCTTGTACTAATACTTGGAATTCTCTGTGTAAACCTCTGTAACTTTTCTAGGTAGATGAATCACTGTGTACTTTCTCTTGTTTCTGTCTGTTACCAATCTTGAGAAACTCATACATTCTCTGTTCACTGTTTCACAGACTTAGACAACTAAATTTCTTTCGGCGAAAGTGCTGTTTTCACAGTGCTAAGTACTCCCACCTCTATCCACAATGTAGGTTTTACCAGTTTTCTAAGTCTCTCTTATTTTCTTGTAATTATACTTGGTTTTCTGTGTGTAAACCTCTGTAACTTTTCTAGGTAGATGAATCACTGTGTACTTTCTCTTGTTTCTATCTGTTACCAATCTTCAGAAACTCATACATTTTCTGTTCACTGTTTCACGGACTTAGAGAACTAAATTTCCTTCGGCGAAAGTGCTGTTTTCACAGTGCTAAGTACTCCCAACTCTATCAACAATGTAGGTTTTACCAGTTTTCTAAGTCTCCCTTATTTTCTTGTACTTATACTTGGAATTCTCTGTGTAAACCTCTGTAACTTTTCTAGGTAGATGAATCACTGTGTACTTTCGCTTGTTTCTGTCTGGTACCAAACTTGAGAAACTCATACATTCTCTGTTCACTGTTTCACGGACTTAGAACTAAATTTCCTTCGGCGAAAGTGCTGTTTTCACAGTGCTAAGTACTCCCAACTCTATCAACAATGTAGGTTTTACCAGTTTTCTAAGTCTCTCTTATTTTCTTGTACTTATACTTGGAATTCTCTGTGTAAACCTCTGTAACTTCTTTAGGTAGATGAATCACTGTATACTTTCTCTTGTTTCTATCTGTTACCAATCTTGAGAAACTCATACATTCTCTGTTCACTGTTTCCCAGTCTTAGAGAAGTAGATTTCTTTCTGCCAAAGTGCTGTTTTCACAGTGCTAAGTACTCCCAACTCTATCCACAATGTAGGTTTTACCAGTTTTCTAAGTCTCTCTTATTTTCTTGTACTTATACTTGGTTTTCTCTGTGTAAACCTCTGTAATTTTTCTAGGTAGATGAATCACTGTGTACTTTCTCTTGTTTCTATCTGTTACCAATCTTGAGAAACTGAATACATTCTCTTTTCACTGTTTCACGGACTTAGAAAACTAAATTTCTTTCTGCGAAAGTGCTGTTTTCACAGTGCTAAGTACTCCCAACTCTATCAACAATGCAGGTTTTACCGGTTTTCAAAGTCTCTCTTATTTTCTTGTACTAATACTTGGAATTCTCTGTGTAAACCTCTGTAACTTTTCTAGGTAGATGAATCACTGTGTACTTTCTCTTGTTTGTATCTGTTACCAATCTTGAGAAACTCATACATTCTCTGTTCTCTGTTTCACGGACTTAGACAACTAAATTTCTTTCGGCGAAAGTGCTGTTTTCACAGTGCTAAGTACTCCCAACTCTATCCACAATATAGGTTTTACCAGTTTTCTAAGTCTCTCTTATTTTCTTGTACTTATACTTGGTTTTCTCTGTGTAAACCTCTGTAACTTTTCTAGGTAGATGAATCACTGTGTATTTTCTCTTGTTTCTATCTGTTACCAATCTTGAGAAATTCATACATTTTCTGTTCACTGTTTCACGGACTTAGAGAACTAAATTTCCTTCGGCGAAAATGCTGTTTTCACAGTGCTAAGTACTCCGAACTCTATCAACAATGTAGGTTTTACCAGTTTTCTAAGTCTCCCTTATTTTCTTGTACTTATACTTGGAATTCTCTGTGTAAACCTTTGTAACTTTTCTAGGTAGATGAATCACTGTGTACTTTCTCTTGTTTCTATCTGTTACCAATCTTGAGAAACTCATACATTCTCTTTTCACTATTTCCCAGTGCTACAGAAGTAGATTTCTTTCTGCGAAAGTGCTCTTTTCACAGTGCTAAGTACTCCCAACTCTATTAACAATGTATGTTTTACCAGGTTTCTAAGTCTCTCTTATTTTCTTGTACTTATACTTGGAATTCCCTGTGTAAACCTCTGTAACTATTCTAGGTAGATGAATCACTGTGTACTTTCGCTTGTTTCTATCTGTTACCAATCTTGAGAAACTCATACATTCTCTGTTAACTGTTTCACGGACTTAGAGAACTAAATTTCTTTCGGCGAAAGTGCTGTTTTCACAGTGCTAAGTACTCCCAACTCTATCAACAATGTAGGTTTTGCCAGTTTTCTAATTCTTTCTTATTTTCTTGTACTTATACTTGGAATTCCCTGTGTAAACCTCTGTAACTTTTCTAGGTAGATGAATCACTGTATACTTTCTCTTGTTTCTATATGTTACCAATCTTGAGAAACTCATGCATTCTCTGTTCACTGTTTCCCAGTCTTAGAGAAGTAGATTTCTATCTGCCAAAGTGCTGTTTTCACAGTGCTAAGTACTCCCAACTCTATCAACAATGTAGGTTTTACCGGTTTTCAAAGGCTCTCTTATTTTCTTGTACTAATACTTTGAATTCTCTGTGTAAACCTCTGTAACTTTTCTAGGTAGATGAATCACTGTGTACTTTCTCTTGTTTCTATCTGTTACCAATCTTGAGAAACTCATACATTTTCTGTTCACTGTTTCACGGACTTAGAGAACTAAATTTCCTTCGGCGAAAGTGCTGTTTTCACAGTGCTAAGTACTCCCAACTCTATCAACAATGTAGGTTTTACCACTTTTCTAAGTCTCCCTTATTTTCTTGTACTTATACTTGGAATTCTCTGTGTAAACCTCTGTAATTTTTCTAGGTAGCTGAATCACTGTGTACTTTCGCTTGTTTCTGTCTGGTACCAAACTTGAGAAACTCATATATTCTCTGTTCACTGTTTCACGGACTTAGAGAACTAAATTTCCTTCAGCGAAAGTGCTGTTTTCACAGTGCTAAGTACTCCCAACTCTATCAACAATGTAGATTTTACCAGTTTTCTAAATCTCTCTTATTTTCTTGTACTTATACTTGGAATTCTCTGTGTAAACCTCTGTAACTTCTCTAGGTAGATGAATCACTGTATACTTTCTCTTGTTTCTATCTGTTACCAATCTTGAGAAACTCATACATTCTCTGTTCACTGTTTCCCAGTCTTAGAGAAGTAGATTTCTTTCTGCCAAAGTGCTGTTTTCACAGTGCTAAGTACTCCCAACTCTATCCACAATATAGGTTTTACCAGTTTTCTAAGTCTCTCTTATTTTCTTGTACTTATACTTGGTTTTCTCGGTGTAAACCTCTGTAATTTTTCTAGGTAGATGAATCACTGTGTACTTTCTCTTGTTTCTATCTGTTACCAATCTTGAGAAACTGAATACATTCTCTTTTCACTGTTTCACGGACGTAGAAAACTAAATTTCTTTCTGCGAAAGTGCTGTTTTCACAGTGCTAAGTACTCCCAACTCTATCAACAATGTAGGTTTTACCGGTTTTCAAAGTCTCTCTTATTTTCTTGTACTAATACTTGGAATTCTCTGTGTAAACCTCTGTAACTTTTCTAGGTAGATGAAGCACTGTGTACTTTCTCTTGTTTCTATCTGTTACCAATCTTGAGAAACTCATACATTCTCTGTTCTCTGTTTCACGGACTTAGACAACTAAATTTCTTTCGGCGAAAGTGTTGTTTTCACAGTGCTAAGTACTCCCAACTCTAACCACAATATAGGTTTTACCAGTTTTCTAAGTCTCTCTTATTTTCTTGTACTTATACTTGGTTTTCTCTGTGTAAACCTCTGTAACTTTTCTAGGTAGATGAATCACTGTGTACTTTCTCTTGTTTCTATCTGTTACCAATCTTGAGAAATTCATACATTTTCTGTTCACTGTTTCACGGACTTAGAGAACTAAATTTCCTTCGGCGAAAGTGCTGTTTTCACAGTGCTAAGTACTCCCAACTCTATCAACAATGTAGGTTTTACCAGTTTTCTAAGTCTCCCTTATTTTCTTGTACTTATACTTGGAATTCTCTGTGTAAACCTCCGTAGCTTTTCTAGGTAGATGAATCACTGTGTACTTTCGCTTGTTTCTGTCTGTTACCAAACTTGAGAAACTCATACATTCTCTGTTCACTGTTTCACGGACTTAGAGAACTTAATTTCCTTCGGCGATAGTGCTGTTTTCACAGTGCTAAGTAGTCCCAACTCTATCAACAATGTAGGTTTTACCAGATTTCTAAGTCTCTCTTATTTTCTTGTACTTATACTTGGAATTCTCTGTGTAAACCTCTGTAACTTCTCTAGGTAGATGAATCACTGTGTACTTTCTCTTGTTACTATCTGTTACCAATCTTGAGAAACTCATACATTCTCTGTTCACTGTTTCATGGACTTAGACAACTAAATTTATTTCGGCGAATGTGCTGTTTTCACAGTGCTAAGTACTCCCAACTCTATCAACAATGTAGGTTTTACCGGTTTTCAAGTCTCTCTTATTTTCTTGGACTTATACATGTACTTCTCTGTGTAAACCTCTGTAACTTCTCTAGGTATATGAATCACTGTGTACTTTCTCTTGTTTCTATCTGTTACCAGTCTTGAGACACTCATACATTCTCTGTTCATTGTTTCACGGACTTAGACAACTAAATTTCTTTCGGCGAAAGTGCTGTTTTCACAGTGCTATGTAATCCCAACTCTATCCACAATGTAGGTTTTACCAGTTTTCTAAGTCTCTCTTATTTTCTTGTACTTATACTTGGTTTTCTGTGTGTAAACCTCTGTAACTTTTCAAGGCAGATGAATCACTGTGTACTTTCTCTTGTTTCTATCTGTTACCAAACTTGAGAAACTCATACATTTTCTGTTCACTGTTTCACGGACTTAGAGAACTAAATTTCCTTCGGCGAAAGTGCTGTTTTCACAGTGCTAAGTACTCCCAGCTCTATCAACAATGTAGGTTTTACCAGTTTTCTAAGTCTCCCTTATTTTCTTGTACTTATACTTGGAATTCTCTGTGTAAACCTCTGTAATTTTTCTAGGTAGCTGAATCACTGTGTACTTTCGCTTGTTTCTGTCTGGTACCAAACTTGAGAAACTCATACATTCTCTGTTCACTGTTTCACGGACTTAGAGAACTAAATTTCCTTCAGCGAAAGTGCTGTTTTCACAGTGCTAAGTACTCCCAACTCTATCAACAATGTAGATTTTACCAGTTTTCTAAATCTCTCTTATTTTCTTGTACTTATTCTTGGAATTCTCTGTGTAAACCTCTGTAACTTCTCTAGGTAGATGAATCACTGTATACTTTCTCTTGTTTCTATCTGTTACCAATCTTGAGAAACTCATACATTCTCTGTTCACTGTTTCCCAGTCTTAGAGAAGTAGATTTCTTTCTGCCAAAGTGCTGTTTTCACAGTGCTAAGTACTCCCAACTCTATCCACAATATAGGTTTTACCAGTTTTCTAAGTCTCTCTTATTTTCTTGTACTTATACTTGGTTTTCTCTGTGTAAACCTCTGTAATTTTTCTAGGTAGATGAATCACTGTGTACTTTCTCTTGTTTCTATCTGTTACCAATCTTGAGAAACTGAATACATTCTCTTTTCACTTTTTCACGGACTTAGAAAACTAAATTTCTTTCTGCGAAAGTGCTGTTTTCACAGTGCTAAGTACTCCCAACTCTATCAACAATGCAGGTTTTACCGGTTTTCAAAGTCTCTCTTATTTTCTTGTACTAATACTTGGAATTCTCTGTGTAAACCTCTGTAACTTTTCTAGGTAGATGAATCACTGTGTACTTTCTCTTGTTTGTATCTGTTACCAATCTTGAGAAACTCATACATTCTCTGTTCTCTGTTTCACGGACTTAGACAACTAAATTTCTTTCGGCGAAAGTGCTGTTTTCACAGTGCTAAGTACTCCCAACTCTATCCACAATATAGGTTTTACCAGTTTTCTAAGTCTCTCTTATTTTCTTGTACTTATACTTGGTTTTCTCTGTGTAAACCTCTGTAACTTTTCTAGGTAGATGAATCGCTGTGTATTTTCTCTTGTTTCTATCTGTTACCAATCTTGAGAAATTCATACATTTTCTGTTCACTGTTTCACGGACTTAGAGAACTAAATTTCCTTCGGCGAAAATGCTGTTTTCACAGTGCTAAGTACTCCGAACTCTATCAACAATGTAGGTTTTACCAGTTTTCTAAGTCTCCCTTATTTTCTTGTACTTATACTTGGAATTCTCTGTGTAAACCTTTGTAACTTTTCTAGGTAGATGAATCACTGTGTACTTTCTCTTGTTTCTATCTGTTACCAATCTTGAGAAACTCATACATTCTCTGTTCACTATTTCCCAGTGCTAGAGAAGTAGATTTCTTTCTGCGAAAGTGCTCTTTTCACAGTGCTAAGTACTCCCAACTCTATTAACAATGTATGTTTTACCAGGTTTCTAAGTCTCTCTTATTTTCTTGTACTTATACTTGGAATTCCCTGTGTAAACCTCTGTAACTATTCTAGGTAGATGAATCACTGTGTACTTTCGCTTGTTTCTATCTGTTACCAATCTTGAGAAACTCATACATTCTCTGTTCACTGTTTCACGGACTTAGAGAACTAAATTTCTTTCGGCGAAAGTGCTGTTTTCACAGTGCTAAGTACTCCCAACTCTATCAACAATGTAGGTTTTGCCAGTTTTCTAATTCTTTCTTATTTTCTTGTACTTATACTTGGAATTCCCTGTGTAAACCTCTGTAACTTTTCTAGGTAGATGAATCACTGTATACTTTCTCTTGTTTCTATATGTTACCAATCTTGAGAAACTCATGCATTCTCTGTTCACTGTTTCCCAGTCTTAGAGAAGTAGATTTCTATCTGCCAAAGTGCTGTTTTCACAGTGCTAAGTACTCCCAACTCTATCAACAATGTAGGTTTTACCGGTTTTCAAAGGCTCTCTTATTTTCTTGTACTAATACTTTGAATTCTCTGTGTAAACCTCTGTAACTTTTCTAGGTAGATGAATCACTGTGTACTTTCTCTTGTTTCTATCTGTTACCAATCTTGAGAAACTCATACATTCTCTGTTCACTGTTTCACGGACTTAGACAACTAAATTTCTTTCGGCGAAAGTGCTGTTTTCACAGTGCTAAGTAATCCCAACTCTATCCACAATGTAGGTTTTACCAGTTTTCTAAGTCTCTCTTATTTTCTTGTACTTATACTTGGTTTTCTGTGTGTAAACCTCTGTAACTTTTCTAGGCAGATGAATCACTGTGTACTTTCTCTTGTTTCTATCTGTTACCAATCTTGAGAAACTCATACATTTTCTGTTCACTGTTTCACGGACTTAGAGAACTAAATTTCCTTCGGCGAAAGTGCTGTTTTCACAGTGCTAAGTACTCCCAACTCTATCAACAATGTAGGTTTTACCACTTTTCTAAGTCTCCCTTATTTTCTTGTACTTATACTTGGAATTCTCTGTGTAAACCTCTGTAATTTTTCTAGGTAGCTGAATCACTGTGTACTTTCGCTTGTTTCTGTCTGGTACCAAACTTGAGAAACTCATATATTCTCTGTTCACTGTTTCACGGACTTAGAGAACTAAATTTCCTTCAGCGAAAGTGCTGTTTTCACAGTGCTAAGTACTCCCAACTCTATCAACAATGTAGATTTTACCAGTTTTCTAAATCTCTCTTATTTTCTTGTACTTATACTTGGAATTCTCTGTGTAAACCTCTGTAACTTCTCTAGGTAGATGAATCACTGTATACTTTCTCTTGTTTCTATCTGTTACCAATCTTGAGAAACTCATACATTCTCTGTTCACTGTTTCCCAGTCTTAGAGAAGTAGATTTCTTTCTGCCAAAGTGCTGTTTTCACAGTGCTAAGTACTCCCAACTCTATCCACAATATAGGTTTTACCAGTTTTCTAAGTCTCTCTTATTTTCTTGTACTTATACTTGGTTTTCTCTGTGTAAACCTCTGTAATTTTTCTAGGTAGATGAATCACTGTGTACTTTCTCTTGTTTCTATCTGTTACCAATCTTGAGAAACAGAATACATTCTCTTTTCACTGTTTCACGGACTTAGAAAACTAAATTTCTTTCTGCGAAAGTGCTGTTTTCACAGTGCTAAGTACTCCCAACTCTATCAACAATGTAGGTTTTACCGGTTTTCAAAGTCTCTCTTATTTTCTTGTACTAATACTTGGAATTCTCTGTGTAAACCTCTGTAACTTTTCTAGGTAGATGAAGCACTGTGTACTTTCTCTTGTTTCTATCTGTTACCAATCTTGAGAAACTCATACATTCTCTGTTCTCTGTTTCACGGACTTAGACAACTAAATTTCTTTCGGCGAAAGTGTTGTTTTCACAGTGCTAAGTACTCCCAACTCTAACCACAATATAGGTTTTACCAGTTTTCTAAGTCTCTCTTGTTTTCTTGTACTTATACTTGGTTTTCTCTGTGTAAACCTCTGTAACTTTTCTAGGTAGATGAATCACTGTGTACTTTCTCTTGTTTCTATCTGTTACCAATCTTGAGAAATTCATACATTTTCTGTTCACTGTTTCACGGACTTAGAGAACTAAATTTCCTTCGGCGAAAGTGCTGTTTTCACAGTGCTAAGTACTCCCAACTCTATCAACAATGTAGGTTTTACCAGTTTTCTAAGTCTCCCTTATTTTCTTGTACTTATACTTGGAATTCTCTGTGTAAACCTCCGTAGCTTTTCTAGGTAGATGAATCACTGTGTACTTTCGCTTGTTTCTGTCTGTTACCAAACTTGAGAAACTCATACATTCTCTGTTCACTGTTTCACGGACTTAGAGAACTTAATTTCCTTCGGCGATAGTGCTGTTTTCACAGTGCTAAGTACTCCCAACTCTATCAACAATGTAGGTTTTACCAGATTTCTAAGTCTCTCTTATTTTCTTGTACTTATACTTGGAATTCTCTGTGTAAACCTCTGTAACTTCTCTAGGTAGATGAATCACTGTGTACTTTCTCTTGTTACTATCTGTTACCAATCTTGAGAAACTCATACATTCTCTGTTCACTGTTTCATGGACTTAGACAACTAAATTTCTTTCGGCGAATGTGCTGTTTTCACAGTGCTAAGTACTCCCAACTCTATCCACAATGTAGGTTTTACCAGTTTTCAAGTCTCTCTTATTTTCTTGGACTTATACATGTACTTCTCTGTGTAAACTTCTGTAACTTCTCTAGGTATATGAATCACTGTGTACTTTCTCTTGTTTCTATCTGTTACCAGTCTTGAGACACTCATACATTCTCTATTCATTGTTTCCCAGTCTTAGAGAAGTAGATTTCTTTCTGCGAAAGTGCTGTTTTCACAGTGCTAAGTACTCCCAACTCTATCAACAATGTAGGTTTTACCAGTTTTCTAAGTCTCTCTTATTTTCTTGTACTTATACTTGGTTTTCTCTGTGTAAACCTCTGTAACTTTTCTAGGTAGATGAATCACTGTGTACTTTCTCTTGTATCTATCTGTTACCAATCTTGAGAAACTCATACATTTTCTGTTCACTGTTTCACGGACTTAGAGAACTAAATTTCTTTCGGCTAAAGTGCTGTTTTCACAGTGCTAAGTACTCCCAACTCTATCAACAATGTAGGTTTTGCCAGTTTTCTAATTCTTTCTTATTTTCTTGTACTTATACTTGGAATTCCCTGTGTAAACTTCTGTAACTTTTCTAGGTAGATGAATCACTGTATACTTTCTCTTGTTTCTATATGTTACCAATCTTGAGAAACTCATGCATTCTCTGTTCACTGTTTCCCAGTCTTAGAGAAGTAGATTTCTATCTGCCAAAGTGCTGTTTTCACAGTGCTAAGTACTCCCAACTCTATCAACAATGTAGGTTTTACCGGTTTTCAAAGGCTCTCTTATTTTCTTGTACTAATACTTTGAATTCTCTGTGTAAACCTCTGTAACTTTTCTAGGTAGATGAAGCACTGTGTACTTTCTCTTGTTTCTATCTGTTACCAATCTTGAGAAACTCATACATTCTCTGTTCTCTGTTTCACGGACTTAGACAACTAAATTTCTTTCGGCGAAAGTGTTGTTTTCACAGTGCTAAGTACTCCCAACTCTAACCACAATATAGGTTTTACCAGTTTTCTAAGTCTCTCTTGTTTTCTTGTACTTATACTTGGTTTTCTCTGTGTAAACCTCTGTAACTTTTCTAGGTAGATGAATCACTGTGTACTTTCTCTTGTTTCTATCTGTTACCAATCTTGAGAAATTCATACATTTTCTGTTCACTGTTTCACGGACTTAGAGAACTAAATTTCCTTCGGCGAAAGTGCTGTTTTCACAGTGCTAAGTACTCCCAACTCTATCAACAATGTAGGTTTTACCAGTTTTCTAAGTCTCCCTTATTTTCTTGTACTTATACTTGGAATTCTCTGTGTAAACCTCCGTAGCTTTTCTAGGTAGATGAATCACTGTGTACTTTCGCTTGTTTCTGTCTGTTACCAAACTTGAGAAACTCATACATTCTCTGTTCACTGTTTCACGGACTTAGAGAACTTAATTTCCTTCGGCGATAGTGCTGTTTTCACAGTGCTAAGTACTCCCAACTCTATCAACAATGTAGGTTTTACCAGATTTCTAAGTCTCTCTTATTTTCTTGTACTTATACTTGGAATTCTCTGTGTAAACCTCTGTAACTTCTCTAGGTAGATGAATCACTGTGTACTTTCTCTTGTTACTATCTGTTACCAATCTTGAGAAACTCATACATTCTCTGTTCACTGTTTCATGGACTTAGACAACTAAATTTCTTTCGGCGAATGTGCTGTTTTCACAGTGCTAAGTACTCCCAACTCTATCCACAATGTAGGTTTTACCAGTTTTCAAGTCTCTCTTATTTTCTTGGACTTATACATGTACTTCTCTGTGTAAACTTCTGTAACTTCTCTAGGTATATGAATCACTGTGTACTTTCTCTTGTTTCTATCTGTTACCAGTCTTGAGACACTCATACATTCTCTATTCATTGTTTCCCAGTCTTAGAGAAGTAGATTTCTTTCTGCGAAAGTGCTGTTTTCACAGTGCTAAGTACTCCCAACTCTATCAACAATGTAGGTTTTACCAGTTTTCTAAGTCTCTCTTATTTTCTTGTACTTATACTTGGTTTTCTCTGTGTAAACCTCTGTAACTTTTCTAGGTAGATGAATCACTGTGTACTTTCTCTTGTATCTATCTGTTACCAATCTTGAGAAACTCATACATTTTCTGTTCACTGTTTCACGGACTTAGAGAACTAAATTTCTTTCGGCTAAAGTGCTGTTTTCACAGTGCTAAGTACTCCCAACTCTATCAACAATGTAGGTTTTGCCAGTTTTCTAATTCTTTCTTATTTTCTTGTACTTATACTTGGAATTCCCTGTGTAAACTTCTGTAACTTTTCTAGGTAGATGAATCACTGTATACTTTCTCTTGTTTCTATATGTTACCAATCTTGAGAAACTCATGCATTCTCTGTTCACTGTTTCCCAGTCTTAGAGAAGTAGATTTCTATCTGCCAAAGTGCTGTTTTCACAGTGCTAAGTACTCCCAACTCTATCAACAATGTAGGTTTTACCGGTTTTCAAAGGCTCTCTTATTTTCTTGTACTAATACTTTGAATTCTCTGTGTAAACCTCTGTAACTTTTCTAGGTAGATGAAGCACTGTGTACTTTCTCTTGTTTCTATCTGTTACCAATCTTGAGAAACTCATACATTCTCTGTTCTCTGTTTCACGGACTTAGACAACTAAATTTCTTTCGGCGAAAGTGTTGTTTTCACAGTGCTAAGTACTCCCAACTCTAACCACAATATAGGTTTTACCAGTTTTCTAAGTCTCTCTTGTTTTCTTGTACTTATACTTGGTTTTCTCTGTGTAAACCTCTGTAACTTTTCTAGGTAGATGAATCACTGTGTACTTTCTCTTGTTTCTATCTGTTACCAATCTTGAGAAATTCATACATTTTCTGTTCACTGTTTCACGGACTTAGAGAACTAAATTTCCTTCGGCGAAAGTGCTGTTTTCACAGTGCTAAGTACTCCCAACTCTATCAACAATGTAGGTTTTACCAGTTTTCTAAGTCTCCCTTATTTTCTTGTACTTATACTTGGAATTCTCTGTGTAAACCTCCGTAGCTTTTCTAGGTAGATGAATCACTGTGTACTTTCGCTTGTTTCTGTCTGTTACCAAACTTGAGAAACTCATACATTCTCTGTTCACTGTTTCACGGACTTAGAGAACTTAATTTCCTTCGGCGATAGTGCTGTTTTCACAGTGCTAAGTACTCCCAACTCTATCAACAATGTAGGTTTTACCAGATTTCTAAGTCTCTCTTATTTTCTTGTACTTATACTTGGAATTCTCTGTGTAAACCTCTGTAACTTCTCTAGGTAGATGAATCACTGTGTACTTTCTCTTGTTACTATCTGTTACCAATCTTGAGAAACTCATACATTCTCTGTTCACTGTTTCATGGACTTAGACAACTAAATTTCTTTCGGCGAATGTGCTGTTTTCACAGTGCTAAGTACTCCCAACTCTATCCACAATGTAGGTTTTACCAGTTTTCAAGTCTCTCTTATTTTCTTGGACTTATACATGTACTTCTCTGTGTAAACTTCTGTAACTTCTCTAGGTATATGAATCACTGTGTACTTTCTCTTGTTTCTATCTGTTACCAGTCTTGAGACACTCATACATTCTCTATTCATTGTTTCCCAGTCTTAGAGAAGTAGATTTCTTTCTGCGAAAGTGCTGTTTTCACAGTGCTAAGTACTCCCAACTCTATCAACAATGTAGGTTTTACCAGTTTTCTAAGTCTCTCTTATTTTCTTGTACTTATACTTGGTTTTCTCTGTGTAAACCTCTGTAACTTTTCTAGGTAGATGAATCACTGTGTACTTTCTCTTGTATCTATCTGTTACCAATCTTGAGAAACTCATACATTTTCTGTTCACTGTTTCACGGACTTAGAGAACTAAATTTCTTTCGGCTAAAGTGCTGTTTTCACAGTGCTAAGTACTCCCAACTCTATCAACAATGTAGGTTTTGCCAGTTTTCTAATTCTTTCTTATTTTCTTGTACTTATACTTGGAATTCCCTGTGTAAACCTCTGTAACTTTTCTAGGTAGATGAATCACTGTGTACTTTCTCTTGTTTCTATCTGTTACCAATCTTGAGAAATTCATACATTTTCTGTTCACTGTTTCACGGACTTAGAGAACTAAATTTCCTTCCGCGAAAGTGCTGTTTTCACAGTGCTAAGTACTCCCAACTCTATCAACAATGTAGGATTTACCAGTTTTCTAAGTCTCCCTTATTTTCTTGTACTTATACTTGGAATTCTCTGTGTAAACCTCTGTAACTTTTCTAGGTAGATGAATCACTGTGTACTTTCTCTTGTTTCTATCTGTTACCAATCTTGAGAAACTCATACATTCTCTGTTCACTATTTCCCAGTGCTAGAGAAGTAGATTTCTTTATGCGAAAGTGCTGTTTTCACAGTGCTAAGTACTCCCAACTCTATCAACAATGTAGGTTTTACCAGTTTTCTAAGTCTCTCTTATTTTCTTGTTCTTATCCTTCGAATTCTCTATGTAAACCTCTGTAACTATTCTAGGTAGATGAATCACTGTGTACTTTCGCTTGTTTCTATCTGTTACCAATCTTGAGAAACTCATACATTCTCTGTTCACTGTTTCACGGACTTAGACAACTAAATTTCTTTCGGCGAAAGTGCTGTTTTCACAGTGCTAAGTACTCCCAACTCTATCCACAATATAGGTTTTACCAGTTTTCTAAGTCTCTCTTATTTTCTTGTACTTATACTTGGTTTTCTCTGTGTAAACCTCTGTAACTTTTCTAGGTAGATGAATCACTGTGTACTTTCTCTTGTTTCTATCTGTTACCAATCTTGAGAAACTGAATACATTCTCTTTTCACTGTTTCACGGACTTAGAAAACTAAATTTCTTTCTGCGAAAGTGCTGTTTTCACAGTGTTAAGTACTCCCAACTCTATCAACAATGTAGGTTTTACCGGTTTTCAAAGTCTCTCTTATTTTCTTGTACTAATACTTGGAATTCTCTGTGTAAACCTCTGTAACTTTTCTAGGTAGATGAATCACTGTGTACTTTCTCTTGTATCTATCTGTTACCAATCTTGAGAAACTCATACATTTTCTGTTCACTGTTTCACGGACTTAGAGAACTAAATTTCTTTCGGCGAAAGTGCTGTTTTCACAGTGCTAAGTACTCCCAACTCTATCAACAATGTAGATTTTGCCACTTTTCTAATTCTTTCTTATTTTCTTGTACTTATACTTGGAATTCCCTGTGTAAACCTCTGTAACTTTTCTAGGTAGATGAATCACTGTGTACTTTCTCTTGATTCTATATGTTACCAATCTTGAGAAACTCATACATTCTCAGTTCACTGTTTCAGGGTCTTAGAGAACTAAATTTCTTTCGGCGAAAGTGTTGTTTTCACAGTGCTAAGTACTCCCAACACTATCCACAGTGTAGGTTTTACCAGTTTTCTAAGTCTCTCTTATTTTCTTGTACTTATACTTGGAATTCCCTGTGTAAACCTCTGTAACTTTTCTAGGTAGATGAATCACTGTGTACTTTCTTTTGTTTCTATATGTTACCATTCTTGAGAAACTCATGCATTCTCTGCTCACTGTTTCCCAGTCTTAGAGAAGTAGATTTCTATCTGCCAAAGTGCTGTTTTCACAGTGCTAAGTACTCCCAACTCTATTAACAATGTATGTTTTACCTGTTTTCTAAGTCTCTCTTATTTTCTTATACTTATCCTTCGAATTCCCTGTGTAAACCTCTGTAACTATTCTAGGTAGATGAATCACTGTGTACTTTCGCTTGTTTCTATCTGTTACCAATCTTGAGAAACTCATACATTCTCTGTTCACTGTTTCACGGACTTAGAGAACCAAATTTATTTCGGCGACAGTGCTGTTTTCACAGTGCTAAGTACTCCCAACTCTATCAACAATGTAGGTTTTGCCAGTTTTCTAATTCTTTCTTATTTTCTTGTACTTATACTTGGAATTCCCTGTGTAAACCTCTGTAACTTTTCTAGGTAGATGAATCACTGTGTACTTTCTCTTGTTTCTATATGTTACCAATCTTGAGAAACTCATGCATTCTCTGTTCACTGTTTCCCAGTCTTAGAGAAGTAGATTTCTATCTGCCAAAGTGCTGTTTTCACAGTGCTAAGTACTCCCAACTCTATCAACAATGTAAGTTTTACCAGTTTTCAAAGTCTCTCTTATTTTCTTGTACTTATACTTGGTTTTCTCTGTGTAAACCTCTGTAACTTTTCTAGGTAGATGAATCACTGTGTACTTTCTCTTGTTTCTATCTGTTACCAATCTTGAGAAATTCATACATTTTCTGTTCACTGTTTCACGGACTTAGAGAACTAAATTTCCTTCGGCGAAAGTGCTGTTTTCACAGTGCTAAGTACTCCCAACTCTATCAACAATGTAGGTTTTACCAGTTTTCTAAGTCTCACTTATTTTCTTGTACTTATACTTGGAATTCTCTGTGTAAACCTCTGTAACTTTTCTAGGTAGATGAATCACTGTGTACTTTCTCTTGTTTCTATCTATTACCAATCTTGAGAAACTCATACATTCTCTGTTCACTATTTCCCAGTGCTAGAGAAGTAGATTTCTTTCTGCGAAAGTGCTGTTTTCACAGTGCTAAGTACTCCCAACTCTATCAACAATGTAGGTTTTTCCGGTTTTCAAAGTCTCTCTTATTTTCTTGCACTAATACTTGGAATTCTCTGTGTAAACCTCTGTAACTTTTCTAGGTAGATGAATCACTGTGTACTTTCTCTGGTTTCTATCTGTTACCAATCTTGAGAAACTCATACATTCTCTGTTCACTGTTTCACGGACTTAGAGAACTAAATTTCTTTCGGCGAAAGTGCTGTTTTCACAGTGCTAAGTACTCCCAACTCTATCCACAATGTAGGTTTTACCAGTTTTCTAAGTCTCTCTTATTTTCTTGGACTTATACATGTACTTCTCTGTGTAAACTTCTGTAACTTCTCTAGGTATATGAATCACTGTGTACTTTCTCTTGTTTCTATCTGTTACCAGTCTTGAGAAACTCATACATTCTCTATTCATTGTTTCCCAGTCTTAGAGAAGTAGATTTCTTTCTGCGAAAGTGCTGTTTTCACAGTGCTAAGTACTCCCAACTCTATCAACAATGTAGGTTTTACCGGTTTTCTAAGTCTCTCTTATTTTCTTGTACTTATACTTGGTTTTCTCTGTGTAAACCTCTGTAACTTTTCTAGGTAGATGAATCACTGTGTACTTTCTCTTGTATCTATCTGTTACCAATCTTGAGAAACTCATACATTTTCTGTTCACTGTTTCACGGACTTAGAGAACTAAATTTCTTTCGGCGAAAGTGCTGTTTTCACAGTGCTATGTACTCCCAACTCTATCAACAATGTAGATTTTGCCAGTTTTCTAATTCTTTCTTATTTTCTTGTACTTATACTTGGAATTCCCTGTGTAAACCTCTGTAACTTTTCTAGGTAGATGAATCACTGTGTACTTTCTCTTGTTTCTATCTGTTACCAATCTTGAGAAATTCATACATTTTCTGTTCACTGTTTCACGGACTTAGAGAACTAAATTTCCTTCCGCGAAAGTGCTGTTTTCACAGTGCTAAGTACTCCCAACTCTATCAACAATGTAGGTTTTACCAGTTTTCTAAGTCTCCCTTATTTTCTTGTACTTATACTTGGAATTCTCTGTGTAAACCTCTGTAACTTTTCTAGGTAGATGAATCACTGTGTACTTTCTCTTGTTTCTATCTGTTACCAATCTTGAGAAACTCATACATTCTCTGTTCACTATTTCCCAGTGCTAGAGAAGTAGATTTCTTTATGCGAAAGTGCTGTTTTCACAGTGCTAAGTACTCCCAACTCTATCAACAATGTAGGTTTTACCAGTTTTCTAAGTCTCTCTTATTTTCTTGTTCTTATCCTTCGAATTCTCTATGTAAACCTCTGTAACTATTCTAGGTAGATGAATCACTGTGTACTTTCGCTTGTTTCTATCTGTTACCAATCTTGAGAAACTCATACATTCTCTGTTCACTGTTTCACGGACTTAGACAACTAAATTTCTTTCGGCGAAAGTGCTGTTTTCACAGTGCTAAGTACTCCCAACTCTATCCACAATATAGGTTTTACCAGTTTTCTAAGTCTCTCTTATTTTCTTGTACTTATACTTGGTTTTCTCTGTGTAAACCTCTGTAACTTTTCTAGGTAGATGAATCACTGTGTACTTTCTCTTGTTTCTATCTGTTACCAATCTTGAGAAACTGAATACATTCTCTTTTCACTGTTTCACGGACTTAGAAAACTAAATTTCTTTCTGCGAAAGTGCTGTTTTCACAGTGCTAAGTACTCCCAACTCTATCAACAATGTAGGTTTTACCGGTTTTCAAAGTCTCTCTTACTTTCTTGTACTAATACTTGGAATTCTCTGTGTAAACCTCTGTAACTTTTCTAGGTAGATGAATCACTGTGTACTTTCTCTTGTATCTATCTGTTACCAATCTTGAGAAACTCATACATTTTCTGTTCACTGTTTCACGGACTTAGAGAACTAAATTTCTTTCGGCGAAAGTGCTGTTTTCACAGTGCTAAGTACTCCCAACTCTATCAACAATGTAGATTTTGCCAGTTTTCTAATTCTTTCTTATTTTCTTGTACTTATACCTGGAATTCCCTGTGTAAACCTCTGTAACTTTTCTAGGTAGATGAATCACTGTGTACTTTCTCTTGATTCTATATGTTACCAATCTTGAGAAACTCATACATTCTCAGTTCACTGTTTCAGGGTCTTAGAGAACTAAATTTCTTTCGGCGAAAGTGTTGTTTTCACAGTGCTAAGTACTCCCAACACTATCCACAATGTAGGTTTTACCAGTTTTCTAAGTCTCTCTTATTTTCTTGTACTTATACTTGGAAATCCCTGTGTAAACCTCTGTAACTTTTCTAGGTAGATGAATCACTGTGTACTTTCTTTTGTTTCTATATGTTACCATTCTTGAGAAACTCATGCATTCTCTGTTCACTGTTTCCCAGTCTTAGAGAAGTAGATTTCTATCTGCCAAAGTGCTGTTTTCACAGTGCTAAGTACTCCCAACTCTATTAACAATGTATGTTTTACCAGTTTTCTAAGTCTCTCTTATTTTCTTGTACTTATCCTTCGAATTCCCTGTGTAAACCTCTGTAACTATTCTAGGTAGATGAATCACTGTGTACTTTCGCTTGTTTCTATCTGTTACCAATCTTGAGAAACTCATACATTCTCTGTTCACTGTTTCACGGACTTAGAGAACTAAATTTCCTTCGGCGAAAGTGCTGTTTTCACAGTGCTACGTACTCCCTACTCTATCAACAATGTAGGTTTTGCCAGTTTTCTAATTCTTTCTTATTTTCTTGTACTTATACTTGGAATTCCCTGTGTAAACCTCTGTAACTTTTCTAGGTAGATGAATCACTGTGTACTTTCTCTTGTTTCTATATGTTTCCAATCTTGAGAAACTCATGCATTCTCTGTTCACTGTTTCCCAGTCTTAGAGAAGTAGATTTCTATCTGCCAAAGTGCTGTTTTCACAGTGCTAAGTACTCCCAAGTCTATCAACAATGTAGGTTTTACCGGTTTTCAAAGTCTCTCTTATTTTCTTGTACTAATACTTGGAATTCTCTGTGTAAACCTCTGTAACTTTTCTAGGTAGATGAATCACTGTGTACTTTCTCTTGTTTCTGTCTGTTACCAATCTTGAGAAACTCATACATTCTCTGTTCACTGTTTCACAGACTTAGACAACTAAATTTCTTTCGGCGAAAGTGCTGTTTTCACAGTGCTAAGTACTCCCACCTCTATCCACAATGTAGGTTTTACCAGTTTTCTAAGTCTCTCTTATTTTCTTGTAATTATACTTGGTTTTCTGTGTGTAAACCTCTGTAACTTTTCTAGGTAGATGAATCACTGTGTACTTTCTCTTGTTTCTATCTGTTACCAATCTTCAGAAACTCATACATTTTCTGTTCACTGTTTCACGGACTTAGAGAACTAAATTTCCTTCGGCGAAAGTGCTGTTTTCACAGTGCTAAGTACTCCCAACTCTATCAACAATGTAGGTTTTACCAGTTTTCTAAGTCTCCCTTATTTTCTTGTACTTATACTTGGAATTCTCTGTGTAAACCTCTGTAACTTTTCTAGGTAGATGAATCACTGTGTACTTTCGCTTGTTTCTGTCTGGTACCAAACTTGAGAAACTCATACATTCTCTGTTCACTGTTTCACGGACTTAGAGAACTAAATTTCCTTCGGCGAAAGTGCTGTTTTCACAGTGCTAAGTACTCCCAACTCTATCAACAATGTAGGTTTTACCAGTTTTCTAAGTCTCTCTTATTTTCTTGTACTTATACTTGGAATTCTCTGTGTAAACCTCTGTAACTTCTTTAGGTAGATGAATCACTGTATACTTTCTCTTGTTTCTATCTGTTACCAATCTTGAGAAACTCATACATTCTCTGTTCACTGTTTCCCAGTCTTAGAGAAGTAGATTTCTTTCTGCCAAAGTGCTGTTTTCACAGTGCTAAGTACTCCCAACTCTATCCACAATGTAGGTTTTACCAGTTTTCTAAGTCTCTCTTATTTTCTTGTACTTATACTTGGTTTTCTCTGTGTAAACCTCTGTAATTTTTCTAGGTAGATGAATCACTGTGTACTTTCTCTTGTTTCTATCTGTTACCAATCTTGAGAAACTGAATACATTCTCTTTTCACTGTTTCACGGACTTAGAAAACTAAATTTCTTTCTGCGAAAGTGCTGTTTTCACAGTGCTAAGTACTCCCAACTCTATCAACAATGCAGGTTTTACCGGTTTTCAAAGTCTCTCTTATTTTCTTGTACTAATACTTGGAATTCTCTGTGTAAACCTCTGTAACTTTTCTAGGTAGATGAATCACTGTGTACTTTCTCTTGTTTGTATCTGTTACCAATCTTGAGAAACTCATACATTCTCTGTTCTCTGTTTCACGGACTTAGACAACTAAATTTCTTTCGGCGAAAGTGCTGTTTTCACAGTGCTAAGTACTCCCAACTCTGTCCACAATATAGGTTTTACCAGTTTTCTAAGTCTCTCTTATTTTCTTGTACTTATACTTGGTTTTCTCTGTGTAAACCTCTGTAACTTTTCTAGGTAGATGAATCACTGTGTATTTTCTCTTGTTTCTATCTGTTACCAATCTTGAGAAATTCATACATTTTCTGTTCACTGTTTCACGGACTTAGAGAACTAAATTTCCTTCGGCGAAAATGCTGTTTTCACAGTGCTAAGTACTCCGAACTCTATCAACAATGTAGCTTTTACCAGTTTTCTAAGTCTCCCTTATTTTCTTGTACTTATACTTGGAATTCTCTGTGTAAACCTTTGTAACTTTTCTAGGTAGATGAATCACTGTGTACTTTCTCTTGTTTCTATCTGTTACCAATCTTGAGAAACTCATACATTCTCTGTTCACTATTTCCCAGTGCTAGAGAAGTAGATTTCTTTCTGCGAAAGTGCTCTTTTCACAGTGCTAAGTACTCCCAACTCTATTAACAATGTATGTTTTACCAGGTTTCTAAGTCTCTCTTATTTTCTTGTACTTATACTTGGAATTCCCTGTGTAAACCTCTGTAACTATTCTAGGTAGATGAATCACTGTGTACTTTCGCTTGTTTCTATCTGTTACCAATCTTGAGAAACTCATACATTCTCTGTTCACTGTTTCACGGACTTAGAGAACTAAATTTCTTTCGGCGAAAGTGCTGTTTTCACAGTGCTAAGTACTCCCAACTCTATCAACAATGTAGGTTTTGCCAGTTTTCTAATTCTTTCTTATTTTCTTGTACTTATACTTGGAATTCCCTGTGTAAACCTCTGTAACTTTTCTAGGTAGATGAATCACTGTATACTTTCTCTTGTTTCTATATGTTACCAATCTTGAGAAACTCATGCATTCTCTGTTCACTGTTTCCCAGTCTTAGAGAAGTAGATTTCTATCTGCCAAAGTGCTGTTTTCACAGTGCTAAGTACTCCCAACTCTATCAACAATGTAGGTTTTACCGGTTTTCAAAGGCTCTCTTATTTTCTTGTACTAATACTTTGAATTCTCTGTGTAAACCTCTGTAACTTTTCTAGGTAGATGAATCACTGTGTACTTTCTCTTGTTTCTATCTGTTACCAATCTTGAGAAACTCATACATTCTCTGTTCACTGTTTCACGGACTTAGACAACTAAATTTCTTTCGGCGAAAGTGCTGTTTTCACAGTGCTAAGTAATCCCAACTCTATCCACAATGTAGGTTTTACCAGTTTTCTAAGTCTCTCTTATTTTCTTGTACTTATACTTGGTTTTCTGTGTGTAAACCTCTGTAACTTTTCTAGGCAGATGAATCACTGTGTACTTTCTCTTGTTTCTATCTGTTACCAATCTTGAGAAACTCATACATTTTCTGTTCACTGTTTCACGGACTTAGAGAACTAAATTTCCTTCGGCGAAAGTGCTGTTTTCACAGTGCTAAGTACTCCCAACTCTATCAACAATGTAGGTTTTACCACTTTTCTAAGTCTCCCTTATTTTCTTGTACTTATACTTGGAATTCTCTGTGTAAACCTCTGTAATTTTTCTAGGTAGCTGAATCACTGTGTACTTTCGCTTGTTTCTGTCTGGTACCAAACTTGAGAAACTCATATATTCTCTGTTCACTGTTTCACGGACTTAGAGAACTAAATTTCCTTCAGCGAAAGTGCTGTTTTCACAGTGCTAAGTACTCCCAACTCTATCAACAATGTAGATTTTACCAGTTTTCTAAATCTCTCTTATTTTCTTGTACTTATACTTGGAATTCTCTGTGTAAACCTCTGTAACTTCTCTAGGTACATGAATCACTGTATACTTTCTCTTGTTTCTATCTGTTACCAATCTTGAGAAACTCATACATTCTCTGTTCACTGTTTCCCAGTCTTAGAGAAGTAGATTTCTTTCTGCCAAAGTGCTGTTTTCACAGTGCTAAGTACTCCCAACTCTATCCACAATATAGGTTTTACCAGTTTTCTAAGTCTCTCTTATTTTCTTGTACTTATACTTGGTTTTCTCTGTGTAAACCTCTGTAATTTTTCTAGGTAGATGAATCACTGTGTACTTTCTCTTGTTTCTATCTGTTACCAATCTTGAGAAACTGAATACATTCTCTTTTCACTGTTTCACGGACTTAGAAAACTAAATTTCTTTCTGCGAAAGTGCTGTTTTCACAGTGCTAAGTACTCCCAACTCTATCAACAATGTAGGTTTTACCGGTTTTCAAAGTCTCTCTTATTTTCTTGTACTAATACTTGGAATTCTCTGTGTAAACCTCTGTAACTTTTCTAGGTAGATGAAGCACTGTGTACTTTCTCTTGTTTCTATCTGTTACCAATCTTGAGAAACTCATACATTCTCTGTTCTCTGTTTCACGGACTTAGACAACTAAATTTCTTTCGGCGAAAGTGTTGTTTTCACAGTGCTAAGTACTCCCAACTCTAACCACAATATAGGTTTTACCAGTTTTCTAAGTCTCTCTTATTTTCTTGTACTTATACTTGGTTTTCTCTGTGTAAACCTCTGTAACTTTTCTAGGTAGATGAATCACTGTGTACTTTCTCTTGTTTCTATCTGTTACCAATCTTGAGAAATTCATACATTTTCTGTTCACTGTTTCACGGACTTAGAGAACTAAATTTCCTTCGGCGAAAGTGCTGTTTTCACAGTGCTAAGTACTCCCAACTGTATCAACAATGTAGGTTTTACCAGTTTTCTAAGTCTCCCTTATTTTCTTGTACTTATACTTGGAATTCTCTGTGTAAACCTCCGTAGCTTTTCTAGGTAGATGAATCACTGTGTACTTTCGCTTGTTTCTGTCTGTTACCAAACTTGAGAAACTCATACATTCTCTGTTCACTGTTTCACGGACTTAGAGAACTTAATTTCCTTCGGCGATAGTGCTGTTTTCACAGTGCTAAGTACTCCCAACTCTATCAACAATGTAGGTTTTACCAGATTTCTAAGTCTCTCTTATTTTCTTGTACTTATACTTGGAATTCTCTGTGTAAACCTCTGTAACTTCTCTAGGTAGATGAATCACTGTGTACTTTCTCTTGTTACTATCTGTTACCAATCTTGAGAAACTCATACATTCTCTGTTCACTGTTTCATGGACTTAGACAACTAAATTTCTTTCGGCGAATGTGCTGTTTTCACAGTGCTAAGTACTCCCAAATCTATCCACAATGTAGGTTTTACCAGTTTTCAAGTCTCTCTTATTTTCTTGGACTTATACATGTACTTCTCTGTGTAAACTTCTGTAACTTCTCTAGGTATATGAATCACTGTGTACTTTCTCTTGTTTCTATCTGTTACCAGTCTTGAGACACTCATACATTCTCTATTCATTGTTTCCCAGTCTTAGAGAAGTAGATTTCTTTCTGCGAAAGTGCTGTTTTCACAGTGCTAAGTACTCCCAACTCTATCAACAATGTAGGTTTTACCGGTTTTCTAAGTCTCTCTTATTTTCTTGTACTTATACTTGGTTTTCTCTGTGTAAACCTCTGTAACTTTTCTAGGTAGATGAATCACTGTGTACTTTCTCTTGTGTCTATCTGTTACCAATCTTGAGAAACTCATACATTTTCTGTTCACTGTTTCACGGACTTAGAGAACTAAATTTCTTTCGGCGAAAGTGCTGTTTTCACAGTGCTATGTACTCCCAACTCTATCAACAATGTAGATTTTGCCAGTTTTCTAATTCTTTCTTATTTTCTTGTACTTATACTTGGAATTCCCTGTGTAAACCTCTGTAACTTTTCTAGGTAGATGAATCACTGTGTACTTTCTCTTGTTTCTATCTGTTACCAATCTTGAGAAATTCATACATTTTCTGTTCACTGTTTCACGGACTTAGAGAACTAAATTTCCTTCCGCGAAAGTGCTGTTTTCACAGTGCTAAGTACTCCCAACTCTATCAACAATGTAGGTTTTACCAGTTTTCTAAGTCTCCCTTATTTTCTTGTACTTATACTTGGAATTCTCTGTGTAAACCTCTGTAACTTTTCTAGGTAGATGAATCACTGTGTACTTTCTCTTGTTTCTATCTGTTACCAATCTTGAGAAACTCATACATTCTCTGTTCACTATTTCCCAGTGCTAGAGAAGTAGATTTCTTTATGCGAAAGTGCTGTTTTCACAGTGCTAAGTACTCCCAACTCTATCAACAATGTAGGTTTTACCAGTTTTCTAAGTCTCTCTTATTTTCTTGTTCTTATCCTTCGAATTCTCTATGTAAACCTCTGTAACTATTCTAGGTAGATGAATCACTGTGTACTTTCGCTTGTTTCTATCTGTTACCAATCTTGAGAAACTCATACATTCTCTGTTCACTGTTTCACGGACTTAGACAACTAAATTTCTTTCGGCGAAAGTGCTGTTTTCACAGTGCTAAGTACTCCCAACTCTATCCACAATATAGGTTTTACCAGTTTTCTAAGTCTCTCTTATTTTCTTGTACTTATACTTGGTTTTCTCTGTGTAAACCTCTGTAACTTTTCTAGGTAGATGAATCACTGTGTACTTTCTCTTGTTTCTATCTGTTACCAATCTTGAGAAACTGAATACATTCTCTTTTCACTGTTTCACGGACTTAGAAAACTAAATTTCTTTCTGCGAAAGTGCTGTTTTCACAGTGCTAAGTACTCCCAACTCTATCAACAATGTAGGTTTTACCGGTTTTCAAAGTCTCTCTTACTTTCTTGTACTAATACTTGGAATTCTCTGTGTAAACCTCTGTAACTTTTCTAGGTAGATGAATCACTGTGTACTTTCTCTTGTATCTATCTGTTACCAATCTTGAGAAACTCATACATTTTCTGTTCACTGTTTCACGGACTTAGAGAACTAAATTTCTTTCGGCGAAAGTGCTGTTTTCACAGTGCTAAGTACTCCCAACTCTATCAACAATGTAGATTTTGCCAGTGTTCTAATTCTTTCTTATTTTCTTGTACTTATACCTGGAATTCCCTGTGTAAACCTCTGTAACTTTTCTAGGTAGATGAATCACTGTGTACTTTCTCTTGATTCTATATGTTACCAATCTTGAGAAACTCATACATTCTCAGTTCACTGTTTCAGGGTCTTAGAGAACTAAATTTCTTTCGGCGAAAGTGTTGTTTTCACAGTGCTAAGTACTCCCAACACTATCCACAATGTAGGTTTTACCAGTTTTCTAAGTCTCTCTTATTTTCTTGTACTTATACTTGGAAATCCCTGTGTAAACCTCTGTAACTTTTCTAGGTAGATGAATCACTGTGTACTTTCTTTTGTTTCTATATGTTACCATTCTTGAGAAACTCATGCATTCTCTGTTCACTGTTTCCCAGTCTTAGAGAAGTAGATTTCTATCTGCCAAAGTGCTGTTTTCACAGTGCTAAGTACTCCCAACTCTATTAACAATGTATGTTTTACCAGTTTTCTAAGTCTCTCTTATTTTCTTGTACTTATCCTTCGAATTCCCTGTGTAAACCTCTGTAACTATTCTAGGTAGATGAATCACTGTGTACTTTCGCTTGTTTCTATCTGTTACCAATCTTGAGAAACTCATACATTCTCTGTTCACTGTTTCACGGACTTAGAGAACTAAATTTCTTTCGGCGAAAGTGCTGTTTTCACAGTGCTACGTACTCCCTACTCTATCAACAATGTAGGTTTTGCCAGTTTTCTAATTCTTTCTTATTTTCTTGTACTTATACTTGGAATTCCCTGTGTAAACCTCTGTAACTTTTCTAGGTAGATGAATCACTGTGTACTTTCTCTTGTTTCTATATGTTTCCAATCTTGAGAAACTCATGCATTCTCTGTTCACTGTTTCCCAGTCTTAGAGAAGTAGATTTCTATCTGCCAAAGTGCTGTTTTCACAGTGCTAAGTACTCCCAAGTCTATCAACAATGTAGGTTTTACCGGTTTTCAAAGTCTCTCTTATTTTCTTGTACTAATACTTGGAATTCTCTGTGTAAACCTCTGTAACTTTTCTAGGTAGATGAATCACTGTGTACTTTCTCTTGTTTCTGTCTGTTACCAATCTTGAGAAACTCATACATTCTCTGTTCACTGTTTCACAGACTTAGACAACTAAATTTCTTTCGGCGAAAGTGCTGTTTTCACAGTGCTAAGTACTCCCACCTCTATCCACAATGTAGGTTTTACCAGTTTTCTAAGTCTCTCTTATTTTCTTGTAATTATACTTGGTTTTCTGTGTGTAAACCTCTGTAACTTTTCTAGGTAGATGAATCACTGTGTACTTTCTCTTGTTTCTATCTGTTACCAATCTTCAGAAACTCATACATTTTCTGTTCACTGTTTCACGGACTTAGAGAACTAAATTTCCTTCGGCGAAAGTGCTGTTTTCACAGTGCTAAGTACTCCCAACTCTATCAACAATGTAGGTTTTACCAGTTTTCTAAGTCTCCCTTATTTTCTTGTACTTATACTTGGAATTCTCTGTGTAAACCTCTGTAACTTTTCTAGGTAGATGAATCACTGTGTACTTTCGCTTGTTTCTGTCTGGTACCAAACTTGAGAAACTCATACATTCTCTGTTCACTGTTTCACGGACTTAGAGAACTAAATTTCCTTCCGCGAAAGTGCTGTTTTCACAGTGCTAAGTACTCCCAACTCTATCAACAATGTAGGTTTTACCAGTTTTCTAAGTCTCTCTTATTTTCTTGTACTTATACTTGGAATTCTCTGTGTAAACCTCTGTAACTTCTTTAGGTAGATGAATCACTGTATACTTTCTCTTGTTTCTATCTGTTACCAATCTTGAGAAACTCATACATTCTCTGTTCACTGTTTCCCAGTCTTAGAGAAGTAGATTTCTTTCTGCCAAAGTGCTGTTTTCACAGTGCTAAGTACTCCCAACTCTATCCACAATGTAGGTTTTACCAGTTTTCTAAGTCTCTCTTATTTTCTTGTACTTATACTTGGTTTTCTCTGTGTAAACCTCTGTAATTTTTCTAGGTAGATGAATCACTGTGTACTTTCTCTTGTTTCTATCTGTTACCAATCTTGAGAAACTGAATACATTCTCTTTTCACTGTTTCACGGACTTAGAAAACTAAATTTCTTTCTGCGAAAGTGCTGTTTTCACAGTGCTAAGTACTCCCAACTCTATCAACAATGCAGGTTTTACCGGTTTTCAAAGTCTCTCTTATTTTCTTGTACTAATACTTGGAATTCTCTGTGTAAACCTCTGTAACTTTTCTAGGTAGATGAATCACTGTGTACTTTCTCTTGTTTGTATCTGTTACCAATCTTGAGAAACTCATACATTCTCTGTTCTCTGTTTCACGGACTTAGACAACTAAATTTCTTTCGGCGAAAGTGCTGTTTTCACAGTGCTAAGTACTCCCAACTCTGTCCACAATATAGGTTTTACCAGTTTTCTAAGTCTCTCTTATTTTCTTGTACTTATACTTGGTTTTCTCTGTGTAAACCTCTGTAACTTTTCTAGGTAGATGAATCACTGTGTATTTTCTCTTGTTTCTATCTGTTACCAATCTTGAGAAATTCATACATTTTCTGTTCACTGTTTCACGGACTTAGAGAACTAAATTTCCTTCGGCGAAAATGCTGTTTTCACAGTGCTAAGTACTCCCAACTCTATCAACAATGTAGGTTTTACCAGTTTTCTAAGTCTCTCTTATTTTCTTGTACTTATACTTGGTTTTCTCTGTGTAAACCTCTGTAACTTTTCTAGGTAGATGAATCACTGTGTACTTTCTCTTGTTTCTATCTGTTACCAATCTTGAGAAACTCATACATTCTCTGTTCACTATTTCCCAGTGCTAGAGAAGTAGATTTCTTTCTGCGAAAGTGCTCTTTTCACAGTGCTAAGTACTCCCAACTCTATTAACAATGTATGTTTTACCAGGTTTCTAAGTCTCTCTTATTTTCTTGTACTTATACTTGGAATTCCCTGTGTAAACCTCTGTAACTATTCTAGGTAGATGAATCACTGTGTACTTTCTCTTGTTTCTATCTGTTACCAATCTTGAGAAACTCATACATTCTCTGTTCACTGTTTCACGGACTTAGAGAACTAAATTTCTTTCGGCGAAAGTGCTGTTTTCACAGTGCTAAGTACTCCCAACTCTATCAACAATGTAGGTTTTGCCAGTTTTCTAATTCTTTCTTATTTTCTTGTACTTATACTTGGAATTCCCTGTGTAAACCTCTGTAACTTTTCTAGGTAGATGAATCACTGTATACTTTCTCTTGTTTCTATATGTTACCAATCTTGAGAAACTCATGCATTCTCTGTTCACTGTTTCCCAGTCTTAGAGAAGTAGATTTCTATCTGCCAAAGTGCTGATTTCACAGTGCTAAGTACTCCCAACTCTATCAACAATGTAGGTTTTACCGGTTTTCAAAGGCTCTCTTATTTTCTTGTACTAATACTTTGAATTCTCTGTGTAAACCTCTGTAACTTTTCTAGGTAGATGAATCACTGTGTACTTTCTCTTGTTTCTATCTGTTACCAATCTTGAGAAACTCATACATTCTCTGTTCACTGTTTCACGGACTTAGACAACTAAATTTCTTTCGGCGAAAGTGCTGTTTTCACAGTGCTAAGTAATCCCAACTCTATCCACAATGTAGGTTTTACCAGTTTTCTAAGTCTCTCTTATTTTCTTGTACTTATACTTGGTTTTCTGTGTGTAAACCTCTGTAACTTTTCTAGGCAGATGAATCACTGTGTACTTTCTCTTGTTTCTATCTGTTACCAATCTTGAGAAACTCATACATTTTCTGTTCACTGTTTCACGGACTTAGAGAACTAAATTTCCTTCGGCGAAAGTGCTGTTTTCACAGTGCTAAGTACTCCCAACTCTATCAACAATGTAGGTTTTACCACTTTTCTAAGTCTCCCTTATTTTCTTGTACTTATACTTGGAATTCTCTGTGTAAACCTCTGTAATTTTTCTAGGTAGCTGAATCACTGTGTACTTTCGCTTGTTTCTGTCTGGTACCAAACTTGAGAAACTCATATATTCTCTGTTCACTGTTTCACGGACTTAGAGAACTAAATTTCCTTCAGCGAAAGTGCTGTTTTCACAGTGCTAAGTACTCCCAACTCTATCAACAATGTAGATTTTACCAGTTTTCTAAATCTCTCTTATTTTCTTGTACTTATACTTGGAATTCTTTGTGTAAACCTCTGTAACTTCTCTAGGTAGATGAATCACTGTATACTTTCTCTTGTTTCTATCTGTTACCAATCTTGAGAAACTCATACATTCTCTGTTCACTGTTTCCCAGTCTTAGAGAAGTAGATTTCTTTCTGCCAAAGTGCTGTTTTCACAGTGCTAAGTACTCCCAACTCTATCCACAATATAGGTTTTAACAGTTTTCTAAGTCTCTCTTATTTTCTTGTACTTATACTTGGTTTTCTCTGTGTAAACCTCTGTAATTTTTCTAGGTAGATGAATCACTGTGTACTTTCTCTTGTTTCTATCTGTTACCAATCTTGAGAAACTGAATACATTCTCTTTTCACTGTTTCACGGACTTAGAAAACTAAATTTCTTTCTGCGAAAGTGCTGTTTTCACAGTGCTAAGTACTCCCAACTCTATCAACAATGTAGGTTTTACCGGTTTTCAAAGTCTCTCTTATTTTCTTGTACTAATACTTGGAATTCTCTGTGTAAACCTCTGTGACTTTTCTAGGTAGATGAAGCACTGTGTACTTTCTCTTGTTTCTATCTGTTACCAATCTTGAGAAACTCATACATTCTCTGTTCTCTGTTTCACGGACTTAGACAACTAAATTTCTTTCGGCGAAAGTGTTGTTTTCACAGTGCTAAGTACTCCCAACTCTAACCACAATATAGGTTTTACCAGTTTTCTAAGTCTCTCTTATTTTCTTGTACTTATACTTGGTTTTCTCTGTGTAAACCTCTGTAACTTTTCTAGGTAGATGAATCACTGTGTACTTTCTCTTGTTTCTATCTGTTACCAATCTTGAGAAATTCATACATTTTCTGTTCACTGTTTCACGGACTTAGAGAACTAAATTTCCTTCGGCGAAAGTGCTGTTTTCACAGTGCTAAGTACTCCCAACTGTATCAACAATGTAGGTTTTACCAGTTTTCTAAGTCTCCCTTATTTTCTTGTACTTATACTTGGAATTCTCTGTGTAAACCTCCGTAGCTTTTCTAGGTAGATGAATCACTGTGTACTTTCGCTTGTTTCTGTCTGTTACCAAACTTGAGAAACTCATACATTCTCTGTTCACTGTTTCACGGACTTAGAGAACTTAATTTCCTTCGGCGATAGTGCTGTTTTCACAGTGCTAAGTACTCCCAACTCTATCAACAATGTAGGTTTTACCAGATTTCTAAGTCTCTCTTATTTTCTTGTACTTATACTTGGAATTCTCTGTGTAAACCTCTGTAACTTCTCTAGGTAGATGAATCACTGTGTACTTTCTCTTGTTACTATCTGTTACCAATCTTGAGAAACTCATACATTCTCTGTTCACTGTTTCATGGACTTAGACAACTAAATTTCTTTCGGCGAATGTGCTGTTTTCACAGTGCTAAGTACTCCCAACTCTATCCACAATGTAGGTTTTACCAGTTTTCAAGTCTCTCTTATTTTCTTGGACTTATACATGTACTTCTCTGTGTAAACTTCTGTAACTTCTCTAGGTATATGAATCACTGTGTACTTTCTCTTGTTTCTATCTGTTACCAGTCTTGAGACACTCATACATTCTCTATTCATTGTTTCCCAGTCTTAGAGAAGTAGATTTCTTTCTGCGAAAGTGCTGTTTTCACAGTGCTAAGTACTCCCAACTCTATCAACAATGTAGGTTTTACCAGTTTTCTAAGTCTCTCTTATTTTCTTGTACTTATACTTGGTTTTCTCTGTGTAAACCTCTGTAACTTTTCTAGGTAGATGAATCACTGTGTACTTTCTCTTGTATCTATCTGTTACCAATCTTGAGAAACTCATACATTTTCTGTTCACTGTTTCACGGACTTAGAGAACTAAATTTCTTTCGGCTAAAGTGCTGTTTTCACAGTGCTAAGTACTCCCAACTCTATCAACAATGTAGGTTTTGCCAGTTTTCTAATTCTTTCTTATTTTCTTGTACTTATACTTGGAATTCCCTGTGTAAACCTCTGTAACTTTTCTAGGTAGATGAATCACTGTATACTTTCTCTTGTTTCTCTATGTTACCAATCTTGAGAAACTCATGCATTCTCTGTTCACTGTTTCCCAGTCTTAGAGAAGTAGATTTCTATCTGCCAAAGTGCTGTTTTCACAGTGCTAAGTACTCCCAACTCTATCAACAATGTAGGTTTTACCGGTTTTCAAAGGCTCTCTTATTTTCTTGTACTAATACTTTGAATTCTCTGTGTAAACCTCTGTAACTTTTCTAGGTAGATGAATCACTGTGTACTTTCTCTTGTTTCTATCTGTTACCAATCTTGAGAAATTCATACATTCTCTGTTCATTGTTTCACGGACTTAGACAACTAAATTTCTTTCGGCGAAAGTGCTGTTTTCACAGTGCTATGTAATCCCAACTCTATCCACAATGTAGGTTTTACCAGTTTTCTAAGTCTCTCTTATTTTCTTGTACTTATACTTGGTTTTCTGTGTGTAAACCTCTGTAACTTTTCAAGGCAGATGAATCACTGTGTACTTTCTCTTGTTTCTATCTGTTACCAAACTTGAGAAACTCATACATTTTCTGTTCACTGTTTCACGGACTTAGAGAACTAAATTTCCTTCGGCGAAAGTTCTGTTTTCACAGTGCTAAGTACTCCCAGCTCTATCAACAATGTAGGTTTTACCAGTTTTCTAAGTCTCCCTTATTTTCTTGTACTTATACTTGGAATTCTCTGTGTAAACCTCTGTAATTTTTCTAGGTAGCTGAATCACTGTGTACTTTCGCTTGTTTCTGTCTGGTACCAAACTTGAGAAACTCATACATTCTCTGTTCACTGTTTCACGGACTTAGAGAACTAAATTTCCTTCAGCGAAAGTGCTGTTTTCACAGTGCTAAGTACTCCCAACTCTATCAACAATGTAGATTTTACCAGTTTTCTAAATCTCTCTTATTTTCTTGTACTTATTCTTGGAATTCTCTGTGTAAACCTCTGTAACTTCTCTAGGTAGATGAATCACTGTATACTTTCTCTTGTTTCTATCTGTTACCAATCTTGAGAAACTCATACATTCTCTGTTCACTGTTTCCCAGTCTTAGAGAAGTAGATTTCTTTCTGCCAAAGTGCTGTTTTCACAGTGCTAAGTACTCCCAACTCTATCCACAATATAGGTTTTACCAGTTTTCTAAGTCTCTCTTATTTTCTTGTACTTATACTTGGTTTTCTCTGTGTAAACCTCTGTAATTTTTCTAGGTAGATGAATCACTGTGTACTTTCTCTTGTTTCTATCTGTTACCAATCTTGAGAAACTGAATACATTCTCTTTTCACTGTTTCACGGACTTAGAAAACTAAATTTCTTTCTGCGAAAGTGCTGTTTTCACAGTGCTAAGTACTCCCAACTCTATCAACAATGTAGGTTTTACCGATTTTCAAAGTCTCTCTTATTTTCTTGTACTAATACTTGGAATTCTCTGTGTAAACCTCTGTAACTTTTCTAGGTAGATGAATCACTGTGTACTTTCTCTTGTTTGTATCTGTTACCAATCTTGAGAAACTCATACATTCTCTGTTCTCTGTTTCACGGACTTAGACAACTAAATTTCTTTCGGCGAAAGTGCTGTTTTCACAGTGCTAAGTAGTCCCAACTCTATCCACAATATAGGTTTTACCAGTTTTCTAAGTCTCTCTTATTTTCTTGTACTTATACTTGGTTTTCTCTGTGTAAACCTCTGTAACTTTTCTAGGTAGATGAATCACTGTGTATTTTCTCTTGTTTCTATCTGTTACCAATCTTGAGAAATTCATACATTTTCTGTTCACTGTTTCACGGACTTAGAGAACTAAATTTCCTTCGGCGAAAATGCTGTTTTCACAGTGCTAAGTACTCCCAACTCTATCAACAATGTAGGTTTTACCAGTTTTCTAAGTCTCCCTTATTTTCTTGCACTTATACTTGGAATTCTCTGTGTAAACCTTTGTAACTTTTCTAGGTAGATGAATCACTGTGTACTTTCTCTTGTTTCTATCTGTTACCAATCTTGAGAAACTCATACATTCTCTGTTCACTATTTCCCAGTGCTAGAGAAGTAGATTTACTTCTGCGAAAGTGCTCTTTTCACAGTGCTAAGTACTCCCAACTCTATTAACAATGTATGTTTTACCAGGTTTCTAAGTCTCTCTTACTTTCTTGTACTTATACTTGGAATTCCCTGTGTAAACCTCTGTAACTATTCTAGGTAGATGAATCACTGTGTACTTTCGCTTGTTTCTATCTGTTACCAATCTTGAGAAACTCATACGTTCTCTGTTCACTGTTTCACGGACTTAGAGAACTAAATTTCTTTCGGCGAAAGTGCTGTTTTCACAGTGCTAAGTACTCCCAACTCTATCCACAATGTAGGTTTTACCAGTTTTCTAAGCCTCTCTTATTTTCTTGTACTTATACTTGGTTTTCTCTGTGCAAACCTCTGTAACTTTTCTAGGTAGATGAATCACTGTGTACTTTCTCTTGTTTCTATCCGTTACCAATCATGAGAAACTCATACATTTTCTGTTCACTGTGTCACGGACTTAGAGAACTAAATTTCCTTCGGCGAAAGTGCTGTTTTCACAGTGCTACGTACTCCCAACTCTATCAACAATGTAGGTTTTACCGGTTTTCTAAGTCTCTCTTATTTTCTTGCACTAATACTTGGAATTCTCTGTGTAAACCTCTGTAACTTTTCTAGGTAGATGAATCACTGTGTACTTTCTCTGGTTTCTATCTGTTACCAATCTTGAGAAACTCATACATTCTCTGTTCACTGTTTCACGGACTTAGAGAACTAAATTTCTTTCGGCGAAAGTGCTGTTTTCACAGTGCTAAGTACTCCCAACTCTATCCACAATGTAGGTTTTACCAGTTTTCTAAGTCTCTCTTATTTTCTTGGACTTATACATGTACTTCTCTGTGTAAACTTCTGTAACTTCTCTAGGTATATGAATCACTGTGTAATTTCTCTTGTTTCTATCTGTTACCAGTCTTGAGAAACTAATACATTCTCTATTCATTGTTTCCCAGTCTTAGAGAAGTAGATTTCTTTCTGCGAAAGTGCTGTTTTCACAGTGCTAAGTACTCCCAACTCTATCAACAATGTAGGTTTTACCAGTTTTCTAAGTCTCTCTTATTTTCTTGTACTTATACTTGGTTTTCTCTGTGTAAACCTCTGTAACTTTTCTAGGTAGATGAATCACTGTGTACTTTCTCTTGTATCTATCTGTTACCAATCTTGAGAAACTCATACATTTTCTGTTCACTGTTTCACGGACTTAGAGAACTAAATTTCTTTCGGCGAAAGTGCTGTTTTCACAGTGCTAAGTACTCCCAACTCTATCAACAATGTAGATTTTGCCAGTTTTCTAATTCTTTCTTATTTTCTTGTACTTATACTTGGAATTCCCTGTGTAAACCTCTGTAACTTTTCTAGGTAGATGAATCACTGTGTACTTTCTCTTGATTCTATATGTTACCAATCTTGAGAAACTCATACATTCTCAGTTCACTGTTTCAGGGTCTTAGAGAACTAAATTTCTTTGGGCGAAAGTGTTGTTTTCACAGTGCTAAGTACTCCCAACACTATCCACAATGTAGGTTTTACCAGTTTTCTAAGTCTCTCTTATTTTCTTGTACTTATACTTGGAATTCCCTGTGTAAACCTCTGTAACTTTTCTAGGTAGATGAATCACTGTGTACTTTCTTTTGTTTCTATATGTTACCATTCTTGAGAAACTCATGCATTCTCTGTTCACTGTTTCCCAGTCTTAGAGAAGTAGATTTCAATCTGCCAAAGTGCTGTTTTCACAGTGCTAAGTACTCCCAACTCTATCAACATTGTAGGTTTTGCCGGTTTTGAAAGTCTCTCTTATTTTCTTGTACTAATACTTGGAATTCTCTGTGTAAACCTCTGTAACTTTTCTAGGTAGTTGAATCACTGTGTACTTTCTCTTGTTTCTATCTGTTACCAATCTTGAGAAACTCAGACATTCTCTGTTCACTGTTTCACGGACTTAGAAAACTAAATTTCTTTCTGCGAAAGTGCTGTTTTCACAGTGCTAAGTACTCCCAACTCTATCCACAATGTAGGTTTTACCAGTTTTCTAAGTCTCTCTTATTTTCTTGTACTTATACTTGGTTTTCTCTGTGTAAACCTCTGTAACTTTTGTAGGTAGATGAATCACTGTGTACTTTCGCTTGTTTCTATCTGTTACCAATCTTGAGAAACTCATACATTCTCTGTTCACTGTTTCACGGACTTAGAGAACTAAATTTCTTTTGGCGAAAGTGCTGTTTTCACAGTGCTAAGTACTCCCAACTCTATCAACAATGTAGGTTTTGCCAGTTTTCTAATCCTTTCTTATTTTCTTGTACTTATACTTGGAATTCCCTGTGTAAACCTGTGTAACTTTTCTTGGTAGATGAATCACTGTGTACTTTCTGTTGTTTCTATATGTTACCAATCTTGAGAAACTCATGCATTCTCTGTTCACTGTTTCCCAGTCTTAGAGAAGTAGATTTCTATCTGCCAAAGTGCTGTTTTCACAGTGCTAAGTACTCCCAACTCTATTAACAATGTATGTTTTACCAGTTTTCTAAGTCACTCTTATTTTCTTGTACTTATCCTTCGAATTCTCTATGTAAACCTCTGTAACTATGCTAGGTAGATGAATCACTGTGTACTTTCGCTTGTTTCTATCTGTTACCAATCTTGAGAAACTCATACATTCTCTGTTCACTGTTTCACGGACTTAGAGAACCAAATTTCTTTCGGCGACAGTGCTGTTTTCACAGTGCTAAGTACTCCCAACTCTATCAACAATGTAGGTTTTACCAGTTTTCTAAGTCTCCCTTATTTTCTTGTACTTATACTTGGAATTCTCTGTGTAAACCTCTGTAACTTTTCTAGGTAGATGAATCACTGTGTACTTTCTCTTGTTTCTATCTGTTACCAATCTTGAGAAACTCATACATTCTCTGTTCACTATTTCCCAGTGCTAGAGAAGTAGATTTCTTTCTGCGAAAGTGCTGTTTTCACAGTGCTAAGTACTCCCAACTCTATCAACAATGTAGGTTTTACCGGTTTTCAAAGTCTCTCTTATTTTCTTGCACTAATACTTGGAATTCTCTGTGTAAACCTCTGTAACTTTTCTAGGTAGATGAATCACTGTGTACTTTCTCTGGTTTCTATCTGTTACCAATCTTGAGAAACTCATACATTCTCTGTTCACTGTTTCACGGACTTAGAGAACTAAATTTCTTTCGGCGAAAGTGCTGTTTTCACAGTGCTAAGTACTCCCAACTCTATCCACAATGTAGGTTTTACCAGTTTTCTAAGTCTCTCTTATTTTCTTGGACTTATACATGTACTTCTCTGTGTAAACTTCTGTAACTTCTCTAGGTACATGAATCACTGTGTACTTTCTCTTATTTCTATCTGTTACCAGTCTTGAGAAACTCATACATTCTCTATTCATTGTTTCCCAGTCTTAGAGAAGTAGATTTCTTTCTGCGAAAGTGCTGTTTTCACAGTGCTAAGTACTCCCAACTCTATCAACAATGTAGGTTTTACCGGTTTTCTAAGTCTCTCTTATTTTCTTGTCCTTATACTTGGTTTTCTCTGTGTAAACCTCTGTAACTTTTCTAGGTAGATGAATCACTGTGTACTTTCTCTTGTATCTATCTGTTACCAATCTTGAGAAACTCATACATTTTCTGTTCACTGTTTCACGGACTTAGAGAACTAAATTTCTTTCGGCGAAAGTGCTGTTTTCACAGTGCTATGTACTCCCAACTCTATCAACAATGTAGATTTTGCCAGTTTTCTAATTCTTTCTTATTTTCTTGTACTTATACTTGGAATTCCCTGTGTAAACCTCTGTAACTTTTCTAGGTAGATGAATCACTGTGTACTTTCTCTTGTTTCTATCTGTTACCAATCTTGAGAAATTCATACATTTTCTGTTCACTGTTTCACGGACTTAGAGAACTAAATTTCCTTCCGCGAAAGTGCTGTTTTCACAGTGCTAAGTACTCCCAACTCTATCAACAATGTAGGTTTTACCAGTTTTCTAAGTCTCCCTTATTTTCTTGTACTTATACTTGGAATTCTCTGTGTAAACCTCTGTAACTTTTCTAGGTAGATGAATCACTGTGTACTTTCTCTTGTTTCTATCTGTTACCAATCTTGAGAAATTCATACATTCTCTGTTCACTATTTCCCAGTGCTAGAGAAGTAGATTTCTTTATGCGAAAGTGCTGTTTTCACAGTGCTAAGTACTCCCAACTCTATCAACAATGTAGGTTTTACCAGTTTTCTAAGTCTCTCTTATTTTCTTGTTCTTATCCTTCGAATTCTCTATGTAAACCTCTGTAACTATTCTAGGTAGATGAATCACTGTGTACTTTCGCTTGTTTCTATCTGTTACCAATCTTGAGAAACTCATACATTCTCTGTTCACTGTTTCACGGACTTAGACAACTAAATTTCTTTCGGCGAAAGTGCTGTTTTCACAGTGCTAAGTACTCCCAACTCTATCCACAATATAGGTTTTACCAGTTTTCTAAGTCTCTCTTATTTTCTTGTACTTATACTTGGTTTTCTCTGTGTAAACCTCTGTAACTTTTCTAGGTAGATGAATCACTGTGTACTTTCTCTTGTTTCTATCTGTTACCAATCTTGAGAAACTGAATACATTCTCTTTTCACTGTTTCACGGACTTAGAAAACTAAATTTCTTTCTGCGAAAGTGCTGTTTTCACAGTGCTAAGTACTCCCAACTCTATCAACAATGTAGGTTTTACTGGTTTTCAAAGTCTCTCTTATTTTCTTGTACTAATACTTGGAATTCTCTGTGTAAACCTCTGTAACTTTTCTAGGTAGATGAATCACTGTGTACTTTCTCTTGTATCTATCTGTTACCAATCTTGAGAAACTCATACATTCTCTGTTCACTGTTTCAGGGACTTAGAGAACTAAATTTCTTTTGGCGAAAGTGCTGTTTTCACAGTGCTAAGTACTCCCAACTCTATCAACAATGTAGGTTTTGCCAGTTTTCTAATCCTTTCTTATTTTCTTGTACTTATACTTGGAATTCCCTGTGTAAACCTGTGTAACTTTTCTTGGTAGATGAATCACTGTGTACTTTCTGTTGTTTCTATATGTTACCAATCTTGAGAAACTCATGCATTCTCTGTTCACTGTTTCCCAGTCTTAGAGAAGTAGATTTCTATCTGCCAAAGTGCTGTTTTCACAGTGCTAAGTACTCCCAACTCTATTAACAATGTATGTTTTACCAGTTTTCTAAGTCACTCTTATTTTCTTGTACTTATCCTTCGAATTCTCTATGTAAACCTCTGTAACTATGCTAGGTAGATGAATCACTGTGTACTTTCGCTTGTTTCTATCTGTTACCAATCTTGAGAAACTCATACATTCTCTGTTCACTGTTTCACGGACTTAGAGAACCAAATTTCTTTCGGCGACAGTGCTGTTTTCACAGTGCTAAGTACTCCCAACTCTATCAACAATGTAGGTTTTGCCAGTTTTCTAATTCTTTCTTATTTTCTTGTACTTATACTTGGAATTCCCTGTGTAAACCTCTGTAACTTTTCTAGGTAGATGAATCACTGTGTACTTTCTCTTGTTTCTATATGTTACCAATCTTGAGAAACTCATGCATTCTCTGTTCACTGTTTCCCAGTCTTAGAGAAGTAGATTTCTATCTGCCAAAGTGCTGTTTTCACAGTGCTAAGTACTCCCAACTCTATCAACAATGTAGGTTTTACCGGTTTTCAAAGTCTCTCTTATTTTCTTGCACTAATACTTGGAATTCTCTGTGTAAACCTCTGTAACTTTTCTAGGTAGATGAATCACTGTGTACTTTCTCTGGTTTCTATCTGTTACCAATCTTGAGAAACTCATACATTCTCTGTTCACTGTTTCACGGACTTAGAGAACTAAATTTCTTTCGGCGAAAGTGCTGTTTTCACAGTGCTAAGTACTCCCAACTCTATCCACAATGTAGGTTTTACCAGTTTTCTAAGTCTCTCTTATTTTCTTGGACTTATACATGTACTTCTCTGTGTAAACTTCTGTAACTTCTCTAGGTATATGAATCACTGTGTACTTTCTCTTGTTTCTATCTGTTACCAGTCTTGAGAAACTCATACATTCTCTATTCATTGTTTCCCAGTCTTAGAGAAGTAGATTTCTTTCTGCGAAAGTGCTGTTTTCACAGTGCTAAGTACTCCCAACTCTATCAACAATGTAGGTTTTACCGGTTTTCTAAGTCTCTCTTATTTTCTTGTACTTATACTTGGTTTTCTCTGTGTAAACCTCTGTAACTTTTCTAGGTAGATGAATCACTGTGTACTTTCTCTTGTATCTATCTGTTACCAATCTTGAGAAACTCATACATTTTCTGTTCACTGTTTCACGGACTTAGAGAACTAAATTTCTTTCGGCGAAAGTGCTGTTTTCACAGTGCTATGTACTCCCAACTCTATCAGCAATGTAGATTTTGCCAGTTTTCTAATTCTTTCTTATTTTCTTGTACTTATACTTGGAATTCCCTGTGTAAACCTCTGTAACTTTTCTAGGTAGATGAATCACTGTGTACTTTCTCTTGTTTCTATCTGTTACCAATCTTGAGAAATTCATACATTTTCTGTTCACTGTTTCACGGACTTAGAGAACTAAATTTCCTTCCGCGAAAGTGCTGTTTTCACAGTGCTAAGTACTCCCAACTCTATCAACAATGTAGGTTTTACCAGTTTTCTAAGTCTCCCTTATTTTCTTGTACTTATACTTGGAATTCTCTGTGTAAACCTCTGTAACTTTTCTAGGTAGATGAATCACTGTGTACTTTCTCTTGTTTCTATCTGTTACCAATCTTGAGAAACTCATACATTCTCTGTTCACTATTTCCCAGTGCTAGAGAAGTAGATTTCTTTATGCGAAAGTGCTGTTTTCACAGTGCTAAGTACTCCCAACTCTATCAACAATGTAGGTTTTACCAGTTTTCTAAGTCTCTCTTATTTTCTTGTTCTTATCCTTCGAATTCTCTATGTAAACCTCTGTAACTATTCTAGGTAGATGAATCACTGTGTACTTTCGCTTGTTTCTATCTGTTACCAATCTTGAGAAACTCATACATTCTCTGTTCACTGTTTCACGGACTTAGACAACTAAATTTCTTTCGGCGAAAGTGCTGTTTTCACAGTGCTAAGTACTCCCAACTCTATCCACAATATAGGTTTTACCAGTTTTCTAAGTCTCTCTTATTTTCTTGTACTTATACTTGGTTTTCTCTGTGTAAACCTCTGTAACTTTTCTAGGTAGATGAATCACTGTGTACTTTCTCTTGTTTCTATCTGTTACCAATCTTGAGAAACTGAATACATTCTCTTTTCACTGTTTCACGGACTTAGAAAACTAAATTTCTTTCTGCGAAAGTGCTGTTTTCACAGTGCTAAGTACTCCCAACTCTATCAACAATGTAGGTTTTACCGGTTTTCAAAGTCTCTCTTATTTTCTTGTACTAATACTTGGAATTCTCTGTGTAAACCTCTGTAACTTTTCTAGGTAGATGAATCACTGTGTACTTTCTCTTGTATCTATCTGTTACCAATCTTGAGAAACTCATACATTTTCTGTTCACTGTTTCACGGACTTAGAGAACTAAATTTCTTTCGGCGAAAGTGCTGTTTTCACAGTGCTAAGTACTCCCAACTCTATCAACAATGTAGATTTTGCCAGTTTTCTAATTCTTTCTTATTTTCTTGTACTTATACTTGGAATTCCCTGTGTAAACCTCTGTAACTTTTCTAGGTAGATGAATCACTGTGTACTTTCTCTTGATTCTATATGTTACCAATCTTGAGAAACTCATACATTCTCAGTTCACTGTTTCAGGGTCTTAGAGAACTAAATTTCTTTCGGCGAAAGTGTTGTTTTCACAGTGCTAAGTACTCCCAACACTATCCACAGTGTAGGTTTTACCAGTTTTCTAAGTCTCTCTTATTTTCTTGTACTTATACTTGGAATTCCCTGTGTAAACCTCTGTAACTTTTCTAGGTAGATGAATCACTGTGTACTTTCTTTTGTTTCTATATGTTACCATTCTTGAGAAACTCATGCATTCTCTGTTCACTGTTTCCCAGTCTTAGAGAAGTAGATTTCTATCTGCCAAAGTGCTGTTTTCACAGTGCTAAGTACTCCCAACTCTATTAACAATGTATGTTTTACCAGTTTTCTAAGTCTCTCTTATTTTCTTGTACTTATCCTTCGAATTCCCTGTGTAAACCTCTGTAACTATTCTAGGTAGATGAATCACTGTGTACTTTCGCTTGTTTCTATCTGTTACCAATCTTGAGAAACTCATACATTCTCTGTTCACTGTTTCACGGACTTAGAGAACCAAATTTCTTTCGGCGACAGTGCTGTTTTCACAGTGCTAAGTACTCCCAACTCTATCAACAATGTAGGTTTTGCCAGTTTTCTAATTCTTTCTTATTTTCTTGTACTTATACTTGGAATTCCCTGTGTAAACCTCTGTAACTTTTCTAGGTAGATGAATCACTGTGTACTTTCTCTTGTTTCTATATGTTACCAATCTTGAGAAACTCATGCATTCTCTGTTCACTGTTTCCCAGTCTTAGAGAAGTAGATTTCTATCTGCCAAAGTGCTGTTTTCACAGTGCTAAGTACTCCCAACTCTATCAACAATGTAGGTTTTACCGGTTTTCAAAGGCTCTCTTATTTTCTTGTACTAATACTTTGAATTCTCTGTGTAAACCTCTGTAACTTTTCTAGGTAGATGAATCACTGTGTACTTTCTCTTGTTTCTATCTGTTACCAATCTTGAGAAACTCATACATTCTCTGTTCACTGTTTCACGGACTTAGACAACTAAATTTCTTTCGGCGAAAGTGCTGTTTTCACAGTGCTAAGTAATCCCAACTCTATCCACAATGTAGGTTTTACCAGTTTTCTAAGTCTCTCTTATTTTCTTGTACTTATACTTGGTTTTCTGTGTGTAAACCTCTGTAACTTTTCTAGGCAGATGAATCACTGTGTACTTTCTCTTGTTTCTATCTGTTACCAATCTTGACAAACTCATACATTTTCTGTTCACTGTTTCACGGACTTAGAGAACTAAATTTCCTTCGGCGAAAGTGCTGTTTTCACAGTGCTAAGTACTCCCAACTCTATCAACAATGTAGGTTTTGCCAGTTTTCTAATTCTTTCTTATTTTCTTGTACTTATACTTGGAATTCCCTGTGTAAACCTCTGTAACTTTTCTAGCTAGATGAATCACTGTGTACTTTCTTTTGTTTCTATATGTTACCAATCTTGAGAAACTCATGCATTCTCTGTTCACTGTTTCCCAGTCTTAGAGAAGTAGATTTCGATCTGCCAAAGTGCTGTTTTCACAGTGCTAAGTACTCCCAACTCTATCAACAATGTAGGTTTTACCAGTTTTCTAAGTCTCTCTTATTTTCTTGTACTAATACTTGGAATTCTCTGTGTAAACCTCTGTAACTTTTCTAGGTAGATGAATCACTGTGTACTTTCTCTTGATTCTATATGTTACCAATCTTGAGAAACTCATACATTCTCTGTTCACTGTTTCACGGACTTAGAGAACTAAATTTCCTTCGGCGAAAGTGCTGTTTTCACAGTGCTAAGTACTCCCAACTCTATCAACAATGTAGGTTTTACCTGTTTTCTAAGTCTCTCTTATTTTCTTGTACTTATACTTGGAATTCTCTGTGTAAACCACTGTAACTTCTCTAGGTAGATGAATCACTGTATAATTTCTCTTGTTTCTATCTGTTACCAATCTTGAGAAACTCATACATTCTCTGTTCACTGTTTCCTAGTCTTAGAGAAGTAGATTTCTTTCTGCCAAAGTGCTGTTTTCACAGTGCTAAGTACTCCCAACTCTATCCACAATGTAGGTTTTACCAGTTTTCTAAGTCTCTCTTATTTTCTTGTACTTATACTTGGTTTTCTCTGTGTAAACCTCTGTAACTTTTCTAGGTAGATGAATCACTGTGTACTTTCTCTTGTTTCTATCTGTTACCAATCTTGAGAAATTCATACATTTTCTGTTCACTGTTTCACGGACTTAGAGAACTAAATTTCCTTCGGCGAAAGTGCTGTTTTCACAGTGCTAAGTACTCCCAACTCTATCAACAATGTAGGTTTTACCAGTTTTCTAAGTCTCCCTTATTTTCCTGTACTTATACTTGGAATTCTCTGTGTAAACCTCTGTAACTTTTCTAGGTAGATGAATCACTGTGTACTTTCTCTTGTTTCTATCTGTTACCAATCTTGAGAAACTCATACATTCTCTGTTCACTATTTCCCAGTGCTAGAGAAGTAGATTTCTTTATGCGAAAGTGCTGTTTTCACAGTGCTAAGTACTCCCAACTCTATCAACAATGTAGGTTTTACCAGTTTTCTAAGTCTCTCTTATTTTCTTGTTCTTATCCTTCGAATTCTCTATGTAAACCTCTGTAACTATTCTAGGTAGATGAATCACTGTGTACTTTCGCTTGTTTCTATCTGTTACCAATCTTGAGAAACTCATACATTCTCTGTTCACTGTTTCACGGACTTAGACAACTAAATTTCTTTCGGCGAAAGTGCTGTTTTCACAGTGCTAAGTACTCCCAACTCTATCCACAATATAGGTTTTACCAGTTTTCTAAGTCTCTCTTATTTTCTTGTACTTATACTTGGTTTTCTCTGTGTAAACCTCTGTAACTTTTCTAGGTAGATGAATCACTGTGTACTTTCTCTTGTTTCTATCTGTTACCAATCTTGAGAAACTGAATACATTCTCTTTTCACTGTTTCACGGACTTAGAAAACTAAATTTCTTTCTGCGAAAGTGCTGTTTTCACAGTGCTAAGTACTCCCAACTCTATCAACAATGTAGGTTTTACCGGTTTTCAAAGTCTCTCTTATTTTCTTGTACTAATACTTGGAATTCTCTGTGTAAACCTCTGTAACTTTTCTAGGTAGATGAATCACTGTGTACTTTCTCTTGTATCTATCTGTTACCAATCTTGAGAAACTCATACATTTTCTGTTCACTGTTTCACGGACTTAGAGAACTAAATTTCTTTCGGCGAAAGTGCTGTTTTCACAGTGCTAAGTACTCCCAACTCTATCAACAATGTAGATTTTGCCAGTTTTCTAATTCTTTCTTATTTTCTTGTACTTATACCTGGAATTCCCTGTGTAAACCTCTGTAACTTTTCTAGGTAGGTCAATCACTGTGTACTTTCTCTTGATTCTATATGTTACCAATCTTGAGAAACTCATACATTCTCAGTTCACTGTTTCAGGGTCTTAGAGAACGAAATTTCTTTCGGCGAAAGTGTTGTTTACACAGTGCTAAGTACTCCCAACACTATCCACAATGTAGGTTTTACCAGTTTTCTAAGTCTCTCTTATTTTCTTGTACTTATACTTGGAAATCCCTGTGTAAACCTCTGTAACTTTTCTAGGTAGATGAATCACTGTGTACTTTCTTTTGTTTCTATATGTTACCATTCTTGAGAAACTCATGCATTCTCTGTTCACTGTTTCCCAGTCTTAGAGAAGTAGATTTCTATCTGCCAAAGTGCTGTTTTCACAAGGCTAAGTACTCCCAACTCTATTAACAATGTATGTTTTACCAGTTTTCTAAGTCTCTCTTATTTTCTTGTACTTATCCTTCGAATTCCCTGTGTAAACCTCTGTAACTATTCTAGGTAGATGAATCACTGTGTACTTTCGCTTGTTTCTATCTGTTACCAATCTTGAGAAACTCATACATTCTCTGTTCACTGTTTCACGGACTTAGAGAACTAAATTTCTTTCGGCGAAAGTGCTGTTTTCACAGTGCTAAGTACTCCCTACTCTATCAACAATGTAGGTTTTGCCAGTTTTCTAATTCTTTCTTATTTTCTTGTACTTATACTTGGAATTCCCTGTGTAAACCTCTGTAACTTTTCTAGGTAGATGAATCACTGTGTACTTTCTCTTGTTTCTATATGTTTCCAATCTTGAGAAACTCATGCATTCTCTGTTCACTGTTTCCCAGTCTTAGAGAAGTAGATTTCTATCTGCCAAAGTGCTGTTTTCACAGTGCTAAGTACTCCCAAGTCTATCAACAATGTAGGTTTTACCGGTTTTCAAAGTCTCTCTTATTTTCTTGTACTAATACTTGGAATTCTCTGTGTAAACCTCTGTAACTTTTCTAGGTAGATGAATCACTGTGTACTTTCTCTTGTTTCTGTCTGTTACCAATCTTGAGAAACTCATACATTCTCTGTTCACTGTTTCACAGACTTAGACAACTAAATTTCTTTCGGCGAAAGTGCTGTTTTCACAGTGCTAAGTACTCCCACCTCTATCCACAATGTAGGTTTTACCAGTTTTCTAAGTCTCTCTTATTTTCTTGTAATTATACTTGGTTTTCTGTGTGTAAACCTCTGTAACTTTTCTAGGTAGATGAATCACTGTGTACTTTCTCTTGTTTCTATCTGTTACCAATCTTCAGAAACTCATACATTTTCTGTTCACTGTTTCACGGACTTAGAGAATTAAATTTCCTTCGGCGAAAGTGCTGTTTTCACAGTGCTAAGTACTCCCAACTCTATCAACAATGTAGGTTTTACCAGTTTTCTAAGTCTCCCTTATTTTCTTGTACTTATACTTGGAATTCTCTGTGTAAACCTCTGTAACTTTTCTAGGTAGATGAATCACTGTGTACTTTCGCTTGTTTCTGTCTGGTACCAAACTTGAGAAACTCATACATTCTCTGTTCACTGTTTCACGGACTTAGAGATCTAAATTTCCTTCGGCGAAAGTGCTGTTTTCACAGTGCTAAGTACTCCCAACTCTATCAACAATGTAGGTTTTACCAGTTTTCTAAGTCTCTCTTATTTTCTTGTACTTATACTTGGAATTCTCTGTGTAAACCCCTGTAACTTCTTTAGGTAGATGAATCACTGTATACTTTCTCTTGTTTCTATCTGTTACCAATCTTGAGAAACTCATACATTCTCTGTTCACTGTTTCCCAGTCTTAGAGAAGTAGATTTCTTTCTGCCAAAGTGCTGTTTTCACAGTGCTAAGTACTCCCAACTCTATCCACAATGTAGGTTTTACCAGTTTTCTAAGTCTCTCTTATTTTCTTGTACTTATACTTGGTTTTCTCTGTGTAAACCTCTGTAATTTTTCTAGGTAGATGAATCACTGTGTACTTTCTCTTGTTTCTATCTGTTACCAATCTTGAGAAACTGAATACATTCTCTTTTCACTGTTTCACGGACTTAGAAAACTAAATTTCTTTCTGCGAAAGTGCTGTTTTCACAGTGCTAAGTACTCCCAACTCTATCAACAATGCAGGTTTTACCGGTTTTCAAAGTCTCTCTTATTTTCTTGTACTAATACTTGGAATTCTCTGTGTAAACCTCTGTAACTTTTCTAGGTAGATGAATCACTGTGTACTTTCTCTTGTTTGTATCTGTTACCAATCTTGAGAAACTCATACATTCTCTGTTCTCTGTTTCACGGACTTAGACAACTAAATTTCTTTCGGCGAAAGTGCTGTTTTCACAGTGCTAAGTACTCCCAACTCTATCCACAATATAGGTTTTACCAGTTTTCTAAGTCTCTCTTATTTTCTTGTACTTATACTTGGTTTTCTCTGTGTAAACCTCTGTAACTTTTCTAGGTAGATGAATCACTGTGTATTTTCTCTTGTTTCTATCTGTTACCAATCTTGAGAAATTCATACATTTTCTGTTCACTGTTTCACGGACTTAGAGAACTAAATTTCCTTCGGCGAAAATGCTGTTTTCACAGTGCTAAGTACTCCGAACTCTATCAACAATGTAGGTTTTACCAGTTTTCTAAGTCTCCCTTATTTTCTTGTACTTATACTTGGAATTCTCTGTGTAAACCTTTGTAACTTTTCTAGGTAGATGAATCACTGTGTACTTTCTCTTGTTTCTATCTGTTACCAATCTTGAGAAACTCATACATTCTCTGTTCACTATTTCCCAGTGCTAGAGAAGTAGATTTCTTTCTGCGAAAGTGCTCTTTTCACAGTGCTAAGTACTCCCAACTCTATTAACAATGTATGTTTTACCAGGTTTCTAAGTCTCTCTTATTTTCTTGTACTTATACTTGGAATTCCCTGTGTAAACCTCTGTAACTATTCTAGGTAGATGAATCACTGTGTACTTTCGCTTGTTTCTATCTGTTACCAATCTTGAGAAACTCATACATTCTCTGTTCACTGTTTCACGGACTTAGAGAACTAAATTTCTTTCGGCGAAAGTGCTGTTTTCACAGTGCTAAGTACTCCCAACTCTATCAACAATGTAGGTTTTGCCAGTTTTCTAATTCTTTCTTATTTTCTTGTACTTATACTTGGAATTCCCTGTGTAAACCTCTGTAACTTTTCTAGGTAGATGAATCACTGTATACTTTCTCTTGTTTCTATATGTTACCAATCTTGAGAAAGTCATGCATTCTCTGTTCACTGTTTCCCAGTCTTAGAGAAGTAGATTTCTATCTGCCAAAGTGCTGTTTTCACAGTGCTAAGTACTCCCAACTCTATCAACAATGTAGGTTTTACCGGTTTTCAAAGGCTCTCTTATTTTCTTGTACTAATACTTTGAATTCTCTGTGTAAACCTCTGTAACTTTTCTAGGTAGATGAATCACTGTGTACTTTCTCTTGTTTCTATCTGTTACCAATCTTGAGAAACTCATACATTCTCTGTTCACTGTTTCACGGACTTAGACAACTAAATTTCTTTCGGCGAAAGTGCTGTTTTCACAGTGCTAAGTAATCCCAACTCTATCCACAATGTAGATTTTACCAGTTTTCTAAGTCTCTCTTATTTTCTTGTACTTATACTTGGTTTTCTGTGTGTAAACCTCTGTAACTTTTCTAGGCAGATGAATCACTGTGTACTTTCTCTTGTTTCTATCTGTTACCAATCTTGAGAAACTCATACATTTTCTGTTCACTGTTTCACGGACTTAGAGAACTAAATTTCCTTCGGCGAAAGTGCTGTTTTCACAGTGCTAAGTACTCCCAACTCTATCAACAATGTAGGTTTTGCCAGTTTTCTAATTCTTTCTTATTTTCTTGTACTTATACTTGGAATTCCCTGTGTAAACCTCTGTAACTTTTCTAGCTAGATGAATCACTGTGTACTTTCTTTTGTTTCTATATGTTACCAATCTTGAGAAACTCATGCATTCTCTGTTCACTGTTTCCCAGTCTTAGAGAAGTAGATTTCGATCTGCCAAAGTGCTGTTTTCACAGTGCTAAGTACTCCCAACTCTATCAACAATGTAGGTTTTACCAGTTTTCTAAGTCTCTCTTATTTTCTTGTACTAATACTTGGAATTCTCTGTGTAAACCTCTGTAACTTTTCTAGGTAGATGAATCACTGTGTACTTTCTCTTGATTCTATATGTTACCAATCTTGAGAAACTCATACATTCTCTGTTCACTGTTTCACGGACTTAGAGAACTAAATTTCCTTCGGCGAAAGTGCTGTTTTCACAGTGCTAAGTACTCCCAACTCTATCAACAATGTAGGTTTTACCTGTTTTCTAAGTCTCTCTTATTTTCTTGTACTTATACTTGGAATTCTCTGTGTAAACCTCTGTAACTTCTCTAGGTAGATGAATCACTGTATACTTTCTCTTGTTTCTATCTGTTACCAATCTTGAGAAACTCATACATTCTCTGTTCACTGTTTCCCAGTCTTAGAGAAGTAGATTTCTTTCTGCCAAAGTGCTGTTTTCACAGTGCTAAGTACTCCCAACTCTATCCACAATGTAGGTTTTACCAGTTTTCTAAGTCTCTCTTATTTTCTTGTACTTATACTTGGTTTTCTCTGTGTAAACCTCTGTAACTTTTCTAGGTAGATGAATCACTGTGTACTTTCTCTTGTTTCTATCTGTTACCAATCTTGAGAAATTCATACATTTTCTGTTCACTGTTTCACGGACTTAGAGAACTAAATTTCCTTCGGCGAAAGTGCTGTTTTCACAGTGCTAAGTACTCCCAACTCTATCAACAATGTAGGTTTTACCAGTTTTCTAAGTCTCCCTTATTTTCTTGTACTTATACTTGGAATTCTCTGTGTAAACCTCTGTAACTTTTCTAGGTAGATGAATCACTGTGTACTTTCTCTTGTTTCTATCTGTTACCAATCTTGAGAAACTCATACATTCTCTGTTCACTATTTCCCAGTGCTAGAGAAGTAGATTTCTTTCTGCTAAAGTGCTGTTTTCACAGTGCTAAGTACTCCCAACTCTATCAACAATGTAGGTTTTACCAGTTTTCTAAGTCTCTCTTATTTTCTTGTACTTATCCTTCGACTTCTCTATGTAAACCTCTGTAACTATTCTAGGTAGATGAATCACTGTGTACTTTCGCTTGTTTCTATCTGTTACCAATCTTGAGAAACTCATACATTCTCTGTTCACTGTTTCACGGACTTAGACAACTAAATTTCTTTCGGCGAAAGTGCGGTTTTCACAGTGCTAAGTACTCCCAACTCTATCCACAATATAGGTTTTACCAGTTTTCTAAGTCTCTCTTATTTTCTTGTACTTATACTTGGTTTTCTCTGTGTAAACCTCTGTAACTTTTCTAGGTAGATGAATCACTGTGTACTTTCTCTTGTTTCTATCTGTTACCAATCTTGAGAAATTCATACATTTTCTGTTCACTGTTTCACGGACTTAGAGAACTAAATTTCCTTCGGCGAAAGTGCTGTTTTCACAGTGCTAAGTACTCCCAACTCTATCAACAATGTAGGTTTTACCAGTTTTCTAAGTCTCCCTTATTTTCTTGTACTTATACTTGGAATTCTCTGTGTAAACCTCTGTAACTTTTCTAGGTAGATGAATCACTGTGTACTTTCGCTTGTTTCTGTCTGTTACCAAACTTGAGAAACTCATACATTCTCTGTTCACTGTTTCCCAGTCTTAGAGAAGTAGATTTCTTTCTGCCAAAGTGCTGTTTTCACAGTGCTAAGTACTCCCAACTCTATCAACAATGTAGGTTTTACCAGTTTTCTAAGTCTCTCTTATTTTCTTGTACTTATACTTGGTTTTCTCAGTGTAAACCTCTGTAACTTTTCTAGGTAGATGAATCACTGTGTACTTTCTCTTGTTTCTATCTGTTACTAATCTTGAGAAACTGATACATTCTCTTTTCACAGTTTCACGGACTTAGAAATCTAAATTTCTTTCTGCGAAAGTGCTGTTTTCACAGTGCTAAGTACTCCCAACTCTATCAACAATGTAGGTTTTACCGGTTTTCAAAGTCTCTCTTATTTTCTTGCACTAATACTTTTAATTCTCTGTGTAAACCTCTGTAACTTTTCTAGGTAGATGAATCACTGTGTACTTTCTCTGGTTTCTATCTGTTACCAATCTTGAGAAACTCATACATTCTCTGTTCACTGTTTCACGGACTTAGAGAACTAAATTTCTTTCGGCGAAAGTGCTGTTTTCACAGTGCTAAGTACTCCCAACTCTTTCCACAATGTAGGTTTTACCAGTTTTCTAAGTCTCTCTTATTTTCTTGGACTTATACATGTACTTCTCAGTGTAAACTTCTGTAACTTCTCTAGATATATGAATCACTGTGTACTTTCTCTTGTTTCTATCTGTTACCAGTCTTGAGAAACTCATACATTTTCTATTCATTGTTTCCCAGTCTTAGAGAAGTAGATTTCTTTCTGCGAAAGTGCTGTTTTCACAGTGCTAAGTACTCCCAACTCTATCAACAATGTAGGTTTTACCAGTTTTCTAAGTCTCTCTAATTTTCTTGTACTTATACTTGGTTTTCTCAGTGTAAACCTCTGTAACTTTTCTAGGTAGATGAATCACTGTGTACTTTCTCTTGTTTCTATCTGTTACTAATCTTGAGAAACTGATACATTCTCTTTTCACTGTTTCACGGACTTCGAAAACTAAATTTCTTTCTGCGAAAGTGCTGTTTTCACAGTGCTAAGTACTCCCAACTCTATCAACAATGTAGGTTTTACCGGTTTTCAAAGTCTCTCTTATTTTCTTGCACTAATACTTTTAATTCTCTGTGTAAACCTCTGTAACTTTTCTAGGTAGATGAATCACTGTGTACTTTCTCTGGTTTCTATCTGTTACCAATCTTGAGAAACTCATACATTCTCTGTTCACTGTTTCACGGACTTAGAGAACTAAATTTCTTTCGGCGAAAGTGCTGTTTTCACAGTGCTAATTACTCCCAACTCTATCCACAATGTAGGTTTTACCAGTTTTCTAAGTCTCTCTTATTTTCTTGGACTTATACATGTACTTCTCTGTGTAAACTTCTGTAACTTCTCTAGGTATATGAATCACTGTGTACTTTCTCTTGTGTCTATCTGTTACCAGTCTTGAGAAACTCATACATTCTCTATTCATTGTTTCCCAGTCTTAGAGAAGTAGATTTCTTTCTGCGAAAGTGCTGTTTTCACAGTGCTAAGTACTCCCAACTCTATCAACAATGTAGGTTTTACCAGTTTTCTAAGTCTCTCTTATTTTCTTGTACTTATACTTGGTTTTCTCTGTGTAAACCTCTGTAACTTTTCTAGGTAGATGAATCACTGTGTACTTTCTCTTGTATCTATCTGTTACAAATCTTGAGAAACTCATACATTTTCTGTTCACTGTTTCACGAACTTAGAGAACTAAATTTCTTTCGGTCAAAGTGCAGTTTTCACAGTGCTAAGTACTCCCAACTCTATCAACAATGTAGATTTTGCCAGTTTTCTAATTCTTTCTTATTTTCTTGTACTTATACTTGGAATTCCCTGTGTAAACCTCTGTAACTTTTCTAGGTAGATGAATCACTGTGTACTTTCTCTTGATTCTATATGTTACCAATCTTGAGAAACTCATACATTCTCAGTTCACTGTTTCAGGGTCTTAGAGAACTAAATTTCTTTCGCCGAAAGTGTTGCTTTCACAGTGCTAAGTACTCCGAACACTATCCACAATGTAGGTTTTACCAGTTTTCTAAGTCTCTCTTATTTTCTTGTACTTATACTTGGAATTCTTTGTGTAAACTTCTGTAACTTCTCTAGGTAGATGAATCACTGTGTACTTTCTCTTGTTTCTACCTGTTACCAATCTTGAGAAATTCATACATTTTCTGTTCACTGTTTCACGGACTTAGAGAACTAAATTTTCTTCGGCGAAAGTGCTGTTTTCACAGTGCTAAGTACTCCCAACTCTATCAACAATGTAGGTTTTACCAGTTTTCTAAGTCTCCCTTATTTTCTTGTACTTATACTTGGAATTCTCTGTGTAAACCTCTGTAACTTTTCTAGGTAGATGAATCACTGTGTACTTTCTCTTGTTTCTATCTGTTACCAATCTTGAGAAACTCATACATTCTCTGTTCACTATTTCCCAGTGCTAGAGAAGTAGATTTCTTTCTGCGAAAGTGCTGTTTTCACAGTGCTAAGTACTCCCAACTCTATTCACAATGTATGTTTTACCAGTTTTCTAAGTCTCTCTTATTTTCTTGTACTTATCCTTCGAATTCTCTATTTAAACCTCTGTAACTATTCTAGGTAGATGAATCACTGTGTACTTTCGCTTGTTTCTATCTGTTACCAATCTTGAGAAACTCATACATTCTCTGTTCACTGTTTCACGGACTTAGAGAACTAAATTTCTTTCTGCGAAAGTGCTGTTTTCACAGTGCTAAGTACTCCGAACTCTATCAACAATGTAGGTTTTGCCAGTTTTCTAATTCTTTCTTATTTTCTTGTACTTATACTTGGAATTCCCTGTGTAAACCTCTGTAACTTTTCTAGGTAGATGAATCACTGTGTACTTTCTCTTGTTTCTATATGTTACCAATCTTGAGAAACTCATGCATTCTCTGTTCACTGTTTCCCAGTCTTAGAGAAGTAGATTTCTATCTGCCAAAGTGCTGTTTTCACAGTGCTAAGTACTCCCAACTCTATCAACAATGTAGGTTTTACCGGTTTTCAAAGTCTCTCTTATTTTCTTGTACTAATACTTGGAATTCTCTGTGTAAACCTCTGTAACTTTTCTAGGTAGATGAATCACTGTGTACTTTCTCTTGTTTCTATCTGTTACCAAACTTGAGAAACTGATACATTCTCTTTTCACTGTTTCACGGACTTCGAAAACTAAATTTCTTTCTGCGAAAGTGCTGTTTTCACAGTGCTAAGTACTCCCAACTCTATCAACAGTGTAGGTTTTACCGGTTTTCAAAGTCTCTCTTATTTTCTTGCACTAATACTTTTAATTCTCTGTGTAAACCTCTGTAACTTTTCTAGGTAGATGAATCACTGTGTACTTTCTCTGGTTTCTATCTGTTACCAATCTTGAGAAACTCATACATTCTCTGTTCACTGTTTCACGGACTTAGAGAACTAAATTTCTTTCAGCGAAAGTGCTGTTTCCACAGTGCTAAGTACTCCCAACTCTATCCACAATGTAGGTTTTACCAGTTTTCTAAGTCTCTCTTATTTTCTTGGACTTATACATGTACTTCTCTGTGTAAACTTCTTTAACTTCTCTAGGTATATGAATCACTGTGTACTTTCTCTTGTTTCTATCTGTTACCAGTCTTGAGAAACTCATACATTCTCTATTCATTGTTTCCCAGTCTTAGAAAAGTAGATTTCTTTCTGCGAAAGTGCTGTTTTCACAGTGCTAAGTACTCCCAACTCTATCAAGAATGTAGGTTTTACCAGTTTTCTAAGTCTCTCTTATTTTCTTGGACTTATACTTGGTTTTCTCTGTGTAAACCTCTGTAACTTTTGTAGGTAGATGAATCACTGTGTACTTTCGCTTGTTTCTATCTGTTACCAATCTTGAGAAACTCATACATTCTCTGTTCACTGTTTCACGGACTTAGAGAACTAAATTTCTTTTGGCGAAAGTGCTGTTTTCACAGTGCTAAGTACTCCCAACTCTATCAACAATGTAGGTTTTGCCAGTTTTCTAATTCTTTCTTATTTTCTTGTACTTATACTTGGAATTCCCTGTGTAAACCTCTGTAACTTTTCTAGGTAGATGAATCACTGTGTACTTTCTCTTGTTTCTATATGTTACCAATCTTGAGAAACTCATGCATTCTCTGTTCACTGTTTCCCAGTCTTAGAGAAGTAGATTTCTATCTGCCAAAGTGCTGTTTTCACAGTGCTAAGTACTCCCAACTCTATCAACAATGTAGGTTTTACCAGTTTTCTAAGTCTCTCTTATTTTCTTGTACTTATACTTGGTTTTCTCTGTGTAAACCTCTGTAATTTTTCTAGGTAGATGAATCACTGTGTACTTTCTCTTCTTGCTATCTGTTACCAATCTTGAGAAACTAAATACATTCTCTTTTCACTGTTTCACGGACTTACAAAACTAAATTTCTTTCTGCGAAAGTGCTGTTTTCACAGTGCTAAGTACTCCCAACTCTATCAACAATGTAGGTTTTACCGCTTTTCAAAGTCTCTCTTATTTTCTTGTACTAATACTTGGAATTCTCTGTGTAAACCTCTGTAACTTTTCTAGGTAGATGAATCACTGTGTACTTTCTCTTGTTTCTATCTGTTACCAATCTTGAGAAACTCATACACTCTCTGTTCACTGTTTCACGGACTTAGACAACTAAATTTCTTTCGGCGAAAGTGCTGTTTTCACAGTCCTAAGTACTCCCAACTCTATCCACAATGTAGGTTTTACCAGTTTTCTAAGTCTCTCTTATTTTCTTGTACTTATACTTGGTTTTCTCTGTGCAAACCTCTGTAACTTTTCTAGGTAGATGAATCACTGTGTACTTTCTCTTGTTTCTATCTGTTACCAATCTTGAGAAACTCATACATTTTCTGTTCACTGTTTCACGGACTTAGAGAACTAAATTTCCTTCAGCGAAAGTGCTGTTTTCACAGTGCTAAGTACTCCCAACTCTATCAACAATGTAGGTTTTACCAGTTTTCTAAGTCTCCCTTATTTTCTTGTACTTATACTTGGTTTTCTCTGTGTAAACCTCTGTAACTTTTCTAGATAGATGAATCACTGTGTACTTTCTCTTCTTTCTATCTGTTACCAATCTTGAGAAACTCATACATTTTCTGGTCACTGTTTCACGGACTTAGAGAACTAAATTTCTATCGGCGAAAGTGCTGTTTTCACAGTGCTAAGTACTCCCAACTCTATCAACAATGTAGGTTTTACCAGTTTTCTAAGTCTGTCTTATTTTCTTGTACTTATACTTGGAATTCTCTGTGTAAACCTCTGTAACTTTTCTAGGTAGATAAATCACTGTGTAGTTTCTCTTGTTTCTATCTGTTACCAATCTTGAGAAACTCATACATTCTCTTTTCACTGTTTCACGGACTGAGAAAACTAAATTTCTTTCGGCGAACGTGCTATTTTCACAGTGCTAAGTACTCCCAACTCTATCCACAATGTAGGTTTTACCAGTTTTCTAAGTCTCTCTTATTTTCTTGGACTTATACTTGGTTTTCTCTGTGTAAACCTCTGTAATTTTTCTAGTTAGATGAATCACTGTGTACTTTCTCTTGTTTCTATCTGTTACCAATATTGAGAAACTGAATACATTCTCTTTTCACTGTTTCACGGACTTAGAAAACTAAATTTCTTTCTGCGAAAGTGCTGTTTTCACAGTGCTAAGTACTTCCAACTCTATCAACAATGTAGGTTTTACCGGTTTTCCAAGTCTCTCTTATTTTCTTGTACTAATACTTGGAATTCTCTGTGTAAACCTCTGTAACTTTTCTAGGTAGATGAATCACTGTGTACTTTCTCTTGTTTCTATCTGTTACCAATCTTGAGAAACTCATACACTCTCTGTTCACTGTTTCACGGACTTAGAGAACTAAATTTCTTTCGGCGAAAGTGCTGTTTTCACAGTGCTAAGTACTCCCAACTCTATCCACAATGTAGGTTTTATCAGTTTTCTAAGTCTCTCTTATTTTCTTGTACTTATACTTGGTTTTCTCTGTGCAAACCTCTGTAACTTTTCTAGGTAGATGAATCACTGTGTACTTTCTCTTGTTTCTATCTGTTACCAATCTTGAGAAACTCATACATTTTCTGTTCACTGTTTCACGGACTTAGAGAACTAAATTTCCTTCGGCGAAAGTGCTGTTTTCACAGTGCTAAGTACTCCCAACTCTATCAACAATGTAGGTTTTACCAGTTTTCTAAGTCTCCCTTATTTTCTTCTACTTATACTTGGAATTCTCTGTGTAAACCTCTGTAACTTTTGTAGGTAGATGAATCACTGTGTACTTTCGCTTGTTTCTGTCTGGTACCAAACTTGAGAAACTCATACATTCTCTGTTCACTGTTTCACGGACTTAGAGAACTAAATTTCCTTTGGCGAAAGTGCTGTTTTCACAGTGCTAAGTACGCCCAACTCTATCAACAATGTAGGTTTTACCGCTTTTCAAAGTCTCTCTTATTTTCTTGTACTAATACTTGGAATTCTCTGTGTAAACCTCTGTAACTTTTCTAGGTAGATGAATCACTGTGTACTTTCTCTTGTTTCTATCTGTTACCAATCTTGAGAAACTCATAGATTCTCTGTTCTCTGTTTCACGGACTTAGACAACTAAATTTCTTTCGGCAAAAGTGCTGTTTTCACAGTGCTAAGTACTCCCAGCTCTATCCACAATATAGGTTTTACCAGTTTTCTAAGTCTCTCTTATTTTCTTGTACTTATACTTGGTTTTCTCTGTGTAAACCTCTGTAACTTTTCTAGGTAGATGAATCACTGTGTACTTTCTCTTGTTTCTATCTGTTAACAATCTTGAGAAATTCATACATTTTCTGTTCACTGTTTCACGGACTTAGAGAACTAAATTTCCTTCGGCGAAAGTGCTGTTTTCACAGTGCTAAGTACTCCCAACTCTATCAACAATGTAGGTTTTACCAGTTTTCTAAGTCTCCCTTATTTTCTTGTACTTATACTTTGAATTCTCTGTGTAAACCTCTGTAGCTTTTCTAGGTAGATGAATCACTGTGTACTTTCGCTTGTTTCTGTCTGTTACCAAACTTGAGAAACTCATACATTCTCTGTTCACTGTTTCACGGACTTAGAGAACTAAATTTCCTTCTGCGAAAGTGCTGTTTTCACAGTGCTAAGTACTCCCAAATCTATCAACAATGTAGGTTTTACCAGTTTTCTAAGTCTCTCTTATTTTCTTGTACTTATACTTGGAATTGTCTGTGTAAACCTCTGTAACTTCTCTAGGTAGATGAATCACTGTGTACTTTCTCTTGTTTCTATCTGTTACCAATCTTGAGAAACTCATACATTCTCTGTTCACTGTTTCACGGACTTAGACAACTAAATTTCTTTCGGCGAAAGTGCTGTTTTCACAGTGCTAAGTACTCCCAACTCTATCCACAATGTAGGTTTTACCAGTTTTCTAAGTCTCTCTTACTTTCTTGTACTTACACTTGGTTTTCTCTGTGTAAACCTCTGTAACTTTTCTAGGTAGATGAATCACTGTGTACTTCCGCTTGTTTCTGTGTGGTACCAAACTTGAGAAACTCATACATTCTCTGATCACTGTTTCACGGACTTAGAGAACTAAATTTCCTTCGGCGAAAGTGCTGTTTTCACAGTGCTAAATACTCCCAACTCTATCAACAATGTAGGTTTTACCAGTTTTCTAAGTCTCTCTTATTTTCTTGTACTTATACTTGGAATTCTCTGTGTAAACCTCTGTAACTTTTCTAGGTAGATGAATCACTGTGTACTTTCTCTTGTTTCTATGTGTTACCAATCTTGAGAAACTCATACATTCTCTGTTCACTGTTTCACGGTTTTAGAGAACTAAATTTCTTTCGGCGAAAGTGCTGTTTTCACAGTGCTAAGTACTCCCAACTCTATCAACAATGTAGGTTTTACCAGTTTTCTAAGTCTCTCTTATTTTCTTGTACTTATACTTGGAATTCTCTGTGTAAACCTCCGTAACTTCTAGAGGTACATGAATCACTGTGTACTTTCTCTTGTTTCTATCTGTTACCAATCTTGAGAAACTCATACATTCTCTGTTCACTGTTTCCCAGTCTTAGAGAAGTAGATTTCTTTCTGCCAAAGTGCTGTTTTCACAGTGCTAAGTACTCCCAACTCTATCAACAATGTAGGTTTTACCAGTTTTCTAAGTCTCTCTTATTTTCTTGTACTTATACTTGGAATTCTCTGTGTAAACCTCTGTAACTTCTCTAGGTAGATGAATCACTGTGTACTTTCTCTTGTTTCTTTCTGTTACCAATCTTGAGAAACTCATAAATTCTCTATTCACTGTTTCCCAGTCTTAGAGAAGTAGATTTCTTTCGGAGAAAGTGCTGTTTTCACAGTGCTAAGTACTCCCAACTCTGTCAACAATGTAGGTTTTACCAGTTTTCTAAGTCTCCCTTATTTTCTTGTACTTATACTTGGAATTCTCTGTGTAAACCTCTGTAACTTTTCTAGGTAGATGAATCACTGTGTACTTTCGCTTGTTTCTGTCTGTTACCAAACTTGAGAAACTCATACATTCTCTGTTCACTGTTTCACGGACTTAGAGAACTAAATTTCCTTCGGCGAAAGTGCTGTTTTCACAGTGCTAAGTACTCCCAACTCTATCAACAATGTAGGTTTTACCGGTTTTCAAAGTCTCTCTTATTTTCTTGTACTAATACTTGGAATTCTCTGTGTAAACCTCTGTAACTTTTCTAGGTAGATGAATCACTGTGTACTTTCTCTTGTTTCTATCTGTTACCAATCTTGAGAAACTCATACTTTCTCTGTTCACTGTTTCACGGACTTAGACAACTAAATTTCTTTCGGCGAAAGTGCTGTTTTCACAGTGCTAAGTACTCCCAACTCTATCCACAATGTAGGTTTTACCAGTTTTCTAAGTCTCTCTTATTTTCTTGTACTTATACTTGGTTTTCTGTGTGTAAACCTATGTAACTTTTCTAGGTAGATGAATCACTGTGTACTTTCTCTTGTTTATATCTGTTACCAATCTTGAGAAACTCATACATTTCCTGTTCACTGTTTCCCGGACTTAGAGAACTAAATTTCCTTCGGCGAAAGTGCTGTTTTCACAGTGCTAAGTACTCCCAACTCTATCAACAATGTAGGTTTTACCAGTTTTCTAAGTCTCCCTTATTTTCTTGTACTTATACTTGGAATTCTCTGTGTAAACCTCTGTAACTTTTCTAGGTAGATGAATCACTGTGTACTTTCGCTTGTTTCTGTCTGGTACCAAACTTGAGAAACTCATACATTCTCTGTTCACTGTTTCACGGACTTAGAGAACTAAATTTCCTTTGGCGAAAGTGCTGTTTTCACAGTGCTAAGTACTCCCAACTCTATCAACAATGTAGGTTTTACCAGTTTTCTAAGTCTCTCTTATTTTCTTGTACTTATACTTGGAATTCTCTGTGTAAACCTCTGTAACTTCTCTAGGTAGATGAATCACTGTATACTTTCTCTTGTTTCTATCTGTTACCAATCTTGAGAAACTCATACATTCTCTGTTCACTGTTTCCCAGTCTTAGAGAAGTAGATTTCTTTCTGCCAAAGTGCTGTTTTCACAGTGCTAAGTACTCCCAACTCTATCCACAATTTAGGTTTTACCAGTTTTCTAAGTCTCTCTTATTTTCTTGTACTTATACTTGGTTTTCTCTGTGTAAACCTCTGTAATTTTTCTAGGTAGATGAATCACTGTGTACTTTCTCTTGTTTCTATCTGTTACCAATCTTGAGAAACTGAATACATTCTCTTTTCACTGTTTCACGGACATAGAAAACTAAATTTGTTTCTGCGAAAGTGCTGTTTTCACAGTGCTAAGTACTCCCAACTCTATCAACAATGTAGGTTTTACCGGTTTTCAAAGTCTCTCTTATTTTCTTGTACTAATACTTGGAATTCTCTGTGTAAACCTCTGTAACTTCTCTAGGTAGATGAATCACTGTATACTTTCTCTTGTTTCTATCTGTTACCAATCTTGAGAAACTCATTCATTCTCTGTTCACTGTTTCCCAGTCTTAGAGAAGTAGATTTCTATCTGCCAAAGTGCTGTTTTCACAGTGCTAAGTACTCCCAACTCTATCAACAATGTAGGTTTTACCAGTTTTCTAAGTCTCTCTTACTTTCTTGTACTTATACTTGGTTTTCTCTGTGTAAACCTCTGTAACTTTTCTAGGTAGATGAATCACTGTGTACTTTCTCTTGTTTCTATCTGTTACCAATCTTGAGAAACTCATACATTCTCTGTTCACTGTTTCACGGACTTAGAGAACTAAATTTCTTTCGGCGAAAGTGCTGTTTTCACAGTGCTAAGTACTCCCAACCTTATCCACAATGTAGGTTTTGCAGTTTTCTAATTCTTTCTTCTTTTCTTGTACTTATTCTTGGCATTCTCTGTGTAAACCTCTGTAAATTTTCTACGTAGATGAATCACTGTGTACTTTCTCTTGTTTCTATCTGTTACCAATCTTGAGAAACTGATACATTCTCTTTTCACTGTTTCACGGACTTAGAAAACTAAATTTTTTTCGGCGAAAGAGCTGTTTTCACAGTGCTAAGTACTCCCAACTCTATCAACCATGTAGGTTTTACCAGTTTTCTAAGTCTCTCTTATTTTCTTGTACTTATACTTGGAATTCTCTGTGTAAACCTCTGTAACTTTTTTAGGTAGATGAATCACTGTGTACTTTCTCTTGTTTCTATCTGTTACCAATCTTGAAAAACTGATGCCTTCTCTTTTCACTGTTTCTCGGACTTAGACAACTAAATTTCTTTCGGCGAAATTGCTGTTTTCACAGTGCTAAGTACTCCCAACTCTATCAACAATGTAGGTTTTGCCAGTTTTCTAAGTCTCTCTTATTTTCTTGTACTTATACTTGGAATTCCCTGTGTAAAACTCTGTAACTTTTCCAGGTAGATGAATCACTGTGTACTTTCTCTTGTTTCTATCTGTTACCAATCTTGAGAAACTCATACATTCTCTGTTCACCGTTTCCCAGTCTTAGAGAAGAGGATTTCTTTCTGGGAAAGTGCCGTTTTCACAGTGCTAAGTACTCCCAACTCTATCAACAATGTAGGTTTTACCAGTTTTCTAAGTCTCCCTTATTTTCTTGTACTTATACTTGGAATTCCCTGTGTAAACCTCTGTAACTTTTCTACGTAGATGAATCACTGTGTACATTCGCTTGTTTCTGTCTGTTACCAAACTTGAGAAACTCATACATTCTCTGTTCACTGTTTCACGGACTTAGAGAACTAAATTTTCTTCGGCGAAAGTGCTGTTTTCACAGTGCTAAGTCCTCCCAACTCTATCAAAAATGTAGGTTTTACCAGTTTTCTAAGTCTCTCTTATGTTCTTGTACTTATACTTGGAATTCTCTGTGTAAACCTCTGTAACTTCTCTAGGTAGATGAATCACTGTGTACTTTCTCTTGTTTCTATCTGTTACCAATCTTGAGAAACTCATACATTCTCTGTTCACTGTTTCCCAGTCTTAGAGAAGTAGATTTCTTTCTGCCAAAGTGCTGTTTTCACAGTGCTAGGTACTCCTAACTCTATGAAAAATGTAGGTTTTACCAGTTTTCTAAGTCGCTCTTATTTTCTTGTACTTATGCTTGGTTTTCTCTGTGTAAACCTCTGTAACTTTTCTAGGTAGATGAATCACTGTGTACTTTCTCTTGTTTCTATCTGTTACCAATCTTGAGAAACTCATACATTTTCTGTTCACTGTTTCACGGACTTAGAGAACTAAATGTCTTTCGGCGAAAGTGTTGTTTTCACAGTGCTAAGTACTCCCAACTCTATCAACAATGTAGGTTTTACCAGTTTTCTAAGTCTGTCTTATTTTCTTGTACTTATACTTGGAATTCTCTGTGTAAACCTCAGTAACTTTTCTAGGTAGATAAATCACTGTGTAGTTTGTCTTGTTTCTATCTGTTACCAATCTTGAGGAACTCATACATTCTGTTATCACTGTTTCACGGACTTAGAAAAGTAAATTTCTTTCGGCGAAAGTGCTGTTTTCACAGTGCTAAGTACTCCCAACTCTATCAACAATGTAGGTTTTACCGGTTTTCTAAGTCTCTCTTATTTTCTTGTACTTATACTTGGAATTCTCTGTGTAAACCTCTGTAACTTTTCTAGGTACATGAATCACTGTGTAATTTCTCTCGTTTCTATCTGTTACCAATCTTGAGAAACTCATACATTCTCTGTTCATTATTTCCCAGTGCTAGAGAAGTAGATTTCTTTCTGCGAAAATGCTGTTTTCACAGTGCTAAGTACTCCCAACTCTATTAACAATGTAGGTTTTACCAGTTTTCTAAGTCTCTCTTATTTTCTTGTACTTATCCTTGGAATTCTCTATGTAAACCTCTGTAACTTTTCTAGGTAGATGAATCACTGTGTACTTTCTCTTGTTTCTATCTGTTACCAATCTTGAGAAACTCATACATTCTCTGTTCACTGTTTCACGGACTTAGAGAACTAAATTTCTTTCGGCGAAAGTGCTGTTTTCACAGTGCTAAGTACTCCCAAACTTATCCACAATGTAGGTTTTGCCAGTTTTCTAATTCGTTCTTATTTTCTTGTACTTATTCTTGGAATTCTCTGTGTAAACCTCTGTAAATTTTCTAGGTAGATGAATCACTGTGTACTTTCTCTTGTTTCTATCTGTTACCAATCTTGAGAAACTCATACATTCTCTGTTCACTGTTTCAGGGACTTAGAGAACTAAATTTTTTCGGCGAAAGTGCTGTTTTCACAGTGCTAAGTACTCCCAACTCTATCAACCATGTAGGTTTTACCAGTTTTCTAAGTCTCTCTTATTTTCTTGTACTTATACTTGGAATTCTCTGTGTAAACATCTGTAACTTTTTTAGGTAGATGAATCACTGTGTACTTTCTCTTGTTTCTATCTGTTACCAATCTTGAGAAACTGATACATTCTCTTTTCACTGTTTCTCGGACTTAGAGAACTAAATTTCTTTCGGCGAAAGTGCTGTTTTCACAGTGCTAAGTACTCCCAACTCTGTCAACAATGTAGGTTTTGCCAGTTTTCTAAGTCTCTCTTATTTTCTTGTACTTATACTTGGAATTCCCTGTGTAAACCTCTGTAACTTTTCTAGGTAGATGAATCACTGTGTACTTTCTCTTGTTTCTATCTGTTACCAATCTTGAGAAACTCATACATTCTCTTTTCACTGTTTCAGGGACTTAGAGAACTAAATTTCTTTCAGCGAAAGTGCTGTTTTCACAGTGCTAAGCACTCCCAACACTATCCACAATGTAGGTATTACCAGTTTTCTAAGTCTCTCTTATTTTCTTGTACTTATACTTGGAATTCTCTGTGTAAACCTCTGTAACTTCTCTAGGTAGATGAATCACTGTGTACTTTCTCTCGTTTCTACCTGTTACCAATCTTGAGAAACTCATACATTCTCTGTTCACCGTTTCCCAGTCTTAGAGAAGTAGATTTCTTTCTGGGAAAGTGCCGTTTTCACAGTGCTAAGTACTCCCAACTGTATCGACAATGTAGGTTTTACCAGTTTTGTAAGTCTCTCTTATTTTCGTGTACTTATACATGGAATTCTCTGAGTGAACTTCTGTAACTTCTCTAGGTAGATTAATCACTGTGTACTTTCTCTTGTTTCTATCTGTTAGCAATCTTGAGAAACTCATACATTCTCTCTTCACTGTTTTCCAGTGTTAGAGAAGTAGATTTCTTTCTGGGAAAGTGCTGTTTTCACCGTGCTAAGTACTCCCAACTCTATCAACAATGTAGGTTTTACCAGTTTTCTAAGTGTCTCTTCTTTTCTTGTACTTATACTTGGAATTCTCTTTGTAAACCTCTGTAACTTCTCTAGGTAGATGAATCACTGTGTACTTTCTCTTGTTTCTTTCTGTTACCAATCTTGAGAAACTCATACATTCTCTGTTCATTGTTTCCCAGTCTTAGAGAAGTAGATTTCTTTCTGCGAAAGTGCTGTTTTCACAGTGCTAAGTACTCCCAACTCTATCAACTATGTAGGTTTTACCAGTTTTCTAAGTCTCCTTTATTTTCTTGTACTTATCCTTGGAATTCTCTGTGTAAACCTCTGTAACTTTTCTAGGTAGATGAATCACTGTGTACTTTCGCTTGTTTCTGTCTGTTACCAAACTTCAGAAACTCATACATTCTCTGTTCACTGTTTCACGGACTTAGAGAACTAAATTTCCTTCGGCGAAAGTGTTGTTTTCACAGTGCTAAGTACTCCCAACTCTATCAACAATGTAGGTTTTACCAGTTTTCTAAGTCTTTCTTATTTTCTTGCACTTATACTTGGAATTCTCTGTGTAAACCTCTGTAACTTCTCTAGGTAGATGAATCACTGTGTACTTTCTCTTGTTTCTATCTGTTACCAATCTAGAGAAACTCATACATTCTCTGTTCACTGTTTCCCAGTCTTAGAAAAGTAGATTTCTTTCTGCCAAAGTGCTGTTTTCATAGTGCTAAGTACTGCCAACTCTATCAACAATGTAGGTTTTACCAGTTTTCTAAGTCTCTCTTATTTTCTTGTACTTATACTTGGTTTTCTCTGTGTAAACCTCTGTAACTTTTCTAGGTAGATGAATCTCTGTGTACTTTCTCTTGTTTCTATCTGTTACCAATCTTGAGAAACTCATACATTTTCTGTTCACTGTTTCACGGACTTAGAGAACTAAATGTCTTTCGGCGAAAGTGCTGTTTTCACAGTGCTAAGTACTCCCAACTCTATCAACAATGTAGGTTTTACCAGTTTTCTAAGGCTGTCTTATTTCCTTGTACTTATACTTGGAATTCTCTGTGTAAACCTCTGTAACTTTTCTAGGTAGATAAAACACTGTGTAGTTTCTCTTGTTTCCATCTGTTACCAATCTTGAGAAACTCATACATTCTGTTATCACTGTTTCACGGACTTAGAAAACTAAATTTCTTTCGGCGAAAGTGCTGTTTTCACAGTGCTAAGTACTCCCAACTCTATGAACAATGTAGGTTTTACCGGTTTTCTAAGTCTCTCTTATTTTCTTGTACTTATACTGGAATTCTCTGTGAAAACCTCTGTAACTTTTCTAGGTAGATGAATCACTGTGTACTTTCTCTTGTGTCTATCTGTTACCAATCTTGAGAAACTCATACATTCTCTGTTCACTATTTCCCAGTGCTAGAGAAGTAGATTTCTTTCTGCGAAAGTGCTGTTTTCACAGTGCTAAGTACTCCCAACTCTATCAACAATGTAGGTTTTACCAGTTTTCTAAGTCTCTCTTATTTTCTTGTACTTATACTTGTTATTCTCTGTGTAAACCTCTGTAACTTTTTTAGGTAGATGAATCACTGTGTACTTTCTCTTGTTTCTATCTGTTACCAATCTTGAGAAACTGATACATTCTCTTTTCACTGTTTCTCGGACGTAGAGAACTAAATTTCTTTCGCCGAAAGTGCTGTTTTCACAGTGCTAAGTACTCCCAACTCTATCAACAATGTAGGTTTTGCCAGTTTTCTAAGTCTCTCTTATTTTCTTGTACTTATACTTGGAATTCCCTGTGTAAACCTCTGTAACTTTTCTAGGTAGATGAATCACTGTGTACTTTCTCTTGTTTCTATCTGTTACCAATCTTGAGAAACTCATTATTCTCTGTTCACTGTTTCAGCGACTTAGAGAACTAAATTTCTTTCGGCGAAAGTGCTGTTTTCACAGTGCTAAGTACTCCCAACACTATCCACAATGTAGGTTTTACCAGTTTTCTAAGTCTCTCTTATTTTCTTGTGCTTATACTTGGAATTCTTTGTGTAAACTTCTGTAAGTTCTCTAGGTAGATGAATCACTGTGTACTTTCTCTTGTTTCTATCTGTTACCAATCTTGAGAAACTCATACATTCTCTGTTCACTGTTTCCCAGTCTTAGAGAAGTCGATTTCTTTCTGCGATAGTGCTCTTTTCACAGTGCTAAGTACTCCCAACTCTATCCACAATGTAGGTTTTACCAGTTTTCTAAGTCTCTCTTATTTTCTTGTACTTATACTTGGTTTTCTCTGTGTAAACCTCTGTAACTTTTCTAGGTAGATGAATCACTGTGTACTTTCTCTTGTTTCTATCTGTTACCAATCTTGAGAAACTCATACATTTTCTGTTCACTGTTTCACGGACTTAGAGAACTAAATGTCTTTCGGCGAAAGTGCTGTTTTCACAGTGCTAAGTACTCCCAACTCTATCAACAGTGTAGGTTTTACCGGTTTTCTAAGTCTCTCTTATTTTCTTGTACTTATACTTGGAATTCTCTGTGTAAACCTCTGTAACTTTTCTAGGTAGATGAATCACTGTGTACTTTCTCTTGTGTCTATCTGTTACCAATCTTGAGAAACTCATACATTCTCTGTTCACTATTTCCCAGTGCTAGAGAAGTAAATTTCTTTCTGCGAAAGTGCTGTTTTCACTGTGCTAAGTACTCCCAATTCTATTAACAATGTAGGTTTTACCAGTTTTCTAAGTCTCTCTTATTTTCTTGTACTTATCCTTGGAATTCTCTATGTAAACCTCTGTAACTTTTCTAGGTAGATGAATCACTGTGTACTTTCTCTTGTTTCTATCTGTTACCAATCTTGAGAAACTCATACATTCTCTGTTCACTGTTTCACGGACTTAGAGAACTAAATTTCTTTCGTCGAAAGTGCTGTTTTCACAGTGCTAAGTACTCCCAACCTTATCCACAAAGTAGGTTTTGCCAGTTTTCTAATTCTTTCTTATTTTCTTGTACTTATTCTTGGAATTCTCTGTGTAAACCTCTGTAAATTTTCTAGGTAGATGAAACACTGTGTACTTTCTCTTGTTTCTATCTGTTACCAATCTTGAGAAACTCATACATTCTCTGTTCACTGTTTCAGGGAGTTAGAGAACTAAATTTCTTTCGGCGAAAGTGCTGTTTTCACAGTGCTAAGTACTCCCAACTCTATCAACCATGTAGGTTTTACCAGTTTTCTAAGTCTCTCATATTTTCTTGTACTTATACTTGGAATTCTCTGTGTAAACCTCTGTAACTTTTTTAGGTAGATGAATCACTGTGTACTTTCTCTTGTTTCTATCTGTTACCAATCTTGAGAAACTGATACATTCTCTTTTCACTGTTTCTCGGACTTAGACAACTAAATTTCTTTCAGCGAAAGTGCTGTTTTCACAGTGCTAAGTACTCCCAACTCTATCACCTATGTAGGTTTTGCCAGTTTTCTAAGTCTCTCTTATTGTCTTGTACTTATACTTGGAATTCTCTGTGTAAACCTCTGTAACTTCTCTAGGTAGATGAATCACTGTGTACTTTCTCTTGTTTCTTTCTGTTACCAATCTTGAGAAACTCATACATTCTCTGTTCACTGTTTCCCAGTCTTAGAGAAATAGATTTCTTTCTGGGAAAGTGCCGTTTTCACCGTGCTATGTACTCCCAACTCTATCAACAATGTAGGTTTTACCAGTTTCTAAGTCTCCCTTATTTTCTTGTACTTATACTTGGAATTCTCTGTGTAAACCTCTGTAACTTTTCTAGGTACATGAATCACTGTGTACTTTCGCTTGTTTCTGTCTGTAAACCAAACTTGAGAAACTCATACATTCTCTGTTCACTGTTTCACGGACTTAGAGAACTAAATTTCCTTCGGCGAAAGTGCTGTTTTCACAGTGCTAAGTACTCCCAACTCTATCAAAAATGTAGGTTTTACCAGTTTTCTAAGTCTCTCTTATGTTCTTGTACTTATACTTGGAATTCTCTGTGTAAACCTCTGTAACTTCTCTAGGTAGATGAATCACTGTGTACTTTCTCTTGTTTCTATCTGTTACCAATCTTGAGAAACTCATACATTCTCTGTTCATTGTTTCAGGGACTTAGAGAAGTAGATTTCTTTCGGCGAAAGTGCTGTTTTCACAGTGCTAAGTACTCCCAACACTATACACAATGTAGGTTTTACCAGTTTTCTAAGTCTGTCTTATTTTCTTGTACTTATACTTGGAATTCTTTGTGTAAACTTCTGTAACTTCTCTAGGTAGATGAATCACTGTGTACTTTCTCTTGTTTCTATCTGTTACCAATCTTGAGAAACTCATACATTCTCTGTTCACTGTTTCCCAGTCTTAGAGAAGTAGATTTCTTTCTGCGAAAGTGCTCTTTTCACAGTGCTAAGTACTCCCAACTCTATCCACAATGTATGTTTTACCAGTTTACTAAGTCTCTCTTATTTTCTTGTACTTATACTTGGAATTCTCTGTGTAAACCTCTGTAACTTCTCTAGGTAGATGAATCACTGTGTACTTTCTCTTGTTTCTACCTGTTACCAATCTTGAGAAACTCATACATTCTCTGTTCACCGTTTCCCAGTCTTAGAGAAGTAGATTTCTTTCTGGGAAAGTGCCGTTTTCACAGTGCTAAGTACTCCCAACTGTATCGACAATGTAGGTTTTACCAGTATTCTAAGTCTCTCTTATTTTCGTGTACTTATACATGGAATTCTCTGAGTGAACTTCTGTAACTTCTCTAGGTAGATTAATCACTGTGTACTTTCTCTTGTTTCTATCTGTTACCAATCTTGAGAAACTCATACGTACTCTCTTCACTGTTTCCCAGTGTTAGAGAAGTAGATTTCTTTCTTGGAAAGTGCTGTTTTCACCGTGCTAAGTACTCCCAACTCTATCAACAATGTAGATTTTACCAGTTTTCTAAGTCCCTCTTATTTTCTTGTACTTATACTTGGAATTCCCTGTGTAAACCTCTGTAACTTTTCTAGGTAGATGAATCACTGTGTACTTTCTCTTGTTTCTATCTGTTACCAATCTTGAGAAACTCATACATTCTCTGTTCACTGTTTCCCAGTCTTAGAGAAGAAGATTTCTTTCTGCGAAAGTTCTGTTTTCACAGTGCTAAGTACTCCCAACTCTATCAACAATGTCGGTTTTACCAGTTTTCTAAGTCTCCTTTATTTTCTTGTACTTATCCTTGGAATTCTCTGTGTAAACCTCTGTAACTTTTCTAGGTAGATGAATCACTGTGTACTTTCGCTTGTTTCTGTCTGTTACCAAACTTCAGAAACTCTTACATTCTCTGTTCAGTGTTTTACGGACTTAGAGAACTAAATTTCCTTCGGCGAAAGTGCTGTTTTCACAGTGCTAAGTACTCCCAACTCTATCAACAATGTAGGTTTTACCAGTTTTCTAAGTCTATCTTATTTTCTTGCACTTATACTTGGAATTCTCTGTGTAGACCTCTGTAACTTCTCTAGGTAGATGAATCACTGTGTACTTTCTCTTGTTTCTATCTGTTACCAATCTTGAGAAACTCCTACATTCTCTGTTCACCGTTTCTCAGTGTTAGAGAAGTAGATTTCTTTCTGCGAAAGTGGTGTTTTCACAGTGCTAAGTACTCCCAACTCTATTAACAATGTAGGTTTTACCAGTTTTCTAAGTCTCTCTTATTTTCTTGTACTTATCCTTGGATTTCTCTATGTAAACCTCTATAACTTTTCTAGGTAGATGAATCACTGTGTAGTTTCTCTTGTTTCTATCTGTTACCAATCTTGAGAAACTGATACATTCTCTACTCACTGTTTCACGAACTTAGAAAACTAAATTTCTTTCGGCGAAAGTGCTGTTTTCACAGTGCTAAGTACTCCAAATTCTATCAACAATGTAGGTTTTACCGGTTTTCTAAGTCTCTCTTATTTTCTTGTACTAATACTTGGAATTCTCTGTGTAAACCTCTGTAACTTTTGTAGGTAGATGAATCACTGTGTACGTTCTCTTGTTTCTATCTGTTACCAATATTGAGATACTCATACATTTTCTGTTCATTCTTTCACGGACTTAGTGAACTAAATTTCCTTCGGCGAAAGTGCTGTTTTCACAGTGCTAAGTACTCCCAACTCTATCCACAATGTAGGTTTTACCAGTTTTTTAAGTCTCTCTTATTTTCTTGTACTTATACTTGGAATTCTCTGTGTAAACCTCAGTAACTTTTCTAGGTAGATGAATCACTGTGTAGTTTCTCTTGTTTCTATCTGTTACGAATCTTGAGAAACTGATACATTCTCTTTTCACTGTTTCACGGACTTAGAAAACTAAATTTCTTTCGGCGAAAGTGCTGTTTTCACAGTGCTAAGTACTCCAAACTCTATCAACAATGTAGGTTTTACCGGTTTTCTAAGTCTCTCTTATTTTCTTGTACTAATACTTGGAATTCTCTGTGTAAACCTCTGTAACTTTTCTAGGTAGATGAATCACTGTGTACTTTCTCTGGTTTCTATCTGTTACCAAACTTGAGAAACTCATAGATTCTCTGTTCACTGTTTCCCAGTGTTAGAGAAGTAGATTTCTTACTGTGAAAGTGGTGTTTTCACAGTGCAAAGTACTCCCAACTCTATTAACAATGTAGGTTTTACCAGTTTTCTAAGTCTCTCTTATTTTCTTGTACTTATCCTTGGATTTCTCTATGTAAACTTCTGTAACTTTTCTAGGTATATGAATCACTGTGTACTTTCTCTTGTTTCCATCTGTTACCAATCTTGAGAAACTCATACATTCCCTGTTCACTGTTTCTCAGTCTTAGAGAAGTAGATTTCTTTCTGCGAAAGTGCTGTTTTCACAGTGCTTACTACTCCCAACTCTATCCACAATGTAGGTTTTACCAGTTTTCTAAATCTCTCTTATTTTCTTGTACTTATACTTGGAATTCTCTGTGTAAACCTCTGTAACTTCACTAGGTAGATGAATCACTGTGTACTTTCTCTTGTTTCTATGTGTTACCAATCTTGAGAAACTCATACATTCTCTGTTGATCGTTTCCCAGTCTTAGAGAAGTAGATTTGTTTCTGGGAAAGTGCTGTTTTCACAGTGTTAAGTACTCCCAACTCTATCAACAATGTAGGTTTTACCAGTTTTCTAAGTCTCTCTTATTTTCTTGTACTTATACTTGGAATTCTCCGTGTAAACCTCTGTAACTTGTGTAGGTAGATGAATCACTGTGTACTTTCTCTTGTTTCTATCTGTTACCAATCTTGAGAAACTCATACATTCTGTGTTCACCATTTCCCAGTCTTAGAGAAGTAGATTTCTTTCTGGGAAAGTGCCGTTTTCACAGTGCTAAGTACTCCCAACTCTATCAACCATGTAGGTTTTACCAGTTTTCTAAGTCTCTCTTATTTTCTTGTACTTATACTTGGAATTCTCTGTGTAAACCTCTGTAACTTTTTTAGGTAGATGAATCACTGTGTACTTTCTCTTGTTTCTATCTGTTACCAACCTTGAGAAACTGATACCTTCTCTTTTCACTGTTTCTCGGACTTAGACAACTAAATTTCTTTCGGCGAAATTCCTGTTTTCACAGTGCTAAGTACTCCCAACTCTATCAACAATGTAGGTTTTACCGGTTTTCTAAGTCTCTCTTATTTTCTTGTACTTATACTTGGAATTCTCTGTGTAAACCTCTGTAACTTTTCTAGGTACATGAATCACTGTGTAATTTCTCTCGTTTCTATCTGTTACCAATCTTGAGAAACTCCTACATTCTCTGTTCATTATTTCCCAGTGCTAGAGAAGTAGATTTCTTTCTGCGAAAATGCTGTTTTCACAGTGCTAAGTACTCCCAACTCTATTAACAATGTAGGTTTTACCAGTTTTCTTAGTCTCTCTTATTTTCTTGTACTTATCCTTGGAATTCTCTATGTAAACCTCAGTAACTTTTCTAGGTAGATGAATCACTGTGTACTTTCTCTTGTTTCTATCTGTTACCAATCTTGAGAAACTCATACATTCTCTGTTCACTGTTTCACGGACTTAGAGAACTAAATTTCTTTCGGCGAAAGTGCTGTTTTCACAGTGCTAAGTACTCCCAAACTTATCCACAATGTAGGTTTTGCCAGTTTTCTAATTCGTTCTTATTTTCTTGTACTTATTCTTGGAATTCTCTGTGTAAACCTCTGTAAATTTTCTAGGTAGATGAATCACTGTGTACTTTCTCTTGTTTCTATCTGTTACCAATCTTGAGAAACTCATACATTCTCTGTTCACTGTTTCAGGGACTTAGACAACTAAATTTTTTCGGCGAAAGTGCTGTTTTCACAGTGCTAAGTACTCCCAACTCTATCAACCATGTAGGTTTTACCAGTTTTCTAAGTCTCTCTTATTTTCTTGTACTTATACTTGGAATTCTCTGTGTAAACATCTGTAACTTTTTTAGGTAGATGAATCACTGTGTACTTTCTCTTGTTTCTATCTGTTACCAATCTTGAGAAACTGATACATTCTCTTTTCACTGTTTCTCGGACTTAGAGAACTAAATTTCTTTCGGCGAAAGTGCTGTTTTCACAGTGCTAAGTACTCCCAACTCTGTCAACAATGTAGGTTTTGCCAGTTTTCTAAGTCTCTCTTATTTTCTTGTACTTATACTTGGAATTCCCTGTGTAAACCTCTGTAACTTTTCTAGGTAGATGAATCACTGTGTACTTTCTCTTGTTTCTATCTGTTACCAATCTTGAGAAACTCATACATTCTCTGTTCACTGTTTCAGGGACTTAGAGAACTAAATTTCTTTCAGCGAAAGTGCTGTTTTCACAGTGCTAAGCACTCCCAACACTATCCACAATGTAGGTATTACCAGTTTTCTAAGTCTCTCTTATTTTCTTGTACTTATACTTGGAATTCTCTGTGTAAACCTCTGTAACTTCTCTAGGTAGATGAATCACTGTGTACTTTCTCTCGTTTCTACCTGTTACCAATCTTGAGAAACTCATACATTCTCTGTTCACCGTTTCCCAGTCTTAGAGAAGTAGATTTCTTTCTGGGAAAGTGCCGTTTTCACAGTGCTAAGTACTCCCAACTGTATCGACAATGTAGGTTTTACCAGTTTTGTAAGTCTCTCTTATTTTCGTGTACTTATACATGGAATTCTCTGAGTGAACTTCTGTAACTTCTCTAGGTAGATTAATCACTGTGTACTTTCTCTTGTTTCTATCTGTTACCAATCTTGAGAAACTCATACATTCTCTCTTCACTGTTTCCCAGTGTTAGAGAAGTAGATTTCTTTCTGGGAAAGTGCTGTTTTCACCGTGCTAAGTACTCCCAACTCTATCAACAATGTAGGTTTTACCAGTTTTCTAAGTGTCTCTTCTTTTCTTGTACTTATACTTGGAATTCTCTTTGTAAACCTCTGTAACTTCTCTAGGTAGATGAATCACTGTGTACTTTCTCTTGTTTCTTTCTGTTACCAATCTTGAGAAACTCATACATTCTCTGTTCATTGTTTCCCAGTCTTAGAGAAGTAGATTTCTTTCTGCGAAAGTGCTGTTTTCACAGTGCTAAGTACTCCCAACTCTATCAACTATGTAGGTTTTACCAGTTTTCTAAGTCTCCTTTATTTTCTTGTACTTATCCTTGGAATTCTCTGTGTAAACCTCTGTAACTTTTCTAGGTAGATGAATCACTGTGTACTTTCGCTTGTTTCTGTCTGTTACCAAACTTCAGAAACTCATACATTCTCTGTTCACTGTTTCACGGACTTAGAGAACTAAATTTCCTTCGGCGAAAGTGTTGTTTTCACAGTGCTAAGTACTCCCAACTCTATCAACAATGTAGGTTTTACCAGTTTTCTAAGTCTTTCTTATTTTCTTGCACTTATACTTGGAATTCTCTGTGTAAACCTCTGTAACTTCTCTAGGTAGATGAATCACTGTGTACTTTCTCTTGTTTCTATCTGTTACCAATCTAGAGAAACTCATACATTCTCTGTTCACTGTTTCCCAGTCTTAGAAAAGTAGATTTCTTTCTGCCAAAGTGCTGTTTTCATAGTGCTAAGTACTGCCAACTCTATCAACAATGTAGGTTTTACCAGTTTTCTAAGTCTCTCTTATTTTCTTGTACTTATACTTGGTTTTCTCTGTGTAAACCTCTGTAACTTTTCTAGGTAGATGAATCTCTGTGTACTTTCTCTTGTTTCTATCTGTTACCAATCTTGAGAAACTCATACATTTTCTGTTCACTGTTTCACGGACTTAGAGAACTAAATGTCTTTCGGCGAAAGTGCTGTTTTCACAGTGCTAAGTACTCCCAACTCTATCAACAATGTAGGTTTTACCAGTTTTCTAAGGCTGTCTTATTTCCTTGTACTTATACTTGGAATTCTCCGTGTAAACCTCTGTAACTTTTCTAGGTAGATAAAACACTGTGTAGTTTCTCTTGTTTCCATCTGTTACCAATCTTGAGAAACTCATACATTCTGTTATCACTGTTTCACGGACTTAGAAAACTAAATTTCTTTCGGCGAAAGTGCTGTTTTCACAGTGCTAAGTACTCCCAACTCTATGAACAATGTAGGTTTTACCGGTTTTCTAAGTCTCTCTTATTTTCTTGTACTTATACTGGAATTCTCTGTGAAAACCTCTGTAACTTTTCTAGGTAGATGAATCACTGTGTACTTTCTCTTGTATCTATCTGTTACCAATCTTGAGAAACTCATACATTCTCTGTTCACTATTTCCCAGTGCTAGTGAAGTAGATTTCTTTCTGCGAAAGTGCTGTTTTCACAGTGCTAAGTACTCCCAACTCTATCAACAATGTAGGTTTTACCAGTTTTCTAAGTCTCTCTTATTTTCTTGTACTTATACTTGTTATTCTCTGTGTAAACCTCTGTAACTTTTTTAGGTAGATGAATCACTGTGTACTTTCTCTTGTTTCTATCTGTTACCAATCTTGAGAAACTGATACATTCTCTTTTCACTGTTTCTCGGACGTAGAGAACTAAATTTCTTTCGCCGAAAGTGCTGTTTTCACAGTGCTAAGTACTCCCAACTCTATCAACAATGTAGGTTTTGCCAGTTTTCTAAGTCTCTCTTATTTTCTTGTACTTATACTTGGAATTCCCTGTGTAAACCTCTGTAACTTTTCTAGGTAGATGAATCACTGTGTACTTTCTCTTGTTTCTATCTGTTACCAATCTTGAGAAACTCATTATTCTCTGTTCACTGTTTCAGCGACTTAGAGAACTAAATTTCTTTCGGCGAAAGTGCTGTTTTCACAGTGCTAAGTACTCCCAACACTATCCACAATGTAGGTTTTACCAGTTTTCTAAGTCTCTCTTAGTTTCTTGTGCTTATACTTGGAATTCTTTGTGTAAACTTCTGTAAGTTCTCTAGGTAGATGAATCACTGTGTACTTTCTCTTGTTTCTATCTGTTACCAATCTTGAGAAACTCATACATTCTCTGTTCACTGTTTCCCAGTCTTAGAGAAGTCGATTTCTTTCTGCGATAGTGCTCTTTTCACAGTGCTAAGTACTCCCAACTCTATCCACAATGTAGGTTTTACCAGTTTTCTAAGTCTCTCTTATTTTCTTGTACTTATACTTGGTTTTCTCTGTGTAAACCTCTGTAACTTTTCTAGGTAGATGAATCACTGTGTACTTTCTCTTGTTTCTGTCTGTTACCAATCTTGAGAAACTCATACATTTTCTGTTCACTGTTTCACGGACTTAGAGAACTAAATGTCTTTCGGCGAAAGTGCTGTTTTCACAGTGCTAAGTACTCCCAACTCTATCAACAGTGTAGGTTTTACCGGTTTTCTAAGTCTCTCTTATTTTCTTGTACTTATACTTGGAATTCTCTGTGTAAACCTCTGTAACTTTTCTAGGTAGATGAATCACTGTGTACTTTCTCTTGTGTCTATCTGTTACCAATCTTGAGAAACTCATACATTCTCTGTTCACTATTTCCCAGTGCTAGAGAAGTAAATTTCTTTCTGCGAAAGTGCTGTTTTCACTGTGCTAAGTACTCCCAATTCTATTAACAATGTAGGTTTTACCAGTTTTCTAAGTCTCTCTTATTTTCTTGTACTTATCCTTGGAATTCTCTATGTAAACCTCTGTAACTTTTCTAGGTAGATGAATCACTGTGTACTTTCTCTTGTTTCTATCTGTTACCAATCTTGAGAAACTCATACATTCTCTGTTCACTGTTTCACGGACTTAGAGAACTAAATTTCTTTCGTCGAAAGTGCTGTTTTCACAGTGCTAAGTACTCCCAACCTTATCCACAAAGTAGGTTTTGCCAGTTTTCTAATTCTTTCTTATTTTCTTGTACTTATTCTTGGAATTCTCTGTGTAAACCTCTGTAAATTTTCTAGGTAGATGAAACACTGTGTACTTTCTCTTGTTTCTATCTGTTACCAATCTTGAGAAACTCATACATTCTCTGTTCACTGTTTCAGGGAGTTAGAGAACTAAATTTCTTTCGGCGAAAGTGCTGTTTTCACAGTGCTAAGTACTCCCAACTCTATCAACCATGTAGGTTTTACCAGTTTTCTAAGTCTCTCATATTTTCTTGTACTTATACTTGGAATTCTCTGTGTAAACCTCTGTAACTTTTTTAGGTAGATGAATCACTGTGTACTTTCTCTTGTTTCTATCTGTTACCAATCTTGAGAAACTGATACATTCTCTTTTCACTGTTTCTCGGACTTAGACAACTAAATTTCTTTCAGCGAAAGTGCTGTTTTCACAGTGCTAAGTACTCCCAACTCTATCACCTATGTAGGTTTTGCCAGTTTTCTAAGTCTCTCTTATTGTCTTGTACTTATACTTGGAATTCTCTGTGTAAACCTCTGTAACTTCTCTAGGTAGATGAATCACTGTGTACTTTCTCTTGTTTCTTTCTGTTACCAATCTTGAGAAACTCATACATTCTCTATTCACTGTTTCCCAGTCTTAGAGAAATAGATTTCTTTCTGGGAAAGTGCCGTTTTCACCGTGCTATGTACTCCCAACTCTATCAACAATGTAGGTTTTACCAGTTTTCTAAGTCTCCCTTATTTTCTTGTACTTATACTTGGAATTCTCTGTGTAAACCTCTGTAACTTTTCTAGGTACATGAATCACTGTGTACTTTCGCTTGTTTCTGTCTGTAAACCAAACTTGAGAAACTCATACATTCTCTGTTCACTGTTTCACGGACTTAGAGAACTAAATTTCCTTCGGCGAAAGTGCTGTTTTCACAGTGCTAAGTACTCCCAACTCTATCAAAAATGTAGGTTTTACCAGTTTTCTAAGTCTCTCTTATGTTCTTGTACTTCTACTTGCAATTCTCTGTGTAAACCTCTGTAACTTCTCTAGGTAGATGAATCACTGTGTACTTTCTCTTGTTTCTATCTGTTACCAATCTTGAGAAACTCATACATTCTCTGTTCATTGTTTCAGGGACTTAGAGAAGTAGATTTCTTTCGGCGAAAGTGCTGTTTTCACAGTGCTAAGTACTCCCAACACTATACACAATGTAGGTTTTACCAGTTTTCTAAGTCTGTCTTATTTTCTTGTACTTATACTTGGAATTCTTTGTGTAAACTTCTGTAACTTCTCTAGGTAGATGAATCACTGTGTACTTTCTCTTGTTTCTATCTGTTACCAATCTTGAGAAACTCATACATTCTCTGTTCACTGTTTCCCAGTCTTAGAGAAGTAGATTTCTTTCTGCGAAAGTGCTCTTTTCACAGTGCTAAGTACTCCCAACTCTATCCACAATGTATGTTTTACCAGTTTACTAAGTCTCTCTTATTTTCTTGTACTTATACTTGGAATTCTCTGTGTAAACCTCTGTAACTTCTCTAGGTAGATGAATCACTGTGTACTTTCTCTTGTTTCTACCTGTTACCAATCTTGAGAAACTCATACATTCTCTGTTCACCGTTTCCCAGTCTTAGAGAAGTAGATTTCTTTCTGGGAAAGTGCCGTTTTCACAGTGCTAAGTACTCCCAACTGTATCGACAATGTAGGTTTTACCAGTATTCTAAGTCTCTCTTATTTTCGTGTACTTATACATGGAATTCTCTGAGTGAACTTCTGTAACTTCTCTAGGTAGATTAATCACTGTGTACTTTCTCTTGTTTCTATCTGTTACCAATCTTGAGAAACTCATACGTTCTCTCTTCACTGTTTCCCAGTGTTAGAGAAGTAGATTTCTTTCTTGGAAAGTGCTGTTTTCACCGTGCTAAGTACTCCCAACTCTATCAACAATGTAGATTTTACCAGTTTTCTAAGTTCCTCTTATTTTCTTGTACTTATACTTGGAATTCTCTGTGTAAACCTCTGTAACTTCTCTAGGTAGATGAATCACTGTGTACTTTCTCTTGTTTCTTTCTGTTACCAATCTTGAGAAACTCATACATTCTCTGTTCACTGTTTCACGGACTTAGAGAACTAAATTTCTTTCGGCGAAAGTGCTGTTTTCACAGTGCTAAGTACTCCCAACCTTATCCACAATGTAGGTTTTGCCAGTTTTCTAATTCTTTCTTATTTTCTTGTACTTATTCTTGGAATTCTCTGTGTAAACCTCTGTAAATTTTCTAAGTAGATGAATCACTGTGTACTTTCTCTTGTTTCTATCTGTTACCAATCTTGAGAAACTCATACATTCTTTGTTCACTGTTTCCCAGTCTTAGAGAAGTAGATTTCTTTCTGCGAAAGTGCTGTTGTCACAGTGCTAAGTACTCCCAACTCTATCAACAATGTAGGTTTTACCAGTTTTCTAAGTCTCCTTTATTTTCTTGTACTTATCCTTGGAATTCTCTGTGTAATCCTCTGTAACTTTTCTAGGTAGATGAATCACTGTGTACTTTCGCTTGTTTCTGTCTGTTACCAATCTTGAGAAACTCATACATTCTCTGTTCACTGTTTCACGGACTTACAGAACTAAATTTCCTTCGGCGAAAGTGCTGTTTTCACAGTGCTAAGTACTCCCAACTCTATCAACAATGTAGGTTTTACCAGTTTTCTAAGTCTCTCTTATTTTCTTGTACTTATACTTGGAATTCTCTGTGTAAACCTCTGTAACTTCTCTAGGTAGATGAATCACTGTGTACTTTCTCTTGTTTCTATCTGTTACCAATCTAGAGAAACTCATACATTCTCTGTTGACTGTTTCCCAGTCTTAGAGAAGTAGATTTCTTTCTGTGAAAGTGCTGTTTTCACAGTGCTAAGTACTCCCAACTCTATCAACAATGTAGGTTTTACCACTTTTCTAAGTCTCTCTTATTTTCTTGTACTTATACTTGGTTTTCTCTGTGTAAACCTCTGTAACTTTTCTAGGTAGATGAATCACTGTGTACTTTCTCTTGTTTCTATCTGTTACCAATCTTGAGAAACTCATACATTTTCTGTTCACTGTTTCACGGACTTAGAGTGCTAAACTTCTTTCGGCGAAAGTACTGTTTTCACAGTGCTAAGCACTCCCAACTCTATTAACAATGTAGGTTTTACCAGTTTTCTAAGTCTCTCTTATTTTCTTGTACTTATCCTTGGAATTCTCTATGTAAACCTCTGTAACATTTCTAGATACATGAATCACTGGGTACTTTCTCTTGTTTCTATCTGTTACCAATCTTGAGAAACTCATACATTCTCTCTTCACTGTTTCACGGACTTAGACAACTAAATTTCCTTCGGCGAAAGTGCTGTTTTCACAGTGCTAAGTACTCCCAACTCTATCCACAATGTAGGTTTTACCAGTTTTCTAAGTTTCTCTTATTTTCTTGTACTTATACTTGGAATTCTCTGTGTAAACCTCTGTAACTTCTCTAGGTAGATGAATCACTGTGTACTTTCTCTCGTTTCTATCTGTTACCAATCTTGAGAAATTCATACATTCTCTGTTCACTATTTCCCAGTGCTAGAGAAGTAGATTTCTTTCTGCGAAAGTGCTGTTTTCACAGTGCTAAGTACTCCCAACTCTATTTCTAGGCTTTACCAGTTTTCTAAGTCTCTCTTATTTTCTTGTACTTATCCTTGGAATTCTCTATGTAAACCTCTGTAACTTTTCTAGGTAGATGAATCACTGTGTACTTTCTCTTGTTTCTTTCTGTTACCAATCTTGAGAAACTCATACATTCTCCGTTCACTGTTTCACGGACTTAGAGAACTAAATTTCTTTCGGCGAAAGTGCTGTTTTCACAGTGCTAACTACTCCCAAACTTATCCACAATGTAGGTTTTGCCAGTTTTCTAATTCTTTCTTATTTTCTTGTACTTATTCTTGGAATTCTCTATGTAAACCTCTGTAAATTTTCTAGGTAGATTAATCACTGTGTAGTTTCTCTTGTTTCTATCTGTTACCAATCTTGAGAAACTGATACATTCTCTTTTCACTGTTTCACGGACTTAGAAAACTAAATTTCTTTCTGCGAAAGTGCTGTTTTCACAGTGCTAAGTATTCCCAACTCTATCAACATTGTAGGTTTTACCGGTTTTCAAAGTCTCTCTTATTTTCTTGTACTAATACTTGGAATTCTCTGTGTAAACCTCTGTAACGTTTCTAGGTAGATGAATCACTGTGTACTTTCTCTTGTTTCTATCTGTTACCAATCTTGAGAAACTCATACATTCTCTGTTCACTGTTTGCTAGTGATAGAGAAGTAGATTTCTTTCTGGGAAAGTGCTGTTTTCACAGTGGTAAGTACTCCCAACTCTATCCACAATGTAGGTATTACCAGTTTTCTAAGTCTCTCTTACTTTCTTGGACTGATACATGTACTTCTCTGTGTAAACTTCTGTAACATCTCTAGGTATATGAATCACTGTGTACTTTCTCTTGTTTCTATCTGTTACCAATATTGGAAACTCATACATTCTCTATTCATTGTTTCCCAGTCTTAGAAAAGTAGATTTCTTTCTGCGAAAGTGCTATTTTCACAGTGCTAAGTACTCCCAACTCTATCAACAATGTAGGTTTTACCAGTTTTCTAAGTCTCTCTTATTTTCTTGTACTTATACTTGGAATTCTCTGTGTAAACCTCTGTAACTTTTCTAGGTAGATGAATCACTGTTTACTTTCTCTTGTTTCTATCTGTTACCAATCTTAAGAAACTCATACATTCTATTTTCACTGTTTCGTGGACTTAGAAAACTAAATTTCTTTCGGCGAAAGTGCTGTTTTCACAGTGCTAAGTACTCCCAACTCTATCAACAAGGTAGGTTTTACCGGTTTTCTAAGTCTCTCTTATTTTCTTGTACTTATACTTGGAATTCTCTGTGTAAACCTCTGTAACTTTTCTAGGTAGATGAATCACTGTGTACTTTCTCTTGTTTCTATCTGTGACCAATCTTGAGAAACTCATACATTCTCTGTTCACTGTTTCAGGGACTGAGAGAACTAAATTTCTTTCGGGGAAAGTGCTGTTTTCACAGTGCTAAGTACTCCCAACACTATCCATAATGTAGGTTTTACCAGTTTTCTAAGGCTCTCTTATTTTCTTGTACTTATACTTGGAATTCTTTGTGTAATCTTCTGTAACTTCTCTAGGTAGATGAATCACTGTGTACTTTCTCTTGTTTCTATCCGTTACCAATCTTGAGAAACTCATACATTCTCTGTTCACTGTTTCCCGGTCTTAGAGAAGTAGATTTCTTTCTGCGAAAGTGCTCTTTTCACAGTGTTAAGTACTCCCAACTATATCCATAATGTAGGTTTTACCAGTTTTCTAAGTCTCTCTTATTTTCTTGTACTTATACTTGGAATTCTCTGTGTAAACCTCGGTAACTTCTCTAGGTAGATGAATCACTGTGTACTTTCTCTCGTTTCTATCTGTTACCAATCTTGAGAAACTCATACATTCTCTGTTCACCGTTGCCCAGTATTAGAGAAGTAGATTTCTTTCTGGGAAAGTGCCGTTTTCACAGTGCTAAGTACTCCCAACTCTATCAAAAATGTAGGTTTTACCGGTTTTCTGAGTCTCTCTTATTTTCTTGTACTTATACTTGGAATTCTCTGTGTAAACCTCTGTAACTTTTCAAGGTAGATGAATCACTGTGTACTTTCTCTTGTTTCTATCTGTTACCAATTTTGAGAAACTCATACATTCTCTGTTCACTGTTTCACGGACTTAGAGAACTAAATTTCCTTCGGCGAAAGTGCTGTTTTCACAGTGCTAAGTACTCCCAACCTTATCCACAATGTAGGTTTTGCCAGTTTTCTAATTCTTTCTAATTTTCTTGTACTTATTCTTGGAATTCTCTGTGTAAACCTCTGTAAATTTTCTACTTAGATGAATCACTGTGTACTTTCTCTTGTTTCTATCTGTTACCAATCTTGAGAAACTCATACATTCTCTCTTCACTGTTTCCCAGTGTTAGAGAAGTAGATTTCTTTCTGGGAAATTGCTGTTTTCACCGTGCTAAGTACTCCCAACTCTATCAACAATGTAGGTTTTACCAGTTTTCTAAGTCCCTCTTATTTTCTTGTACTTATACTTGGAATTCTCTGTGTAAACCTCTGTAACTTTTCTAGCTAGATGAATTACTGTGTACTTTCTCTTGTTTCTATCTGTTACCAATCTTGAGAAACTGATACATTCTCTTTTCACTGTTTCACGGACTTAGAAAACCAAATTTCTTTCGCCGAAAGTGCTGTTTTCACGGTGCTAAGTACTCCAAACTCTATCAACAATGTAGGTTTTACCAGCTTTCTAAGTCTCTCTTATTTTCTTGTACTTATACTTGGAATTCTCTGTGTAAACCTCTGTAACTTCTCTAGGCAGATGAATCACTGTGTACTTTCTCTTGTTTCTTTCTGTTACCAATCTTGAGAAACTCATACATTCACTGTTCACTGTTTCCCAGTCTTAGAGAAGTAGATTTCTTTCTGCGAAAGTGCTGTTTTCACAGTGCTAAGTACTCCCAACTCTATCAACAATGTAGGTTTTACCAGTTTTCTAAGTCTCCTTTATTTTCCTGTACTTATCCTTGGAATTCTCTGTGTAAACCTCTGTAACTTTTCTAGGTAGATGAATCACTGTGTACTTTCGCTTGTTTCTGTCTGTTACCAAACTTGAGAAACTCATACATTCTCTGTTCACTGTTTCACGGACTTAGAGAACTAAATTTCCTTCGGCGAAAGTGCTGTTTTCACAGTGCTAAGTACTCCCAACTCTATCAACAATGTAGGTTTTACCAGTTTTCTAAGTCTCTCTTATTTTCTTGTACTTATACTTGGAATTCTCTGTGTAAACCTCTGTAACTTCTCTAGGTAGATGAATCACTGTGTACTTTCTCTTGTTTCTATCTGTTACCAATCTAGAGAAACTCATACATTCTCTGTTGACTGTTTCTCAGTCTTAGAGAAGTAGATTTCTTTCTGTGAAAGTGCTGTTTTCACAGTGCTAAGTACTCCCAACTCTATCAACAATGTAGGTTTTACCACTTTTCTAAGTCTCTCTTATTTTCTTGTACTTATACTTGGTTTTCTCTGTGTAAACCTCTGTAACTTTTCTAGGTAGATGAATCACTGTGTACTTTCTCTTGTTTCTATCTGTTACCAATCTTGAGAAACTCATACATTTTCTGTTCACTGTTTCACGGACTTAGAGTACTAAACTTCTTTCGGCGAAAGTGCTGTTTTCACAGTGCTAAGCACTCCCAACTCTATTAACAATGTAGGTTTTACCAGTTTTCTAAGTCTCTCTTATTTTCTTGTACTTATCCTTGGAATTCTCTATGTAAACTTCTGTAACATTTCTAGATACATGAATCACTGGGTATGTTCTCTTGTTTCTATCTGTTACCAATCTTGAGAAACTCATACATTCTCTGTTCAGTGTTTCCCAGTCTTAGAGAAGTAGATTTCTTTCGGCGAAAGTGCTTTTTTCACTGTGCTAAGTACTCCCAACTCTATCCACAATGTAGGTTTTACCAGTTTTCTAAGTTTCTCTTATTTTCTTGTACTTATACTTGGAATTCTCTGTGTAAACCTCTGTAACTTCTCTAGGTAGATGAATCACTGTGTACGTTCTCTCGTTTCTATCTGTTACCAATCTTGAGAAACTCATTATTCTCTGTTCACTGTTTCAGGGACTTAGAGAACTAAATTTATTTCGGCGAAAGTGCTGTTTTCACAGTGCTAAGTACTCCCAACACTATCCACAATGTAGGTTTTACCAGTTTTCTATGTCTCTCTTATTTTCTTGTGCTTATACTTGGAATTCTTTGTGTAAACTTCTGTAAGTTCTCTAGGTAGATGAATCACTGTGTACTTTCTCTTGTTTCTATCTGTTACCAATCTTGAGAAACTCATACATTCTCTGTTCACTGTTTCCCAGTCTTAGAGAAGTCGATTTCTTTCTGCGATAGTGCTCTTTTCACAGTGCTAAGTACTCCCAACTCTATCCACAATGTAGGTTTTACCAGTTTTCTAAGTCTCTCTTATTTTCTTGTACTTATACTTGGAATTCTCTGTGTAAACCTCTGTAACTTTTCTAGGTAGGTGAATCACTGTTTACATTCTCTTGTTTCTATCTGTTACCAATCTTGAGAAACTGAATACATTCTCTTTTCACTGTTTCACGGCCTTAGAAAACTAAATTTCTTTCTGCGAAAGTGCTGTTTTCACAGTGCTAAGTACTCCCAACTCTATCCACAATGTAGGTTTTACCAGTTTTCTAAGTCTCTCTTATTTTCTTGTACTTATACTTGGTTTTCACTGTGTAAACCTCTGTAACTTTTCTAGGTAGATGAATCACTGTGTACTTTCTCTTGTTTCTATCTGTTACCAATCTTGAGAAACTCATACATTTTCTGTTCACTGTTTCACGGACTTAGAGAACTAAATGTCTTTCGGCGAAAGTGCTGTTTTCACAGTGCTAAGTACTCCCAACTCTATCAACAGTGTAGGTTTTACCGGTTTTCTAAGTCTCTCTTATTTTCTTGTACTTATACTTGGAATTCTCTGTGTAAACCTCTATAACTTTTCTAGGTAGATGAATCACTGTGTACTTTCTCTTGTGTCTATCTGTTACCAATCTTGAGAAACTCATACATTCTCTGTTCACTATTTCCCAGTGCTAGAGAAGTAAATTTCTTTCTGCGAAAGTGCTGTTTTCACTGTGCTAAGTACTCCCAATTCTATTAACAATGTAGGTTTTACCAGTTTTCTAAGTCTCTCTTATTTTCTTGTACTTATCCTTGGAATTCTCTATGTAAACCTCTGTAACTTTTCTAGGTAGATGAATCACTGTGTACTTTCTCTTGTTTCTATCTGTTACCAATCTTGAGAAACTCATACATTCTCTGTTCACTGTTTCACGGACTTAGAGAACTAAATTTCTTTCGTCGAAAGTGCTGTTTTCACAGTGCTAAGTACTCCCAACCTTATCCACAAAGTAGGTTTTGCCAGTTTTCTAATTCTTTCTTATTTTCTTGTACTTATTCTTGGAATTCTCTGTGTAAACCTCTGTAAATTTTCTAGGTAGATGAAACACTGTGTACTTTCTCTTGTTTCTATCTGTTACCAATCTTGAGAAACTCATACATTCTCTGTTCACTGTTTCAGGGAGTTAGAGAACTAAATTTCTTTCGGCGAAAGTGCTGTTTTCACAGTGCTAAGTACTCCCAACTCTATCAACCATGTAGGTTTTACCAGTTTTCTAAGTCTCTCATATTTTCTTGTACTTATACTTGGAATTCTCTGTGTAAACCTCTGTAACTTTTTTAGGTAGATGAATCACTGTGTACTTTCTCTTGTTTCTATCTGTTACCAATCTTGAGAAACTGATACATTCTCTTTTCACTGTTTCTCGGACTTAGACAACTAAATTTCTTTCGGCGAAAGTGCTGTTTTCACAGTGCTAAGTACTCCCAAATCTATCACCTATGTAGGCTTTGCCAGTTTTCTAAGTCTCTCTTATTGTCTTGTACTTATACTTGGAATTCTCTGTGTAAACCTCTGTAACTTCTCTAGGTAGATGAATCACTGTGTACTTTCTCTTGTTTCTTTCTGTTACCAATCTTGAGAAACTCATACATTCTCTGTTCACTGTTTCCCAGTCTTAGAGAAATAGATTTCTTTCTGGGAAACTGCCGTTTTCACCGTGCTATGTACTCCCAACCCTATCAACAATGTAGGTTTTACCAGTTTTCTAAGTCTCCCTTATTTTCTTATACTTATACTTGGAATTCTCTGTGTAAACCTGTGTAACTTTTCTAGGTACATGAATCACTGTGTACTTTCGCTTGTTTCTGTCTGTAAACCAAACTTGAGAAACTCATACATTCTCTGTTCACTGTTTCACGGACTTAGAGAACTAAATTTCCTTCGGCGAAAGTGCTGTTTTCACAGTGCTAAGTACTCCCAACTCTATCAAAAATGTAGGTTTTACCAGTTTTCTAAGTCTCTCTTATGTTCTTGTACTTATACTTGGAATTCTCTGTGTAAACCTCTGTAACTTCTCTAGGTAGATGAATCACTGTGTACTTTCTCTTGTTTCTATCTGTTACCAATCTTGAGAAACTCATACATTCTCTGTTCACTGTTTCAGGGACTTAGAGAACTAAATTTCTTTCGGCGAAAGTGCTGTTTTCACAGTGCTAAGTACTCCCAACTCTATCAACAATGTCGGTTTTACCAGTTTTCTAAGTCTCCTTTATTTTCTTGTACTTATCCTTGGAATTCTCTGTGTAAACCTCTGTAACTTTTCTAGGTAGATGAATCACTGTGTACTTTCGCTTGTTTCTGTCTGTTACCAAACTTCAGAAACTCATACATTCTCTGTTCACTGTTTTACGGACTTAGAGAACTAAATTTCCTTTGGCGAAAGTGCTGTTTTCACAGTGCTAAGTACTCCCAACTCTATCAACAATGTAGGTTTTACCAGTTTTCTAAGTCTCTCTTATTTTCTTGCACTTATACTTGGAATTCTCTGTGTAGACCTCTGTAACTTCTCTAGGTAGATGAATCACTGTGTACTTTCTCTTGTTCCTATCTGTTACCAATCTTGAGAAACTCCTACATTCTCTGTTCACCGTTTCCCAGTGTTAGAGAAGTAGATTTCTTTCTGCGAAAGTGGTGTTTTCACAGTGCTAAGTACTCCCAACTCTATTAACAATGTAGGTTTTACCAGTTTTCTAAGTCTCTCTTATTTTCTTGTACTTATCCTTGGATTTCTCTATGTAAACCTCTATAACTTTTCTAGGTAGATGAATCACTGTGTAGTTTCTCTTGTTTCTATCTGTTACCAATCTTGAGAAACTGATACATTCTCTATTCACTGTTTCACGAACTTAGAAAACTAAATTTCTTTCGGCGAAAGTGCTGTTTTCACAGTGCTAAGTACTCCAAATTCTATCAACAATGTAGGTTTTACCGGTTTTCTAAGTCTCTCTTATTTTCTTGTACTAATACTTGGAATTCTCTGTGTAAACCTCTGTAACTTTTGTAGGTAGATGAATCACTGTGTACGTTCTCTTGTTTCTATCTGTTACCAATATTGAGATACTCATACATTTTCTGTTCATTCTTTCACGGACTTAGTGAACTAAATTTCTTTCGGCGAAAGTGCTGTTTTCACAGTGCTAAGTACTCCCAACTCTATCCACAATGTAGGTTTTACCAGTTTTTTAAGTCTCTCTTATTTTCTTGTACTTATACTTGGAATTCTCTGTGTAAACCTCAGTAACTTTTCTAGGTAGATGAATCACTGTGTAGTTTCTCTTGTTTCTATCTGTTACGAATCTTGAGAAACTGATACATTCTCTTTTCACTGTTTCATGGACTTAGAAAACTAAATTTCTTTCGGCGAAAGTGCTGTTTTCACAGTGCTAAGTACTCCAAACTCTATCAACAATGTAGGTTTTACCGGTTTTCTAAGTCTCTCTTATTTTCTTGTACTAATACTTGGAATTCTCTGTGTAAACCTCTGTAACTTTTCTAGGTAGATGAATCACTGTGTACTTTCTCTGGTTTCTATCTGTTACCAATCTTGAGAAACTCATAGATTCTCTGTTCACTGTTTCCCAGTGTTAGAGAAGTAGATTTCTTACTGTGAAAGTGGTGTTTTCACAGTGCAAAGTACTCCCAACTCTATTAACAATGTAGGTTTTACCAGTTTTCTAAGTCTCTCTTATTTTCTTGTACTTATCCTTGGATTTCTCTATGTAAACTTCTATAACTTTTCTAGGTATATGAATCACTGTGTACTTTCTCTTGTTTCCATCTGTTACCAATCTTGAGAAACTCATACATTCCCTGTTCACTGTTTCTCAGTCTTAGAGAAGTAGATTTCTTTCTGCGAAAGTTCTGTTTTCACAGTGCTTAGTACTCCCAACTCTATCCACAATGTAGGTTTTACCAGTTTTCTAAATCTCTCTTATTTTCTTGTACTTATACTTGGAATTCTCTGTGTAAACCTCTGTAACTTCACTAGGTAGATGAATCACTGTGTTCTTTCTCTTGTTTCTATGTGTTACCAATCTTGAGAAACTCATACATTCTCTGTTGATCGTTTCCCAGTCTTAGAGAAGTAGATTTGTTTCTGGGAAAGTGCTGTTTTCACAGTGTTAAGTACTCCCAACTCTATCAACAATGTAGGTTTTACCAGTTTTCTAAGTCTCTCTTATTTTCTTGTACTTATACTTGGAATTCTCCGTGTAAACCTCTGTAACTTGTGTAGGTAGATGAATCACTGTGTACTTTCTCTTGTTTCTATCTGTTACCAATCTTGAGAAACTCATACATTCTGTGTTCACCATTTCCCAGTCTTAGAGAAGTAGATTTCTTTCTGGGAAAGTGCCGTTTTCACAGTGCTAAGTACTCCCAACTCTATCAACCATGTAGGTTTTACCAGTTTTCTAAGTCTCTCTTATTTTCTTGTACTTATACTTGGAATTCTCTGTGTAAACCTCTGTAACTTTTTTAGGTAGATGAATCACTGTGTACTTTCTCTTGTTTCTATCTGTTACCAATCTTGAGAAACTGATACCTTCTCTTTTCACTGTTTCTCGGACTTAGACAACTAAATTTCTTTCGGCGAAATTGCTGTTTTCACAGTGCTAAGTACTCCCAACTCTATCAACAATGTAGGTTTTGCCAGTTTTCTAAGGCTCTCTTATTTTCTTGTACTTATACTTGGAATTCCCTGTGTAAACCTCTGTAACTTTTCTAGGTAGATGAATCACTGTGTACTTTCTCTTGTTTCTATCTGTTACCAATCTTGAGAAACTCATACATTCTCTGTTCACTGTTTCAGGGACTTAGAGAACTAAATTTCTTTCGGCGAAAGTGCTGTTTTCACAGTGCTAAGTACTCCCAACACTATCCACAATGTAGGTTTTACCAGTTTTCTAAGTCTCTCTTATTTTCTTGTACTTATACATGGAATTCTTTGTGTAAACTTCTGTAACTTCTCTAGGTAGATGAATCACTGTGTACTTTCTCTTGTTTCTATCTGTTACCAATCTTGAGAAACTCATACATTCTCTGTTCACTGTTTCCCAGTCTTAGGGAAGTAGATTTCTTTCTTCCAAAGTGCTGTTTTCACAGTGCTAAGTACTCCCAACTCTATCAACAATGTAGGTTTTACCAGTTTTCTAAGTCCCTCTTATTTTCTTGTACTTATACTTGGAATTCTCTGTGTAAACCTCAGTAACTTTTCTAGCTAGATGAATCACCTTGTACTTTCTCTTGTTTCTATCTGTTACCAATCTTGAGAAACTGATACCTTCTCTTTTCACTGTTTCTCGGACTTAGACAACTAAATTTCTTTCGGCGAAATTGCTGTTTTCACAGTGCTAAGTACTCCCAACTCTATCAACAATGTAGGTTTGCCAGTTTTCTAAGTCTCTCTTATTTTCTTGTACTTATACTTGGAATTCCCTGTGTAAACCTCTGTAACTTTTCTAGGTAGATGAATCACTGTGTACTTTCTCTTGTTTCTATCTGTTACCAATCTTGAGAAACTCATACATTCTCTGTTCACTGTTTCAGGGACTTAGAGAACTAAATTTCTTTCGGCGAAAGTGCTGTTTTCACAGTGCTAAGTACTCCCAACACTATCCACAATGTAGGTTTTACCAGTTTTCTAAGTCTCTCTTATTTTCTTGTACTTATACATGGAATTCTTTGTGTAAACTTCTGTAACTTCTCTAGGTAGATGAATCACTGTGTACTTTCTCTTGTTTCTATCTGTTACCAATCTTGAGAAACTCATACATTCTCTGTTCATTGTTTCCCAGTCTTAGGGAAGTAGATTTCTTTCTTCCAAAGTGCTGTTTTCACAGTGCTAAGTACTCCCAACTCTATCAACAATGTAGGTTTTACCAGTTTTCTAAGTCCCTCTTATTTTCTTGTACTTATACTTGGAATTCTCTGTGTAAACCTCTGTAACTTTTCTAGCTAGATGAATCATGTGTACTTTCTCTAGTTTCTATCTGTTACCAATCTTGAGAAACTGATACATTCTCTTTTCACTGTTTCACGGACTTAGAAAACCAAATTTCTTTCGCCGAAAGTGCTGTTTTCACGGTGCTAAGTACTCCCAACTCTATCAACAATGTAGGTTTTACCAGCTTTCTAAGTCTCTCTTATTTTCTTGTACTTATACTTGGAATTCTCTGTGTAAACCTCTGTAACTTCTCTAGGTAGATGAATCACTGTGTACTTTCTCTTGTTTCTTTCTGTTACCAATCTTGAGAAACTCATACATTTTCTGTTCACTGTTTCACGGACTTAGAGTACTAAACTTCTTTCGGCGAAAGTGCTGTTTTCACAGTGCTAAGCACTCCCAACTCTATTAACAATGTAGGTTTTACCAGTTTTCTAAGTCTCTCTTATTTTCTTGTACTTATCCTTGGAATTCTCTATGTAAACCTCTGTAACTTTTCTAGGTACATGAATCACTGGGTACTTTCTCTTGTTTCTATCTGTTACCAATCTTGAGAAACCTATACAATCTCTGTTCAGTGTTTCCCAGTCTTAGAGAAGTAGATTTCTTTCGGCGAAAGTGCTTTTTTCACTGCGCTAAGTACTCCCAACTCTATCCACAATGTAGGTTTTACCAGTTTTCTAAGTTTCTCTTATTTTCTTGTACTTATACTTGGAATTCTCTGTGTAAACCTCTGTAACTTCTCTAGGTAGATGAATCACTGTGTACTTTCTCTCGTTTCTATCTGTTACCAATCTTGAGAAACTCATACATTCTCTGTTCACCATTTCCCAGTCTTACAGAAGTAGATTTCTTTCTGGTAAAGTGCCGTTTTCACAGTGCTAAGTACTCCCAACACTATCAACAATGTAGGTTTTACCAGTTTTCTAAGTCTCTCTTATTTTCTTGTACTTATACTTGGAATTCTCTGTGTAAACCTCTGTAACTTTTCTAGGTAGATGAATCACGGTGTACTTTCTCTTGTTTCTATCTGTTACCAAACTTGAGAAACTCATACATTCTCTGTTCACTGTTTCACGGACTTAGAGAACTAAATTTCCTTTGGCGAAAGTGCTGTTTTCACAGTGCTAAGTACTCCCAACTCTATCCACAATGTAGCTTTTACCAGTTTTCTAAGTCTCTCTTATTTTCTTGTACTTATACTTGGAATTCTCTGTGTAAACCTCTGTAACTTCTCTAGGTAGATGAATCACTGTGTACTTTCTCTTGTTTCTATCTGTTTCCAATCTTGAGAAACTCATACATTCTCTGTTCACTGTTCACGGACTTAGAGAACTAAATTTCTTTCGGCGAAAGTGCTGTTTTCACAGTGCTAAGTACTCCCAACCTTATCCACAATGTAGGTTTTGCCAGTTTTCTAATTCTTTCTTATTTTCTTGTACTTATTCTTGGAATTCTCTGTGTAAACCTCTGTAAATTTTCTACGTAGATGAATCACTGTGTACTTTCTCTTGTTTCTATCTGTTACCAATCTTGAGAAACTCATACATTCTCTGTTCACTGTTTCCCAGCCTTAGAGAAGTAGATTTCTTTCTGCGAAAGTGCTGTTTTCACAGTGCTAAGTACTCCCAACTCTATCAACAATGTAGGTTTTACCAGTTTTCTAAGTCTCCTTTATTTTCTTGTACTTATCCTTGGAATTCTCTGTGTAAACCTCTGTAACTTTTCTAGGTAGATGAATCACTGTGTACTTTCGCTTGTTTCTGTCTGTTACCAAACTTGAGAAACTCATACATTCTCTGTTCACTGTTTCACGGACTTACAGAACTAAATTTCCTTCGGCGAAAGTGCTGTTTTCACAGTGCTAAGTACTCCCAACTCTATCAACAATGTAGGTTTTACCAGTTTTCTAAGTCTCTCTTATTTTCTTGTACTTATACTTGGAATTCTCTGTGTAAACCTCTGTAACTTCTCTAGGTAGATGAATCACTGTGTACTTTCTCTTGTTTCTATCTGTTACCAATCTAGAGAAACTCATACATTCTCTGTTGACTGTTTCCCAGTCTTAGAGAAGTAGATTTCTTTCTGTGAAAGTGCTGTTTTCACAGTGCTAAGTACTCCCAACTCTATCAACAATGTAGGTTTTACCACTTTTCTAAGTCTCTCTTATTTTCTTGTACTTATACTTGGTTTTCTCTGTGTAAACCTCTGTAACTTTTCTAGGTAGATGAATCACTGTGTACTTTCTCTTGTTTCTATCTGTTACCAATCTTGAGAAACTCATACATTTTCTGTTCACTGTTTCACGGACTTAGAGTACTAAACTTCTTTCGGCGAAAGTGCTGTTTTCACAGTGCTAAGCACTCCCAACTCTATTAACAATGTAGGTTTTACCAGTTTTCTAAGTCTCTCTTATTTTCTTGTACTTATCCTTGGAATTCTCTATGTAAACCTCTGTAACATTTCTAGATACATGAATCACTGGGTACTTTCTCTTGTTTCTATCTGTTACCAATCTTGAGAAACTCATACATTCTCTGTTCAGTGTTTCCCAGTCTTAGAGAAGTAGATTTCTTTCAGCGAAAGTGCTTTTTTCACTGTGCTAAGTACTCCCAACTCTATCCACAATGTAGGTTTTACCAGTTTTCTAAGTTTCTCTTATTTTCTTGTACTTATACTTGGAATTCTCTGTGTAAACCTCTGTAACTCTCTAGGTAGATGAATCACTGTGTACTTTCTCTCGTTTCTATCTGTTACCAATCTTGAGAAACTCATACATTCTCTGTTCACTATTTCCCAGTGCTAGAGAAGTAGATTTCTTTCTGCGAAAGTGCTGTTTTCACAGTGCTACGTACTCCCAACTCTATTTCTAGGCTTTACCAGTTTTCTAAGTCTCTCTTATTTTCTTGTACTTATCCTTGGAATTCTCTATGTAAACCTCTGTAACTTTTCTAGGTAGATGAATCACTGTGTACTTTCTCTTGTTTCTTTCTGTTACCAATCTTGAGAAACTCATACATTCTCCGTTCACTGTTTCACGGACTTAGAGAACTAAATTTCTTTCGGCGAAAGTGCTGTTTTCACAGTGCTAACTACTCCCAAACTTATCCACAATGTAGGTTTTGCCAGTTTTCTAATTCTTTCTTATTTTCTTGTACTTATTCTTGGAATTCTCTATGTAAACCTCTGTAAATTTTCTAGGTAGATGAATCACTGTGTACTTTCTTTTGTTTCTATCTGTTACCAATCTTGAGAAACTGATACATTCTCTTTTCACTGTTTCACGGACTTAGAAAACTAAATTTCTTTCTGCGAAAGTGCTGTTTTCACAGTGCTAAGTATTCCCAACTCTATCAACATTGTAGGTTTTACCGGTTTTCAAAGTCTCTCTTATTTTCTTGTACTAATACTTGGAATTCTCTGTGTAAACCTCTGTAACGTTTCTAGGTAGATGAATCACTGTGTACTTTCTCTTGTTTCTATCTGTTACCAATCTTGAGAAACTCATACATTCTCTGTTCACTGTTTGCCAGTGATAGAGAAGTAGATTTCTTTCTGGGAAAGTGCTGTTTTCACAGTGGTAAGTACTCCCAACTCTATCCACAATGTAGGTATTACCAGTTTTCTAAGTCTCTCTTACTTTCTTGGACTGATACATGTACTTCTCTGTGTAAACTTCTGTAACTTCTCTAGGTATATGAATCACTGTGTACTTTCTCTTGTTTCTATCTGTTACCAATATTGGAAACTCATACATTCTCTATTCATTGTTTCCCAGTCTTAGAAAAGTAGATTTCTTTCTGCGAAAGTGCTATTTTCACAGTGCTAAGTACTCCCAACTCTATCAACAATGTAGGTTTTACCAGTTTTCTAAGTCTCTCTTATTTTCTTGTACTTATACTTGGAATTCTCTGTGTAAACCTCTGTAACTTTTCTAGGTAGATTAATCACTGTTTACTTTCTCTTGTTTCTATCTGTTACCAATCTTAAGAAACTCATACATTCTATTTTCACTGTTTCGTGGACTTAGAAAACTAAATTTCTTTCGGCGAAAGTGCTGTTTTCACAGTGCTAAGTACTCCCAACTCTATCAACAAGGTAGGTTTTACCGGTTTTCTAAGTCTCTCTTATTTTCTTGTACTTATACTTGGAATTCTCTGTGTAAACCTCTGTAACTTTTCTAGGTAGATGAATCACTGTGTACTTTCTCTTGTTTCTATCTGTGACCAATCTTGAGAAACTCATACATTCTCTGTTCACTGTTTCAGGGACCGAGAGAACTAAATTTCTTTCGGGGAAAGTGCTGTTTTCACAGTGCTAAGTACTCCCAACACTATCCATAATGTAGGTTTTACCAGTTTTCTAAGGCTCTCTTATTTTCTTGTACTTATACTTGGAATTCTTTGTGTAATCTTCTGTAACTTCTCTAGGTAGATGAATCACTGTGTACTTTCTCTTTTTTCTATCTGTTACCAATCTTGAGAAACTCATACATTCTCTGTTCACTGTTTCCCGGTCTTAGAGAAGTAGATTTCTTTCTGCGAAAGTGCTCTTTTCACAGTGTTAAGTACTCCCAACTATATCCATAATGTAGGTTTTACCAGTTTTCTAAGTCTCTCTTATTTTCTTGTACTTATACTTGGAATGCTCTGTGTAAACCTCGGTAACTTCTCTAGGTAGATGAATCACTGTGTACTTTCTCTCGTTTCTATCTGTTACCAATCTTGAGAAACTCATACATTCTCTGTTCACCGTTGCCCAGTATTAGAGAAGTAGATTTCTTTCTGGGAAAGTGCCGTTTTCACAGTGCTAAGTACTCCCAACTCTATCAAAAATGTAGGTTTTACCGGTTTTCTGAGTCTCTCTTATTTTCTTGTACTTATACTTGGAATTCTCTGTGTAAACCTCTGTAACTTTTCAATGTAGATGAATCACTGTGTACTTTCTCTTGTTTCTATCTGTTACCAATCTTGAGAAACTCATACATTCTCTGTTCACTGTTTCACGGACTTAGAGAACTAAATTTCTTTCGGCGAAAGTGCTGTTTTCACAGTGCTAAGTACTCCCAACCTTATCCACAATGTAGGTTTTGCCAGTTTTCTAATTCTTTCTTATTTTCTTGTACTTATTCTTGGAATTCTCTGTGTAAACCTCTGTAAATTTTCTACTTAGATGAATCACTGTGTACTTTCTCTTGTTTCTATCTGTTACCAATCTTGAGAAACTCATACATTCTCTCTTCACTGTTTCCCAGTGTTAGAGAAGTAGATTTCTTTCTGGGAAATTGCTGTTTTCACCGTGCTAAGTACTCCCAACTCTATCAACAATGTAGTTTTTACCAGTTTTCTAAGTCCCTCTTATTTTCTTGTACTTATACTTGGAATTCTCTGTGTAAACCTCTGTAACTTTTCTAGCTAGATGAATCACTGTGTACTTTCTCTTGTTTCTATCTGTTACCAATCTTGAGAAACTGATACATTCTCTTTTCACTGTTTCACGGACTTAGAAAACCAAATTTCTTCGCCGAAAGTGCTGTTTTCACGGTGCTAAGTACTCCCAACTCTATCAACAATGTAGGTTTTACCAGCTTTCTAAGTCTCTCTTATTTTCTTGTACTTATACTTGGAATTCTCTGTGTAAACCTCTGTAACTTCTCTAGGCAGATGAATCACTGTGTACTTTCTCTTGTTTCTTTCTGTTACCAATCTTGAGAAACTCATACATTCTCTGTTCACTGTTTCCCAGTCTTAGAGAAGTAGATTTCTTTCTGCGAAAGTGCTGTTTTCACAGTGCTAAGTACTCCCAACTCTATCAACAATGTAGGTTTTACCAGTTTTCTAAGTCTCCTTTATTTTCTTGTACTTATCCTTGGTATTCTCTGTGTAAACCTCTGTAACTTTTCTAGGTAGATGAATCACTGTGTACTTTCGCTTGTTTCTGTCTGTTACCAAACTTGAGAAACTCATACATTCTCTGTTCACTGTTTCACGGAGTTAGAGAACTAAATTTCCTTCGGCGAAAGTGCTGTTTTCACAGTGCTAAGTACTCCCAACTCTATCAACAATGTAGGTTTTACCAGTTTTCTAAGTCTCTCTTATTTTCTTGTACTTATACTTGGAATTCTCTGTGTAAACCTCTGTAACTTCTCTAGGTAGATGAATCACTGTGTACTTTCTCTTGTTTCTATCTGTTACCAATCTAGAGAAACTCATACATTCTCTGTTGACTGTTTCTCAGTCTTAGAGAAGTAGATTTCTTTCTGTGAAAGTGCTGTTTTCACAGTGCTAAGTACTCCCAACTCTATCAACAATGTAGGTTTTACCACTTTTCTAAGTCTCTCTTATTTTCTTGTACTTATACTTGGTTTTCTCTGTGTAAACCTCTGTAACTTTTCTAGGTAGATGAATCACTGTGTACTTTCTCTTGTTTCTATATGTTACCAATCTTGAGAAACTCATACATTTTCTGTTCACTGTTTCACGGACTTAGAGTACTAAACTTCTTTCGGCGAAAGTGCTGTTTTCACAGTGCTAAGCACTCCCAACTCTATTAACAATGTAGGTTTTACCAGTTTTCTAAGTCTCTCTTATTTTCTTGTACTTATCCTTGGAATTCTCTATGTAAACTTCTGTAACATTTCTAGATACATGAATCACTGGGTACTTTCTCTTGTTTCTATCTGTTACCAATCTTGAGAAACTCATACATTCTCTGTTCAGTGTTTCCCAGTCTTAGAGAAGTAGATTTCTTTCGGCGAAAGTGCTTTTTTCACTGTGCTAAGTACTCCCAACTCTATCCACAATGTAGGTTTTACCAGTTTTCTAAGTTTCTCTTATTTTCTTGTACTTATACTTGGAATTCTCTGTGTAAACCTCTGTAACTTCTCTAGGTAGATGAATCACTGTGTACTTTCTCTCGTTTCTATCTGTTACCAATCTTGAGAAACTCATACATTCTCTGTTCACTATTTCCCAGTGCTAGAGAAGTAGATTTCTTTCTACGAAAGTGCTGTTTTCACAGTGCTAAGTACTCCCAACTCTATTAACAATCTAGGCATTACCAGTTTTCTAAGTCTCTCTTATTTTCTTGGACTTATCCTTGGAATTCTCTATGTAAACCTCTGTAACTTTTCTAGGTAGATGAATCACTGTGTACTTTCTCTTGTTTCTATCTGTTACCAATTTTGAGAAACTCATACATTCTCCGTTCACTGTTTCACGGACGTAGAGAACTAAATTTCTTTCGGCGAAAGTGCTGTTTTCACAGTGCTAACTACTCCCAACCTTATCCACAATGTAGGTTTTGCCAGTTTTCTAATTCTTTCTTATTTTCTTGTACTTATTCTTGGAATTCTCTATGTAAACCTCTGTAAATTTTCTAGGTAGATGAATCACTGTCTACTTTCTCTTGTTTCTATCTGTTACCAATCTTGAGAAACTGATACATTCTCTTTTCACTGTTTCACGGACTTAGAAAACTAAATTTCTTTCTGCGAAAGTGCTGTTTTCACAGTGCTAAGTATTCCCAACTCTATCAACATTGTAGGTTTTACCGGTTTTCAAAGTCTCTCTTATTTTCTTGTACTAATACTTGGAATTCTCTGTGTAAACCTCTGTAACGTTTCTAGGTAGATGAATCACTGTGTACTTTCTCTTGTTTCTATCTGTTACCAATCTTGAGAAACTCATACATTCTCTGTTCACTGTTTGCCAGTGATAGAGAAGTAGATTTCTTTCTGGGAAAGTGCTGTTTTCACAGTGGTAAGTACTCCCAACTCTATCCACAATGTAGGTTTTACCAGTTTTCTAAGTCTCTCTTACTTTCTTGGACTGATACATGTACTTCTCTGTGTAAACTTCTGTAACTTCTCTAGGTATACGAATCACTGTGTACTTTCTCTTGTTTCTATCTGTTACCAATATTGGAAACTCCTACATTCTCTATTCATTGTTTCCCAGTCTTAGAAAAGTAGATTTCTTTCTGCGAAAGTGCTGTTTTCACAGTGCTAAGTACTCCCAACTCTATCAACAATGTAGGTTTTACCAGTTTTCTAAGTCTCTCTTATTTTCTTGTACTTATACTTGGAATTCTCTGTGTAAACCTCTGTAACTTTTCTAGGTAGATGAATCACTGTTTACTTTCTCTTGTTTCTATCTGTTACCAATCTTAAGAAACTCATACATTCTATTTTCACTGTTTCGTGGACTTAGAAAACTAAATTTCTTTCGGCGAAAGTGCTGTTTTCACAGTGCTAAGTACTCCCAACTCTATCAACAATGTAGGTTTTACCGGTTTTCTAAGTCTCTCTTATTTTCTTGTACTTATACTTGGTATTCTCTGTGTAAACCTCTGTAACTTTTCTAGGTAGATGAATCACTGTGTACTTTCTCTTGTTTCTATCTGTTACCAATCTTGAGAAACTCATACATTCTCTGTTCACTGTTTCAGGGACTGAGAGAACTAAATTTCTTTCGGGGAAAGTGCTGTTTTCACAGTGCTAAGTACTCCCAACACTATCCATAATGTAGGTTTTACCAGTTTTCTAAGGCTCTCTTATTTTCTTGTACTTATACTTGGAATTCTTTGTGTAAACTTCTGTAACTTCTCTAGGTAGATGAATCACTGTGTACTTTCTCTTGTTTCTATCTGTTACCAATCTTGAGAAACTCATACATTCTCTGTTCACTGTTTCCCGGTCTTAGAGAAGTAGATTTCTTTCTGCGAAAGTGCTCTTTTCACAATGTTAAGTACTCCCAACTATATCCATAATGTAGGTTTTACCAGTTTTCTAAGTCTCTCTTATTTTCTTGTACTTATACTTGGAATTCTCTGTGTAAACCTCGGTAACTTCTCTACGTAGATGAATCACTGTGTACTTTCTCTCGTTTCTATCTGTTACCAATCTTGAGAAACTCATACATTCTCTGTTCACCGTTGCCCAGTATTAGAGAAGTAGATTTCTTTCTGGGAAAGTGCTGTTTTCACAGTGCTAAGTACTCCCAACTCTATCAACAATGTAGGTTTTACCAGTTTTCTAAGTCTCCCTTATTTTCTTGTACTTATACTTGGAATTCTCTGTGTAAACCTCTGTAACTTCTCTAGGTAGATGACTCACTGTGTACTTTCTCTTGTTTCTATCTGTTACCAATCTTGAGAAACTCATACATTCTCTGTTCACTGTTTTCCAGTCTTAGAAAAGTAGATTTCTTTCTGCCAAAGTGCTGTTTTCACAGTGCTAAGTACTCCCAACTCTATCAACAATGTAGGTTTTACCAGTTTTCTAAGTCTCTCTTATTTTCTTGTACTTATACTTGGAATTCTCTGTGTAAACCTCTGTAACTTTTCTAGGTAGATGAATCACTGTGTACTTTCTCTTGTTTCTATCTGTTACCAATCTTGAGAAACTGATACATTCTCTTTTCACAGTTTCACGGACTCAGAGAACTAAATTTCTTTCGGCGAAAGTGCTCTTTTCACAGTGCTAAGTACTCCCAACTCTATCCACAACGTAGGTTTTACCAGTTTTCTAAGTCTCTCTTATTTTCTTGTACTTATACTTGGAATTCTCTGTGTAAACCTCTGTAACTTCTCTAGGTAGATGAATCACTGTGTACTTTCTCTCGTTTCTATCTGTTACCAATCTTGAGAAACTCATACATTCTCTGTTCACCATTTCCCAGTCTTAGAGAAGTAGATTTCTTTCTGGGAAAGTGCCGTTTTCACAGTGCTAAGTACTCCCAACTGTATCAACAATGTAGGTTTTACCAGTTTTCTAAGTCTTCCTTATTTTCTTGTACTTATACTTGGAATTCTCTGTGTAAACCTCTGTAACTTTTCTAGGTAGATGAATCACTGTGTACTTTCTCTTGTTTCTATCTGTTACCAAACTTGAGAAACTCATACATTCTCTGTTCACTGTTTCACGGACTTAGAGAACTAAATTTCCTTCGGCGAAAGTGCTGTTTTCACAGTGCTAAGTACTCCCAACTCTATCCACAATGTAGGTTTTACCAGTTTTCTAAGTCTCCCTTATTTTCTTGTACTTATACTTGGAATTCTCTGTGTAAACCTCTGTAACTTCTCTAGGTAGATGAATCACTGTGTACTTTCTCTTGTTTCTATCTGTTACCAATCTTGAGAAACTCATACATTCTCTGTTCACTGTTTCCCAGTCTTAGAGAAGTAGATTTCTTTCTGCCAATGTGCTGTTTTCACAGTGCTAAGTACTCCCAACTCTATCAACAATGTAGGTTTTACCAGTTTTCTAAGTCTCTCTTATTTTCTTGTACTTATACTTGGTTTTCTCTGTGTAAACTTCTGTAATTTTTCTAGGTAGATGAATCACTGTGTACTTTCTCTTGTTTCTATCTGTTACCAATCTTGAGAAACTCATACATTCCCTGTTCACTGTTTCACGGACTTAGACAACTAAATTTCTTTCGGCGAAAGAACTGTTTTCACAGTGCTAAGTACTCCCAACTCTATCCACAATGTAGGTTTTACCAGTTTTCTAAGTCTCTCTTATTTTCTTGTACTTATACTTGGTTTTCTCTGTGTAAACCTCTGTAACTTTTCTAGGTAGATGAATCACTGTGTACTTTCTCTTGTTTCTGTCTGTTACCAATCTTGAGAAACTCATACATTTTGTGTTCACTGTTTCACGGACTTAGAGAACTAAATGTCTTTCGGCGAAAGTGCTGTTTTCACAGTGCTAAGTACACCCAACTCTATCAACAATGTAGGTTTTACCAGTTTTCTAAGTCTGTCTTATTTTCTTGTACTTATACTTGGAATTCTCTGTGTAAACCTCTGTAACTTTTCTAGGTAGATAAATCACTGTGTAGTTTCTCTTGTTTCTATCTGTTACCAATCTTGAGAAACTGATACATTCTCTTTTCACTGTTTCACGGACTTAGAAAACTAAATTTCATTCGGCGAAAGTGCTGTTTTCACAGTGCTAAGTACTCCCAACTCTATCAACAATGTAGGTTTTACCGGTTTTCTGAGTCTCTCTTATTTTCTTGTACTTATACTTGGAATTCTCTGTGTAAATCTCTGTAACTTTTCTAGGTAGATGAATCACTGTGTACTTTCTCTTGTTTCTATGTGTTACCAATCTTGATAAACTCATACATTCTCTGTTCACTGTTTCACGGACTTAGAGAACTAAATTTCTTTCGGCGAAAGTGCTGTTTTCACAGTGCTAAGTACTCCCAACCTTATCCACAATGTAGGTTTTGCCAGTTTTCTAATTCTTTCTTATTTTCTTGTACTTATTCTTGGAATTCTCTGTGTAAACCTCTGTAAATTTTCTACGTAGATGAATCACTGTGTACTTTCTCTTGTTTCTATCTGTTACCAATCTTGAGAAACTCATACATTCTCTGTTCAAAGTTTCAGGGACTTAGAGAACTAAATTTCTTTCGGCGAAAGTGCTGTTTTCACAGTGCTAAGTACTCCCAACTCTATCAACCATGTAGGTTTTACCAGTTTTCTAAGTCTCTCTTATTTTCTTGTACTTATACTTGGAATTCTCTGTGTAAACCTCTGTAACTTTTTTAGGTAGATGAATCACTGTGTACTTTCTCTTGTTTCTATCTGTTACCAATCTTGAGAAACTGATACCTTCTCTTTTCACTGTTTCTCGGACTTAGACAACTAAATTTCTTTCGGCGAAATTGCTGTTTTCACAGTGCTAAGTACTCCCAACTCTATCAACAATGTAGGTTTTGCCAGTTTTCTAAGTCTCTCTTATTTTCTTGTACTTATACTTGGAATTCCCTGTGTAAACCTCTGTAACTTTTCTAGGTAGATGAATCACTGTGTACTTTCTCTTGTTTCTATCTGTTACCAATCTTGAGAAACTCATACATTCTCTGTTCACTGTTTCAGGGACTTAGAGAACTAAATTTCTTTCGGCGAAAGTGCTGTTTTCACAGTGCTAAGAACTCCCAACACTATCCACAATGTAGGTTTTACCAGTTTTCTAAGTCTCTCTTATATTCTTGTACTTATACTTGGAATTCTTTGTGTAAACTTCTGTAACTTCTCTAGGTAGATGAATCACTGTGTACTTTCTCTTGTTTCTTTCTGTTACCAATCTTGAGAAACTCATACATTCTCTGTTCACTGTTTCCCAGTCTTAGGGAAGTAGATTTCTTTCTTCCAAAGAGCTGTTTTCACAGTGCTAAGTACTCCCAACTCTATCAACAATGTAGGTTTTACCAGTTTTCTAAGTCTCTCTTATTTTCTTGTACTTATACTTGGTTTTCTCTGTGTAAACCTGTGTAACTTTTCTAGGTAGATGAATCACTGTTTACTTTCTCTTGTTTCTATCTGTTACCAATCTTGAGAAACTGAATACATTCTCTTTTCACTGTTTCACGGGCTTAGAAAACTAAATTTCTTTCTGCGAAAGTGCTGTTTTCACAGTGCTAAGTACTTCCAACTCTATCAACAATGTAGGTTTTACCGGTTTTCAAAGTCTCTCTTATTTTCTTGTACTAATACTTGGAATTCTCTGTGTAAACCTCTGTAACTTTTCTAGGTATGTGAATCACTGTGTACTTTCTCTTGTTTCTATCTGTTACCAATCTTGAGAAACTCATACATTCTCTGTTCACTGTTTCACGGACTTAGAGAACTAAATGTCTTTCGGCGAAAGTGCTGTTTTCACAGTGCTAAGTACTCCCAACTCTATCAACAATGTAGGTTTTACCAGTTTTCTAAGTCTGTCTTATTTTCTTGTACTTATACTTGGAATTCTCTGTGTAAACCTCTGTAACTTTTCTAGGTAGATAAATCACTGTGTAGTTTCTCTTGTTTCTATCTGTTACCAATCTTGAGAAACTCATACATTCTGTCTTCACTGTTTCCCAGTGTTAGAGAAGTAGATTTCTTTCTGGGAAATTGCTGTTTTCACCGTGCTAAGTACCTCCAACTCTATCAACAATGTAGGTTTTACCAGTTTTCTAAGTCCCTCTTATTTTCTTGCACTTATACTTGGAATTCTCTGTGTAAACCTCTGTAACTTTTCTAGCTAGATGAATCACTGTGTACTTTCTCTTGTTTCTATCTGTTACCAATCTTGAGAAACTGATACATTCTCTTTTCACTGTTTCACGGACTTAGAAAACCAAATTTCTTTCGCCGAAAGTGCTGTTTTCACGGTGCTAAGTACTCCCAACTCTATCAACGATGTAGGTTTTACCAGCTTTCTAAGTCTCTCTTATTTTCTTGTACTTATACTTGGAATTCTCTGTGTAAACCTCTGTAACTTCTCTAGGTAGATGAATCACTGTGTACTTTCTCTTGTTTCTTTCTGTTACCAATCTTGAGAAACTCATACGTTCTCTGTTCACTGTTTCCCAGTCATAGAGAAGTAGAATTCTTTCTGCGAAAGTGCTGTTTTCACAGTGCTAAGTACTCCCAACTCTATCAACAATGTAGGTTTTACCAGTTTTCTAAGTCTCCTTTATTTTCTTGTACTTATCCTTGGAATTCTCTGTGTAAACCTCTGTAACTTTTCTAGGTAGATGAATCACTGTGTACTTTCGCTTGTTTCTGTCTGTTACCAAACTTGAGAAACTCATACATTCTCTGTTCACTGTTTCACGGACTTAGAGAACTAAATTTCCTTCGGCGAAAGTGCTGTTTTCACAGTGCTAAGTACTCCCCACTCTATCAACAATGTAGGTTTTACCAGTTTTCTAAGTCTCTCTTATTTTCTTGTACTTATACTTGGAATTCTCTGTGTAAACCTCTGTAACTTCTCTAGGTAGATGAATCACTGTGTACTTTCTCTTGTTTCTATCTGTTACCAATCTAGAGAAACTCATACATTCTCTGTTGACTGTTTCCCAGTCTTAGAGAAGTAGATTTCTTTCTGTGAAAGTGCTGTTTTCACAGTGCTATGTACTCCCAACTCTATCAACAATGTAGGTTTTACCACTTTTCTAAGTCTCTCTTATTTTCTTGTACTTATACTTGGTTTTCTCTGTGTAAACCTCTGTAACTTTTCTAGGTAGATGAATCACTGTGTACTTTCTCTTGTTTCTATCTGTTACCAATCTTGAGAAACTCATACATTTTCTGTTCACTGTTTCACGGACTTAGAGTACTAAACTTCTTTCGGCGAAAGTGCTGTTTTCACAGTGCTAAGCACTCCCAACTCTATTAACAATGTAGGTTTTACCAGTTTTCTAAGTCTCTCTTATTTTCTTGTACTTATCCTTGGAATTCTTTATGTAAACCTCCGTAACTTTTCTACGTACATGAATCACTGGGTACTTTCTCTTGTTTCTATCTGTTACCAATCTTGAGAAACTCATACATTCTCTGTTCAGTGTTTCCCAGTCTTAGAGAAGTAGATTTCTTTCGGCGAAAGTGCTTTTTTCACTGTGCTAACTACTCCCAACTCTATCCACAATGTAGGTTTTACCAGTTTTCTAAATTTCTCTTATTTTCTTGTACTTATACTTGGAATTCTCTGTGTAAACCTCTGTAACTTCTCTAGGTAGATGAATCACTGTGTACTTTCTCTCGTTTCTATCTGTTACCAATCTTGGGAAACTCATACATTCTCTGTTCACTATTTCCCAGTGCTAGAGAAGTAGATTTCTTTCTACGAAAGTGCTGTTTTCACAGTGCTAAGTACTCCCAACTCTATTAACAATCTAGGCTTTACCAGTTTTCTAAGTCTCTCTTATTTTCTTGTACTTATCCTTGGAATTCTCTATGTAAACCTCTGTAACTTTTCTAGGTAGATGAATCACTGTGTACTTTCTCTTGTTTCTATCTGTTACCAATCTTGAGAAACTCATACATTCTCTGTTCACTGTTTCACGGACTTAGAGAACTAAATTTCTTTCGGCGAAAGTGCTGTTTTCACAGTGCTAAGTACTCCCAACTCTATCAACAATGTAGGTTTTACCGGTATTCTAAGTCTCTCTTATTTTCTTGTACTTATACTTGGAATTCTCTGTGTAAACCTCTGTAACTTTTCTAGGTAGATGAATCACTGTGTACTTTCTCTTGTTTCTATCTGTTACCAATCTTGAGAAACTCATACATTCTCTGTTCACTGTTTCCCAGTCTTAGAGAAGTAGATTTCTTTCTGCGAAAGTGCTCTTTTCACAGTGTTAAGTACTCCCAACTCTATCCATAATGTAGGTTTTACCAGTTTTCTAAGTCTCTCTTATTTTCTTGTACTTATAGTTGGAATTCTCTGTGTAAACCTCGGTAACTTCTCTAGGTAGATGAATCACTGTGTACTTTCTCTCGTTTCTATCTGTTACCAATCTTGAGAAACTCATACATTCTCTGTTCACTGTTTTCCAGTCTTAGAGAAATAGATTTCTTTATGGGAAAGTGCCGTTTTCACAGTGCTAAGTACTCCCAACTCTATCAACAATGTAGGTTTTACCAGTTTTCTAAGTCTCCCTTATTTTCTTGTACTTATACTTGGAATTCTCTGTGTAAACCTCTGTAACTTCTCTAGGTAGATGAATCACTGTGTACTTTCTCTTGTTTCTATGTGTTACCAATCTTGAGAAACTCATACATTCTCTGTTCACTGTTTTCCAGTCTTAGAGAAGTAGATTTCTTTCTGGCAAAGTGCTGTTTTCACAGTGCTAAGTACTCCCAACTCTATCAACAATGTAGGTTTTACCAGTTTTCTAAGTCTCTCTTATTTTCTTATACTTATACTTGGTTTTCTCTGTGTAAACCTCTGTAATTTTTCTAGGTAGATGAATCACTGTGTACTTTCTCTTGTTTCTATCTGTTACCAATCTTGAGAAACTGAATACATTCTCTTTTCACTGTTTCACGGACTTAGAAAACTAAATTTCTTTCTGCGAAAGTGCTGTTTTCACAGTGCTAAGTACTCTCAACTCTATCAACAATGTAGGTTTTACCGGTTTTCAAAGTCTCTCTTATTTTCTTGTACTAATACTTGGAATTCTCTGTGTAAACCTCTGTAACTTTTCTAGGTAGATGAATCACTGTGTACTTTCTCTTGTTTCTATCTGTTACCAATCTTGAGAAACTCATACATTCTCTGTTCACTGTTTCACGGACTTAGACAACTAAATTTCTTTCGGCGATAGTGCTCTTTTCACAGTGCTAAGTACTCCCAACTCTATCCACAATGTAGGTTTTACCAGTTTTCTAAGTCTCTCTTATTTTCTTGTACTTATACTTGGTTTTCTCTGTGTAAACCTCTGTAACTTTTCTAGGTAGATGAATCACTGTGTACTTTCTCTTGTTTCTATCTGTTACCAATCTTGAGAAACTCATACATTTTCTGTTCACTGTTTCACGGACTTAGAGAACTAAATGTCTTTCGGCGAAAGTGCTGTTTTCACAGTGCTAAGTACTCCCAACTCTATCAACAATGTAGGTTTTACCAGTTTTCTAAGTCTGTCTTATTTTCTTGTACTTATACTTGGAATTCTCTGTGTAAACCTCTGTAACTTTTCTAGGTAGATAAATCATTGTGTAGTTTCTATCGTTTCTATGTGTTACCAATCTTGAGAAACTCATACATTCTGTTATCACTGTTTCACGGACTTAGAAAACTAAAATTCTTTCGGCGAAAGTGCTGTTTTCACAGTGCTAAGTACTCCCAACTCTATCAACAATGTAGGTTTTTCCGGTTTTCTAAGTCTCTCTTATTTTCTTGTACTTAGACTTGGAATTCTCTGTGTAAGTCTCTGTAACTTTTCTAGGTAGATGAATCACTGTGTTCTTTCTCTTGTTTCTATCTGTTACCAATCTTGAGAAACTCATACATTCTCTGTTCACTATTTCCCAGTGCTAGAGAAGTAGATTTCTTTCTACGAAAGTGCTGTTTTCACAGTGCTATGTTCCGAACTCTATTAACAATGTAGGCTTTACCAGTTTTCTAAGTCTCTCTTATTTTCTTGTACTTATACTTGGTTTTCTCTGTGTAAACCTGTGTAACTTTTCTAGGTAGATGAATCACTGTTTACTTTCTCTTGTTTCTATCTGTTACCAATCTTGAGAAACTGAATACATTCTCTTTTCACTGTTTCACGGGCTTAGAAAACCAAATTTCTTTCTGCGAAAGTGCTGTGTTCACAGTGCTAAGTACTCCCAACTCTATAAACAATGTAGGTTTTACCGGTTTTCAAAGTCTCTCTTATTTTCTTGTACTAATACTTGGAATTCTCTGTGTAAACCTCTGTAACTTTTCTAGGTATGTGAATCACTGTATACTTTCTCTTGTTTCTATCTGTTACCAATCTTGAGAAACTCATACATTCTCTGTTCACTGTTTCACGGACTTAGAGAACTAAATGTCTTTCGGCGAAAGTGCTGTTTTCACAGTGCTAAGTACTCCCAACTCTATCAACAATGTAGGTTTTACCAGTTTTCTAAGTCTGTCTTATTTTCTTGTACTTATATTTGGAATTCTCTGTGTAAACCTCTGTAACTTTTCTAGGTAGATAAATCACTGTGTAGTTTCTCTTGTTTCTATCTGTTACCAATCTTGAGAAACTCATACATTCTGTCTTCACTGTTTCCCAGTGTTAGAGAAGTAGATTTCTTTCTGGGAAATTGCTGTTTTCACCGTGCTAAGTACTCCCAACTCTATCAACAATGTAGGTTTTACCGGATTTCAAAGTCTCTCTTATTTTCTTGTACTAATACTTGGAATTCTCTGTGTAAACCTCTGTAACTTTTCTAGGTAGATGAATCACTGTGTACTTTCTCTTGTTTCTATCTGTTACCAATCTTGAGAAACTCATACATTTTCTGTTCACTGTTTCACGGACTTAGAGAATTAAATGTCTTTCGGCGAAAGTGCTGTTTTCACAGTGCTAAGTACTCCCAACTCTATCAACAATGTAGGTTTTACCAGTTTTCTAAGTCTGTCTTATTTGCTTGTACTTATACTTGGAATTCTCTGTGTAAACCTCTGTAACTTTTCTAGGTAGATAAATCATTGTGTAGTTTCTATCGTTTCTATCTGTTACCAATCTTGAGAAACTCATACATTCTGTTATCACTGTTTCACGGACTTAGAAAACTAAATTTCTTTCGGCGAAAGTGGTGTTTTCACAGTGCTAAGTACTCCCAACTCTATCAACAATGTAGGTTTTTCCGGTTTTCTAAGTCTCTCTTATTTTCTTGTACTTAGACTTGGAATTCTCTGTGTAAGCCTCTGTAACTTTTCTAGGTAGATGAATCACTGTGTTCTTTCTCTTGTTTCTATCTGTTACCAATCTTGAGAAACTCATACATTCTCTGTTGACTATTTCCCAGTGCTAGAGAAGTAGATTTCTTTCTACGAAAGTGCTGTTTTCACAGTGCTAAGTACTCCCAACTCTATTAACAATGTAGGTTTTACCAGTTTTCTAAGTCTCTCTTATTTTCTTGTACTTATCCTTCTAATTCTCTATGTAAACCTCTGTAACTTTTCTAGGTAGATGAATCACTGTGTACTTTCTCTTGTTTCTGTCTCTTACCAATCTTGAGAAACTCATACATTCTCTGTTCACTGTTTCACGGACGTAGAGAACTAAATTTCTTTCGGCGAAAGTGCTGTTTTCACAGTGCTAAGTACTCCCAAACTTATCCACAATGTAGGTTTTGCCAGTTTTTTAATTCTTTCTTATTTTCTTGTACTTATTCTTGGAATTCTCTGTGTAAACCTCTGTAAATTTTCTAGGTAGATGAATCACTGTGTACTTTCTCTTGTTTCTATCTGTTACCAATCTTGAGAAACTCATACATTCTCTGTTCACTGTTTCAGGGACTTAGAGAACTAAATTTCTTTCGGCAAAAGTGCTGTTTTCACATTTGCTAAGTACTCCCAACTCTATCAACCATGTAGGTTTTACCAGTTTTCTAAGTCTCTCTTATTTTCTTGTACTTATACTTGGAATTCTCTGTGTAAACCTCTGTAACTTTTTTAGGTAATGAATCACTGTGTACTTTCTCTTGTTTCTATCTGTTACCAATCTTGAGAAACTGATACATTCTCTTTTCACTGTTTCTCAGACTTAGAGAACTAAATTTCTTTCGGCGAAAGTGCTGTTTTCACAGTGCTAAGTACTCCCAACTCTATCCACAATGTAGGTTTTACCAGTTTTCTAAGTCTCTCTTATTTTCTTGTACTTATACTTGGTTTTCTCTGTGTAAACCTCTGTAACTTTTCTAGGTAGATGAATAACTGTGTACTTTCTGATGTTTCTATCTGTTACCAATCTTGAGAAACTCATACATTTTCTGTTCACTGTTTCACGGACTTAGAGAACTAAATGTCTTTCGGCGAAAGTGCTGTTTTCACAGTGCTAAGTATTCCCAACTCTATCAACAATGTAGGTTTTACCAGTTTTCTAAGTCTGTCTTATTTTCTTGTACTTATACTTGGAATTCTCTGTGTAAACCTCTGTAACTTTTCTAGGTAGATAAATCACTGTGTAGTTTCTCTTGTTTCTATCTGTTACCAATCTTGAGAAACTCATACATTCTCTCTTCACTGTTTCCCAGTGTTAGAGAAGTAGATTTCTTTCTGGGAAATTGCTGTTTTCACCGTGCTAAGTACTCCCAACTCTATCAACAATGTAGGTTTTACCAGTTTTCTAAGTCCCTCCTATTTTCTTGTACTTATACTTGGAATTCTCTGTGTAAACCTCTGTAACTTTTCTAGGTAGATGAACCACTGTGTACTTTCTCTTGTTTCTATCTGTTACCAATCTTGAGAAACTGATACATTCTCTTTTCACTGTTTCACGGACTTAAATAACTAAATTTCTTTTGCCGAAAGTGCTGTTTTGACGGTGCTAAGTACTCCCAACTCTATCAACAATGTAGGTTTTACCAGTTTTCTAAGTCTCTCTTATTTTCTTGTACTTATACTTGGAATTCTCTGTGTAAACCTCTGTAACTTCTCTAGGTAGATGAATCACTGTGTACTTTCGCTTGTTTCTGTCTGTTACCAATCTTGAGAATCTCATACATTCTCTGTTCATCGTTTCCCAGTTTTAGAGAAGTAGATTTCTTTCTGGGAAAGTGCTGTTTTCACAGTGCTAAGTACTCCCAACTCTATCCACAATGTAGGTTTTACCAGTTTTCTAAGTCTCCCTTGTTTTCTTGTACTTATACTTGGAATTCTCTGTGTAAACCTCTGTAACTTCTCTGGGTATATGAATCACTGTGTACTTTCTCTTGTTTCTTTCTGTTACCAATCTTCAGAAACTCATACATTCTCTGTTCACTGTTTCCATGTGTTAGAGAAGTAGATTTCTTTCTGCGAAAGTGCTGTTTTCAGAGTGCTAAGTACTCCCACCTCTATCTACAATGTAGGTTTTACCAGTTTTCTAAGTCTCCCTTATTTTCTTGTACTTATACTTGGAATTCTCTGTGTAAACCTCTGTAACTTTTCTTGGTAGATGAATCACTGTGTACTTTCGCTTGTTTCTGTCTGTTACCAAACTTGAGAAACTCATACATTCTCTGTTCACTGTTTCACGGACTTAGAGAACTAAATTTCCTTCGGCGAAAGTTCTGTTTTCACAGTGCTAAGTACTCCCAACTCTATTAACAATGTAGGTTTTACCACTTTTCTAAGTCTCTCTTATTTTCTTGTACTTATTCTTGGAATTCTCTATGTAAACCTCCGTAACTTTTCTAGGAACATGAATCACTGGGTACTTTCTCTTGTTTCTATCTGTTACCAATCTTGAGAAACTCATACATTCTCTGTTCAGTGTTTCCCAGTCTTAGAGAAGTAGATTTCTTTCTGCGAAAGTGCTGTTTTCACAGTACTAAGTACTCCCAACTCTATCCACAATGTAGGTTTTACCAGTTTTCTAAGGTTCTCTTATTTTCTTGTACTTATACTTGGAATTCTCTGTGTAAACCTCTTTAACTTCTCTAGGTAGATGAATCACTGTGTACTTTCTGTCGTTTCTATCTGTTACCAATCTTGAGAAACTCATACATTCTCTGTTCACCGTTTCCCAGTCTTAGAGAAGTAGATTTCTTTCTGGGAAAACGCTATTTTCACAGTGCTAAATACACCCAACTCTATCCACAACGTAGGTTTTAACATTTTTCTAAGTCTTTCTTGTTTTCTTGTACTTATACTTGGAATTCTCTGTGTAAACCTCCGTAACTTTTCTAGGTAGATGAATCACTGTGTACTTTCTCTTGTTTCTATCTGTTACCAATCTTGAGAAACTCATACATTCTCTGTTCACTGTTTCACGGACTTGGAGAAGTAAATTTCTTTCTGCGAAAGGGCTGTTTTCACAGTGCTAAGTACTCCCAACTCTATCAACAATATAGGTTTTAGCAGTTTTCTAAGTCTCTCTTATTTTCTTGTACTTATACTTCGTTTTCTCTGTGTAAACCTCTGTAACTTTTGTAGGTAGATGAATCACTGTGTACTTTCTCTTGTTTCTATCTGTTACCAATCTTGAGATACTCATACATTTTCTGTTCACTGTTTCACGGACTTAGAGAACTAAATTTCTTTCGGCGAAAGTGCTGTTTTCACAGTGCTAAGTACTCCCAACTCTATCCACAATGTAGGTTTTACCAGTTTTCTAACTCTCTCTTATTTTCTTGTACTTATACTTGGAATTCTCTGTGTAAACCTCTGTAACTTTTCTAGGTAGATGAATAACTGTTTAGTTTCTCTTGTTTCTGTCTGTTACCAATCTTGAGAAACTGATACATTCTCTTTTCACTGTTTCACGGACTTAGAAAACTAAATTTCTTTCGGCGAAAGTGCTGTTTTCACAGTGCTAAGTACTCCAAACTCTATCAACAATGTAGGTTTTACCGGTTTTCTAAGTCTCTCTTATTTTCTTGTACTAATACTTGGAATTCTCTGTGTGAACCTCTGTAACTTTTCTAGGTAGATGAATCACTGTGTACTTTCTCTTGTTTCTATCTGTTACCAATCTTGAGAAACTCAAAGATTCTCTGTTGACCGTTTTCCAGTAATAGAGAAGTAGATTTCTTTCTGGGAAAGTGGTGTTTTCACAGTGCTAAGTACTCCCAACTCTATTAACAATGTAGGTTTTACCTGTTTTCTAAGTCTCTCTTATTTTCTTGTACTCATCCTTGGAATTCTCTATGTAAACCTCTGTAACTTTTCTAGGTAGATGAATCACTGTGTACTTTCTCTTGTTTCTATCTGTTACCAATCTTGAGAAACTCATACATTCTCTGTTCACTGTTTCTCAGTCTTAGAGAAGTAGATTTCTTTCTGCGAAAGTGCTGTTTTCACAGTGCTGAGTACTCCCAACTCTATCCACAATGTAGGTTTTACCAGTTTTCTAAGTCTCTCTTATTTTCTTGTACTTATACTTGGAATTCTCTGTGTAAACCTCTGTAACTTTTCTAGGTAGATGAATCACTGTGTACTTTCTCTTGTTTCTATCTGTTACCAATCTTGAGAAACTGATACATTCTCTTTTCACAGTTTCACGGACTCAGAGAACTAAATTTCTTTCGGCGAAAGTGCTGTTTTCACAGTGCTAAGTACTCCCAACTCTATCAACAATGTAGGTTTTAACAGTTTTCTAAGTCTCTCTTATTTTCTTGTACCTATACTTGGAATTCTCTGTGTAAACCTCTGTAACTTCTCTAGGTAGATGAATCACTGTGTACTTTCTCTTGTTTCTTTCTGTTACCAATCTTGAGAAACTCATACATTCTCTATTCACTGTTTCCCAGTCTGAGAGAAGTAGATTTCTTTCTGCGAAAGTGCTGTTTTCACAATGCTAAGTACTCCAAACTCTATCAACAATGTAGGTTTTACCAGTTTTCTAAGTCTCCCTTATTTTCTTGTACTTATACTTGGAATTCTCTGTGTAAACCTCTGTAACTTTTCTAGGTAGATGAATCACTGTGTACTTTCGCTTGTTTCTGTCTGTTACCAAAGTTGAGAAACTCATACATTCTCTGTTCACTGTTTCACGGACTTAGAGAACTAAATTTTCTTCGGCGAAAGTGCTGTTTTCACAGTGCTAAGTACTCCCAACTCTATCAACAATGTAGGTTTTACCAGTTTTCTAAGTCTCTTTTATTTTCTTGTACTTATACTTGGAATTCTCTGTGTAAACCTCTGTAACTTCTCTAGGTAGATGAATCACTGTGTACTTTCTCTTGTTTCTATCTGTTAACAATCTAGAGAAACTCATACATTCTCTGTTCACTGTTTCCCAGTCTTAGAGAAGTAGATTTCTTTCTGCCAAAGTGCTGTTTTCACAGTGCTAAGTACTCCCAACTCTATCCACAATGTAGGTTTTACCACTTTTCTAAGTTTCTCTTATTTTCTTGTACTTATACTTGGAATACTCTGTGTAAACCTCTGTAACTTCTCCAGGTAGATGAATCACTGTGTACTTTCTCTCGTTTCTATCTGTTACCAATCTTGAGAAAATCGTACATTCTCTGTTCACCGTTTCCCAGTCTTAGAGAAGTAGATTTCTTTCTGGGAAAACGCTATTTTCACAGTGCTAAATACACCCAACTCTATCCACAATGTAGGTTTTACCAGTTTTCTAAGTCTTTCTTGTTTTCTTGTACTTATACTTGGAATTCTCTGTGTAAACCTCCGTAACTTTTCTAGGTAGATGAATCACTGTGTACTTTCTCTTGTTTCTATCTGTTACCATTCTTGAGTAACTCATACATTCTCTGTTCACTGTTTCACAGACGTGGAGAACTAAATTTCTATCGGCGAAAGTGCTGTTTTCACAGTGCTAAGTACTCCCAACTCTATCCACAATGTAGGTTTTACCAGTTTTCTAAGTCCCTCTTATTTTCTTGTACTTATACTTGGAATTCTCTGTGTAAACTTCTGTAACCTTTCTAGGTAGATTAATCACTGTTTACTTTCTCTTCTTTCTGTTACCAATCTTGAGAAAGTGATACATTCTCTTTTCACTGTTTCACGGACTTAGAAAACTAAATTTCTTTCGCCGAAAGTGCTGTTTTCACAGTGCTAAGTACTCCCAACTCTATCAACACTGTAGGTTTTACCAGTTTTCTAAGTCTCTCTTATTTTCTTGGACTTAAACATGTACTTCTCTGTGTAAACTTCTGTAACTTCTCTAGGTGTATGAATCACTGTGTACTTTCGCTTGTTTCTATCTGTTACCAGTCTTGAGCAACTCATACATTCTCTATTCATTGTTTCCCAGTCTTAGAGAAGTAGATGTCTTTCTGCAAAAGTGCTGTTTTCACAGTGCTAAGTACTCCCAACTCTATCAACAATGTAGGTTTTACCAGTTTTCTAAGTCTCTCTTATTTTCTTGTACTTATACTTGGTTTTCTCTGTGTGAACCTCTGTAACTCTTCTAGGTAGATGAATCACTGTGTACTTTCTCTTCTTTCTATCTGTTACCAATCTTGAGAAACTCTTACATTTTCTGTTCACTGTTTCACGGACTTAGAGAACTAAATTTCTTTCGGCGAAAGTGCTGTTTTCACAGTGCTAAGTACTCCCAACTCTATCAACAATGTAGGTTTTACCAGTTTTCTAAGTCTGTCTTATTGTCTTGTACTTATACTTGGAATTCTCTGTGTGAACCTCTGTAACTTTTCTAGGTAGATAAATCACTGTGTAGTTTCTCTCGTTTCTATCTGTTACCAATCTTCAGAAACTCATACATTCTCTTTTCACTCTTTCACGGACTTAGAAAACTAAATTTCTTTCGGCGAAAGTGCTGTTTTCACAGTGCTAAGTACTCCCAACTCTATCAACAATGTAGGTTTTACCGGTTTTCTAAGTCTCTTATTTTCTTGTACTTATACTTGGAATTCTCTGTGTAAACCTCTGTAACTTTTCTAGCTAGATGAATCACTGTGTACTTTCTCTTGTTTCTATCTGTTACCAATCATGAGAAACTCATACATTCTCTGTTCACTATTTCCCAGTGCTAGAGAAGTAGATTTCTTTCTGTCAAAGTGCTGTTTTCACAGTGCTAAGTACTCCCAACTCTATCAACAATGTAGGTTTTACCAGTTTTCTAAGTCTCTCTTATTTTCTTGTACTTATACTTCGAATTCTCTGTGTAAACCTCTGTAACTTTTTTAGGTAGATGAATCACGGTGTACTTTCTCTTGTTTCTATCTGTTACCAATCTTGAGAATCTGATACATTCTCTTTTCACTGTTTCTCGGACTTAGAGAACTAAATTTCTTTCGGCGAAAGTGCTGTTTTCACAGTGCTAAGTACTCCCAACTCTATCAACAATGTAGGTTTTGCCAGTTTTCTAAGTCTCTCTTATTTTCTTGTACTTATACTTGGTTTTCTCTGTGTAAACCTCTGTAACTTTCCTAGGTAGATGAATCACTGTGTACTTTCTCTTGTTTCTATCTGTTACCAATCTTGAGAAACTCTTACATTTTCTGTTCACTGTTTCACGGACTTAGAGAACTAAATTTCTTTCGGCGAAAGTGCTGTTTTCACAGTGCTAAGTACTCCCAACTCTATCAACAATGTAGGTTTTACCAGTTTTCTAAGTCTGTCTTATTTTCTTGTACTTATACTTGGAATTCTCTGTGTGAACCTCTGTAACTTTTCTAGGTAGATAAATCACTGTGTAGTTTCTCTCGTTTCTATCTGTTACCAATCTTCAGAAACTCATACATTCTCTTTTCACTGTTTCACGGACTTAGAAAACTAAATTTCTTTCGGCGAAAGTGCTGTTTTCACAGTGCTAAGTACTCCCAACTCTATCAGCAATGTAGGTTTTACCGGTTTTCTAAGTCTCTTATTTTCTTGTACTTATACTTGGAATTCTCTGTGTAAACCTCTGTAACTTTTCTAGGTAGATGAATCACTGTGTACTTTCTCTTGTTTCTATCTGTTACCAATCTTGAGAAACTCATACATTCTCTGTTCACTATTTCCCAGTGCTAGAGAAGTAGATTTCTGTCTGCGAAAGTGCTCTTTTCACAGTGCTAAGTACTCCCAACTCTATCCACAATGTAGGTTTTACCAGTTTTCTAAGTCTCTCTTATTTTCTTGTACTTATAATTGGAATTCTCTGTGTAAACCTCTGTAACTTCTCTAGGTAGATGAATCACTGTGTACTTTCTCTCGTTTCTATCTGTTACCAATCTTGAGAAACTCATACATTCTCTGTTCACCGTTTCCCAGTCTTAGAGAAGTAGATTTCTTTCTGCGAAAGTGCCGTTTTCACAGTGCTAAGTACTCCCAACTGTATCGACAATGTAGGTTTTACCAGATTTCTAAGTCTCTCTTATTTTCTTGTACTTATACATGGAATTCTCTGAGTAAACTTCTGTAACCTCTCTAGGTAGATTAATCACTGTGTACTTTCTCTTGTTTCTATCTGTTACCAATCTTGAGAAACTCATACGTTCTCTCTTCACTGTTTCCCAGTGTTAGAGAAGTAGATTTCTTTCTGGGAAAGTGCTGTTTTCACCGTGCTAAGTACTCCCAACTCTATCCACAATGTAGGTTTTACCAGTTTTCTAAGTCTCTCTTATTTTCTTGTACTTATCCTTGGAATTCTCTGTGTAAACCTCTGTAACTTTTCTAGGTAGATGAATCACTGTGTACTTTCTCTTGTTTCTATCTGTTACCAATCTTGAGAAACTCTTACATTTTCTGTTCACTGTTTCCCAGTCTTAGGGAAGTAGATTTCTTTCTGCCAAAGTGCTGTTTTCACAGTGCTAAGTACTCCCAACTCTATCAACAATGTAGGTTTTACCAGTTTTCTAAGTCTCTCTTATTTTCTTGTACTTATACTTGGTTTTCTCTGTGTAAACCTCTGTAACTTTTCTAGGTAGATAAATCACTGTGTACTTTCTCTTGTTTCTATCTGTTACCAATCTTCAGAAACTGATACATTCTCTTTTCACTGTTTCACGGACTTAGAAAACTAAATTTCTTTCTGCGAAACTGCGGTTTTCACAGTGCTAAGTACTCCCAACTCTATCAACAATGTAGGTTTTACCGGTTTTCAAAGTCTCTCTTATTTTCTTGTACTTATACTTGGAATTCTCTGTGTAAACCTCTGTAACTTTTCTAGGTAGATGAATCACTGTGTACTTTTGCTTGTTTCTGTCTGTTACCAAACTTGAGAAACTCATACATTCTCTGTTCACTGTTTCACGGACTTAGAGAACTAAATTTCCTTCGGCGAAAGTGCTGTTTTCACAGTGCTAAGTACTCCCAACTCTATCCACAATGTAGGTTTTACCAGTTTTCTAAGTCTCTCTTATTTTCTTGTACTTATACTTGGTTTTCTCTGTGTAAACCTCTGTAACTTTTCTAGGTAGATGAATCACTGTGTACTTTCTGATGTTTCTATCTGTTACCAATCTTGAGAAACTCATACATTTTGTGTTCAGTTTCACGGACTTAGAGAACTAAATGTCTTTCGGCGAAAGTGCTGTTTTCACAGTGCTAAGTACTCCCAACTCTATCAACAATGTAGGTTTTACCAGTTTTCTAAGTCTCTCTTATTTTCTTGTACTTATACTTGGAATTCTCTGTGTAAACCTCTGTAACTTTTCTACGTAGATAAATCACTGTGTAGTTTCCCTTGTTTCTATCTGTTACCAATCTTGAGAAACTCATACATTCTCTGTTCAGTATTTCCCAGGCTTAGAGAAGTAGATTTCTTTCTGCGAAAGTGCTGTTTTCACAGTGCTAAGTACTCCCAACTCTATCCACAATGTAGGTTTTACCAGTTTTCTAAGTTTCTCTTATTTTCTTGTACTTATACTTGGAATTCTCTGTGTAAACCTCTGTAACTTCTCTAGGTAGATGAATCACTGTGTACTTTCTCTTGTTTCTATCTGTTACCAATCTTGAGAAAATCGTACATTCTCTGTTCACCGTTTCCCAGTATTAGAGAAGTAGATTTCTTTCTGGGAAAACGCTTTTTTCACAGTGCTAAATACACCCAACTCTATCCACAATGTAGGTTTTACCAGTTTTCTAAGTCTTTCTTGTTTTCTTGTACTTATACTTGGAATTCTCTGTGTAAACCTCCGTAACTTTTCTAGGTAGATGAATCACTGTGTACTTTCTCTTGTTTCTATCTGTTACCATTCTTGAGAACTCATACATTCTCTGTTCACTGTTTCACAGACTTGGAGAACTAAATTTCTTTCTGCGAAAGTGCTGTTTTCACAGTGCTAAGTACTCCCAACTCTATCAACAATGTAGGTTTTAGCAGTTTTCTAAGTCTCTCTTATTTTCTTGTACTTAAACTTGGTTTTCTCTGTGTAAACCTCTGTAACTTGTGTAGGTAGATGAATCAATGTGTACTTTCTCTTGTTTCTATCTGTTACCAATCTTGAGAAACTCATACATTTTCTGTTCACTGTTTCACGGACTAGAGAACTAAATTTCTTTCGGCGAAAGTGCTGTTTTCACAGTGCTAAGTACTCCCAACTCTATCCACAATGTAGGTTTTACCAGTTTTCTAACTCTCTCTTATTTTCTTGTACTTATACTTGGAATTCTCTGTGTAAACCTCTGTAACTTCTCTAGGTAGATGAATCACTGTGTACTTTCTCTGGTTTCTATCTGTTACCAATCTTGAGAAACTCATACATTCTCTGTTCACCGTTTCCCAGTCTTAGAGAGGTAGATTTCTTTCTGGGAAAATGCCGTTTTCACAGTGCTAAGTACTCCCAACTGTATCGACAATGTAGGTTTTACCAGTTTTCAAAGTCGCTCTTATTTTCTTGTACTTATACATGCAATTCTCTGAGTAAACTTCTGTAACTTCTCTAGGTAGATTAATCACTGTGTACTTTCTCTTGTTTCTATCTGTTACCAATCTTGAGAAACTCATACATTCTCTCTTCACTGTTTCCCAGTGTTAGAGAAGTAGATTTCTTTCTGGGAAAGTGCTGTTTTCACCGTGCTAAGTACTCCCAACTCTATCAACAATGTAGGTTTTACCAGTTTTCTAAGTCCCTCTTATTTTCTTGTACTTATACTTGGAATTCTCTGTGTAAACTTCTGTAACTTTTCTAGGTAGATGAATTACTGTGTACTTTCTCTTGTTTCTGTTACCAATCTTGAGAAACTGATACATTCTCTTTTCACTGTTTCACGGACTTAGAAAACTAAATTTCTTTCGCCGAAAGTGCTGTTTTCACAGTGCTAAGTACTCCCAACTCTATCAACACTGTAGGTTTTACCAGTTTTCTAAGTCTCTCTTATTTTCTTGTACTTATACTTGGAATTCTCTCTGTAAACATCTGTAACTTTTCTAGGTAGATGAATCACTGTGTACTTTCTCTTGTTTCTATCTGTTACCAATCTTGAGAAACTCATACATTCTCTGTTCACTATTTCCCAGTGCTAGAGAAGTAGATTTCTTTCTGCGAAAGTGCTGTTTTCACAGTACTAAGTACTCCCAACTCTATTAACAATGTAGGTTTCACCAGTTTTCTAAGTCTCTCTTATTTTCTTGTACATATCCTTGGTATTCTCTATGTAAACCTCTGTAACTTTTCTAGGTAGATGAATCACTGTGTACTTTCTCTTGTTTATATCTGTTACCAAACTTGAGAAACTCATACATTCTCTGTTCACTGTTTCACGGACTTAGAGAACTAAATTTCCTTCGGCGAAAGTGCTGTTTTCACAGTGCTAAGTACTCCCAACTCTATCCACAATGTAGGTTTTACCAGTTTTCTAAGTCTCTCTTATTTTCTTGTACTTATACTTGGTTTTCTCTGTGTAAACCTCTGTAACTTTTCTAGGTAGATGAATCACTGTGTACTTTCTGATGTTTCTATCTGTTACCAATCTTGAGAAACTCATACATTTTGTGTTCACTGTTTCACGGACTTAGAGAACTAAATGTCTTTCGGCGAAGGTGCTGTTTTCACAGTGCTAAGTACTCCCAACTCTATCAACAATGTAGGTTTTACCAGTTTTCTAAGTCTCTCTTATTTTCTTGTACTTATACTTGGAATTCTCTGTGTAAACCTCTGTAACTTTTCTACGTAGATAAATCACTGTGTAGTTTCTCTTGTTTCTATGTGTTACCAATCTTGAGAAACTCATACATTCTCTGTTCAGTATTTCCCAGGCTTAGAGAAGTAGATTTCTTTCTGCGAAAGTGCTGTTTTCACAGTGCTAAGTACTCCCAACTCTATCCACAATGTAGGTTTTACCAGTTTTCTAAGTTTCTCTTATTTTCTTGTACTTATACTTGGAATTCTCTGTGTAAACCTCTGTAACTTCTCTAGGTAGATGAATCACTGTGTACTTTCTCTCGTTTCTATCTGTTACCAATCTTGAGAAAATCGTACATTCTCTGTTCACCGTTTGCCAGTATTAGAGAAGTAGATTTCTTTCTGGGAAAACGCTATTTTCACAGTGCTAAATACACCCAACTCTATCCACAATGTAGGTTTTACCAGTTTTCTAAGTCTTTCTTGTTTTCTTGTACTTATACTTGGAATTCTCTGTGTAAACCTCCGTAACTTTTCTAGGTAGATGAATCACTGTGTACTTTCTCTTGTTTCTATCTGTTACCATTCTTGAGAAACTCATACATTCTCTGTTCACTGTTTCACAGACTTGGAGAACTAAATTTCTTTCTGCGAAAGTGCTGTTTTCACAGTGCTAAGTACTCCCAACTCTATCAACAATGTAGGTTTTAGCAGTTTTCTAAGTCTCTCTTATTTTCTTGTACTTAAACTTGGTTTTCTCTGTGTAAACCTCTGTAACTTGTGTAGGTAGATGAATCAATGTGTACTTTCTCTTGTTTCTATCTGTTACCAATCTTGAGAAACTCATACATTTTCTGTTCACTGTTTCACGGACTTAGAGAACTAAATTTCTTTCGGCGAAAGTGCTGTTTTCACAGTGCTAAGTACTCCCAACTCTATCCACAATGTAGGTTTTACCAGTTTTCTAACTCTCTCTTATTTTCTTGTACTTATACTTGGAATTCTCTGTGTAAACCTCTGTAACTTCTCTAGGTAGATGAATCACTGTGTACTTTCTCTGCTTTCTATCTGTTACCAATCTTGAGAAACTCATACATTCTCTGTTCACCGTTTCCCAGTCTTAGAGAGGTAGATTTCTTTCTGGGAAAGTGCCGTTTTCACAGTGCTAAGTACTCCCAACTGTATCGACAATGTAGGTTTTACCAGTTTTCAAAGTCGCTCTTATTTTCTTGTACTTATACATGGAATTCTCTGAGTAAACTTCTGTAACTTCTCTAGGTAGATTAATCACTGTGTACTTTCTCTTGTTTCTATCTGTTACCAATCTTGAGAAACTCATACATTCTCTCTTCACTGTTTCCCAGTGTTAGAGAAGTAGATTTCTTTCTGGGAAAGTGCTGTTTTCACCGTGCTAAGTACTCCCAACTCTATCAACAATGTAGGTTTTACCAGTTTTCTAAGTCCCTCTTATTTTCTTGTACTTATACTTGGAATTCTCTGTGTAAACTTCTGTAACTTTTCTAGGTAGATGAATTACTGTGTACTTTCTCTTGTTTCTGTTACCAATCTTGAGAAACTGATACATTCTCTTTTCACTGTTTCACGGACTTAGAAAACTAAATTTCTTTCGCCGAAAGTGCTGTTTTCACTGTGCTAAGTACTCCCAACTCTATCAACACTGTAGGTTTTACCAGTTTTCTAAGTCTCTCGTATTTTCTTGTACTTATACTTGGAATTCTCTGTGTAAACTTCTGTAACTTTTCTAGGTAGATGAATCACTGTGTACTTTCTCTTGTTTCTATCTGTTACCAATCTTGAGAAACTCATACATTCTCTGTTCACTATTTCCCAGTGCTAGAGAAGTAGATTTCTTTCTGCGAAAGTGCTGTTTTCACAGTACTAAGTACTCCCAACTCTATTAACAATGTAGGTTTCACCAGTTTTCTAAGTCTCTCTTATTTTCTTGTACATATCCTTGGTATTCTCTATGTAAACCTCTGTAACTTTTCTAGGTAGATGAATCACTGTGTACTTTCTCTTGTTTCTATCTGTTACCAATCTTCAGAAACTCATACATTCTCTGTTCACTGTTTCACGGACGTAGAGAACTAAATTTCTTTCGGCGAAAGTGCTGTTTTCACAGTGCTAAGTACTCCCAACCTTATCCACAATGTAGATTTTGCCAGTTTTCTAATTCTTTCTTATTTTCTTGTACTTATTCTTGGAATTCTCTGTGTAAACCTCTGTAAATTTCTAGGTAGATGAATCACTGTGTACTTTCTCTTGTTTCTATCTGTTACCAATCTTGAGAAACTCATACCTTCTCTGTTCACTGTTTCAGGGACTTAGAGAACTAAATTTCTTTCGGCGAGAGTGCTGTTTTCACAGTGCTAAGTACTCCCAACTCTATCAACCATGTAGGTTTTACCAGTTTTTTAAGTCTCTCTTATTTTCTTGTACTTATACTTGGAATTCTCTGTGTAAACCTCTGTAACTTTTTTAGGTAGATGAATCACGGTGTACTTCTCTTGTTTCTATCTGTTACCAATCTTGTGAAACTGATACATTCTCTTTTCACTGTTTCTCGGACTTAGAGAACTAAATTTCTTTCAGCGAAAGTGCTGTTTTCACAGTGCTAAGTACTCCCAACTCTATCAACAATGTAGGTTTTGCCAGTTTTCTAAGTCTCTCTTATTTTCTTGTACTTATACTTGGAATTCTTTGTGTAAACCTCTGTAACTTCTCTAGGTAGATGAATCACTGTGTACTCTCTCTTGTTTCTATCTGTTACCAATCTTGAGAAACTCATACATTCTCTGTTCACTGTTTCCGGGACTTAGAGAACTAAATTTCTTTCGGCGAAAGTGCTGTTTTCACAGTGCTAAGTACTCCCAACACTATCCACAATGTAGGTTATACCAGTTTTCTAAGTCTCTCTTATTTTCTTGTACTTATACTTGGAATTCTTTGTGTAAACTTCTGTAACTTGTCTAGGTAGATGAATCACTGTGTACTTTCTCTTGTTTCTATCTGTTACCAATCTTGAGAAACTCATACATTCTCTGTTCACTGTTTCCCAGTCTTAGAGAAGTAGATTTCTTTCTGCGAAAGTGCTCTTTTCACAGTGCTAAGTACTCCCAACTCTCTCCACAATGTAGGTTTTACCAGTTTTCTAAGTCTCTCTTATTTTCTTGTACTTATACTTGGAATTCTCTGTGTAAACCTCTGTAACTTCTCTAGGTAGATGAATCACTGTGTACTTTCTCTTGTTTCTATCTGTTACCAATCTTGAGAAACTCATACATTCTCTGTTCACCGTTTCCCAGTCTTAGAGAAGTAGATTTCTTTCTGGGAAAGTGCCGTTTTCACAGTGCTAAGTACTCCCAACTGTATCGACAATGTAGGTTTTACCAGTTTTCTAAGTCTCTCTTATTTTCTTGTACTTATACATGGAATTCTCTGAGTAAACTTCTGTAACTTCTCTAGGTAGATTAATCACTGTGTACTTTCTCTTGTTTCTATCTGTTACCAATCTTGAGAAACTCATACATTCTCTCTTCACTGATTCCCAGTGTTAGAGAAGTAGATTTCTTTCTGGGAAAGTGCTGTTTTCACCGTGCTAAGTACTCCCAACACTATCCACAATGTAGGTTTTACCAGTTTTCTAAGTCTCCTTTATTTTCTTGTACTTATCCTTGGAATTCTCTGTGTAAACCTCTGTAACTTTTCTAGGTAGATAAATCACTGTGTACTTTCGCATGTTTCTGTCTGTTACCAAACTTGAGAAACTCATACATTCTCTGTTCACTGTTTCACGGACTTAGAGAACTAAATTTCCTTCGGCGAAAGTGCTGTTTTCACAGTGCTAAGTACTCCCAACTCTATCAACAATGTAGGTTTTACCAGTTTTCTAAGTCTCTCTTATTTTCTTGTACTTATACTTGGAATTCTCTGTGTAAACCTCTGTAACTTCTCTAGGTAGATGAATCACTGTGTACTTTCTCTTGTTTTTATCTGTTACAAATCTAGAGAAACTCATACATTCTCTGTTCACTGTTTCCCAGTCTTAGAGAAGTAGATTTCTTTCTGCCAAAGTGCTGTTTTCACAGTGCTAAGTACTCCCAACTCTATCAACAATGTAGGTTTTACCAGTTTTCTAAGTCTCTCTTATTTTCTTGTACTTATACTTGGTTTTCTCTGTGTAAACCTCTGTAACTTTTCTAGGTAGATGAATCACTGTGTACTTTCTCTTGTTTCTATCTGTTACCAATCTTGAGAAACTGATACATTCTCTTTTCACTGTTTCACGGACTTAGAAAAGTAAATTTCTTTCTGCGAAAGTGCTGTTTTCACAGTGCTAAGTACTCCCAACTCTATCAACATTGTAGGTTATACCGGTTTTCAAACTCTCTCTTATTCTCTTGTACTAATACTTGGAATTCTCTGTGTAAACCTCTGTAACTTTTCTAGGTAGATGAATCACTGTCTACTTTCTCTTGTTTCTATCTGTTACCAATCTTGAGAAACTCATACATTTTCTGTTCACTGTTTCACGGACTTAGAGTACTAAATTTCTTTCGGCGAAAGTGCTGTTTTCACAGTGCTAAGTACTCCCAACTCTATTAACAATGTAGGTTTTACCAGTTTTCTAAGTCTCTCTTATTTTCTTGTACTTATCCTTGGAATTCTCTATGTAAACCTCTGTAACTTTTCTAGGTATATGAATCACTGTGGACTTTCTCTTGTTTCTATCTGTTACCAATCTTGAGAAACTCATACATTTTCTGTTCACTGTTTCACGGACTTAGAGAACTAAATTTCTTTCGGCGAAAGTGCTGTTTTCACAGTGCTAAGTACTCCCAACTCTATTAACAATTTAGGTTTTACCAGTTTTCTAAGTCTCTCTTATTTTCTTGTACTTATCCTTGGAATTCTCTATGTAAACTTCTGTAACTTTTCTAGGTACATGAATCACTGGGTACTTTCTCTTGTTTCTATGTGTTACCAATCTTGAGAAACTCATACATTCTCTGTTCAGTGTTTCCCAGTCTTAGAGAAGTAGATTTCTTTCTGGGAAAACGCTATTTTCACAGTGCTAAATACACCCAACTCTATCCACAATGTAGGTTTTACCAGTTTTCTAAGTCTTTCTTGTTTTCTTGTACTTATACTTGGAATTCTCTGTGTAAACCTCCGTAACTTTTCTAGGTAGATGAATCACTGTGTACTTTCTCTTGTTTCTATCTGTTACCACTCTTGAGAAACTCATACATTCTCTGTTCACTGTTTCATGTACTTGGAGAACTAAATTTCTTTCTGCGAAAGTGCTGTTTTCACAGTGCTAAGTACTCCCAACTCTATCCACAATGTAGGTTTTAGCAGTTTTCTAAGTCTCTCTTATTTTCTTGTACTTATACTTGGTTTTCTCTGTGTAAACCTCTGTAACTTGTGTAGGTAGATGAATCACTGTGTACTTTCTCTTGTTTCTATCTGTTACCAATCTTGAGAAACTGATACATTCTCTTTTCACTGTTTCACGGACTTAGAAAACTAAATTTCTTTCTGCGAAAGTGCTGTTTTCACATTGCTAAGTACTCCCAACTCTATCAACAATGTAGGGTTTACCGGTTTTCAAAGTCTCTCTTATTTTCTTGTACTTATACTTGGAATTCTCTGTGTAAACCTCTGTAACTTTTCTAGGTAGATAAATCACTGTGTAGTTTCTCTTGTTTCTATCTGTTACCAATCTTGAGAAACTCATACATTCTCTGTTCACTATTTCCCAGTGCTAGAGAAGTAGATTTCTTTCTGCGAAAGTGCTGTTTTCACAGTGCTAAGTACTCCCAACTCTATTAACAATGTAGGTTTTACCAGTTTTCTAAGTCTCTCGTATTTTCTTGTACTTATCCTTGGAATTCTCTATGTAAACCTCTGTAACTATTCTAGGTAGATGAATCACTGTGTACTTTCTCTTGTTTCTATCTGTTACCAATCTTGAGAAACTCATACATTCTCTATTCACTGTTTCACGGACTTAGAGAACTAAATTTCTTTCGGCGAAAGTGCTGTTTTCACAGTGCTAAGTACTCCCAACACTATCCACAATGTAGGTTTTACCAGTTTTCTAAGTCTCTCTTATTTTCTTGTACTTATACTTGGAATTCTTTGTGTAAACTTCTGTAACTTCTCTAGGTATATGAATCACTGTGTACTTTCTCTTGTTTCTATCTGTTACCAATCTTGAGAAACTCATACATTCTCTGTTCACTGTTTCCAAGTCTTAGAGAAGTAGATTTCTTTCTGCGAAAGTGCTGTTTTCACAGTGCTAAGTACTCCCAACTCTATCCACAATGTAGGTTTTACCAGTTTTCTAAGTCTCTCTTATTTTCTTGTACTTATACTTGGAATTCTCTGTGTAAACCTCTGTAACTTCTCTAGGTAGATGAATCACTGTGTACTTTCTCTCGTTTCTATCTGTTACCAATCTTGAGAGACTCATACATTTTCTGTTCACCGTTTCCCAGTCTTAGAGAAGTATATTTCTTTCTCGGAAAGTGCCGTTTTCACAGTGCTAAGTACTCCCAACTGTATCGACAATGTAGGTTTTACCAGTTTTCTAAGTCTCTCTTATTTTCTTGTACTTATACATGGAATTCTCTGAGTAAACTTCTGTACCTTCTCTAGGTAGATTAATCACTGTGTACTTTCTCTTGTTTCTATCTGTTACCAATCTTGAGAAACTCATACATTCTCTCTTCACTGTTTCCCAGTGTTAGAGAAGTAGATTTCTTTCTGGGAAAGTGCTGTTTTCACCGTGCTAAGTACTCCCAACTCTATCAACAATGTAGGTTTTACCAGTTTTCTAAGTCTCTCTTATTTTCTTGTACTTATACTTGGAATTCTCTGTGTAAACCTCTGTAACATTTCTAGGTAGATGTATCACTGTGTACTTTCTCTTGTTTCTATCTGTTACCAATCTTGAGAAACTGATACATTCTCTTTTCACTGTTTCACGGACTTAGAGAACTAAATTTCTTTCGGCGAAAGTGCTGGTTTCACAGTGCTAAGTACTCCCAACTCTACCAACAATGTAGGTTTTACCAGTTTTCTAAGTCTCCTTTATTTTCTTGTACTTATCCTTGGAATTCTCTGTGTAAATCTCTGTAACTTTTCTTAGTAGATGAATCACTGTGTACTTTCGCTTTTTTCTGTCTGTTACCAAACTTGTGAAACTCATAAATTCTCTGTTCACTGTTTCACGGACTCAGAGAACTAAATTTCCTTCGGCGAAAGTGCTGTTTTCACAGTGCTAAGTACTCCCAACTCTATCAACAATGTAGGTTTTACCAGTTTTCTAAGTCTCTCTTATTTTCTTGTACTTATACTTGGAATTCTCTGTGTAAACCTCTGTAACTTATCTAGGTAGATGAATCACTGTGTACTTTCTCTTGTTTCTATCTGTTACCAATCTTGAGAAACTCATACATTCTCTGTTCACTGTTTCCCAGTCTTAGGGAAGTAGATTTCTTTCTGCCAAAGTGCTGTTTTCACAGTGCTAAGTACTCCCAACTCTATCAACAATGTAGGTTTTACCAGTTTTCTAAGTCTCTCTTATTTTCTTGTACTTATACTTGGTTTTGTCTGTGTAAACCTCTGTAACTTTTCTAGGTAGATGAATCACTGTGTATTTTCTCTTGTTTCTATCTGTTACCAATCTTGAGAAACTGATACATTCTCTTTTCACTGTTTCACGGACTTAGAAAACTAAATTTCTTTCTGCGAAAGTGCGGTTTTCACAGTGCTAAGTACTCCCAACTCTATCAACAATGTAGGTTTTACCGGTTTTCAAAGTCTCTCTTATTTTCTTGTACTAATACTTGGAATTCTCTTTGTAAACCTCTGTAACTTTTCTAGGTAGATGAATCACTGTGTACTTTCTCTTGTTTCTATCTGTTACCAATCTTGAGAAACTCATACGTTCTCTGTTCACTGTTTCACGGACTTAGAGAAGTAAATTTCTTTCGGCGAAAGTGCTGTTTTCACAGTGCTAAGTACTCACAACACTATCCACAATGTAGGTTTTACCAGTTTTCTAAGTCTCTCTTATTTTCTTGTACTTATACTTGGAATTCTTTGTGTAAACTTCTGTAACTTCTCTAGGTATATGAATCACTGTGTCCTTTCTCTTGTTTCTATCTATTACCAATCTTGAGAAACTCATACATTCTCTGTTCACTGTTTCCCAGTCTTAGAGAAGTAGATTTCTTTCTGCGAAAGTGCTGTTTTCACAGTGCTAAGTACTCCCAACTCTTTCCACAATGTAGGTTTTACCAGTTTTCTAAGTCTCTCTTATTTTCTTGTACTTATACTTGGAATTCTCTGTGTAAACCTCTGTAACTTCTCTAGGTAGATGAATCACTGTGTACTTTCTCTCGTTTCTATCTGTTACCAATCTTGAGAGACTCATACATTCTCTGTTCACCGTTTCCCAGTCTTAGAGAAGTAGATTTCTTTCTGGGAAAGTGCCGTTTTCACAGTGCTAAGTACTCCCAACTGTATCGACAATGTAGGTTTTACCAGTTTTCTAAGTCTCTCTTATTTTCTTGTACTTATACATGGAATTCTCTGAGTAAACTTCTTTAACTTCTCTAGGTAGATTAATCACTGTGTACTTTCTCTTGTTTCTATCTGTTACCAATCTTGAGAAACTCATACATTCTCTCTTCACTGTTTCCCAGTGTTAGAGAAGTAGATTTCTTTCTGGGAAAGTGCTATTTTCACCGTGCTAAGTACTCCCAACTCTATCAACAATGTAGGTTTTACCAGTTTTCTAAGTCTCTCTTATTTTCTTGTACTTATACTTGGAATTCTCTGTGTAAACCTCTGTAACTTTTCTAGGTTGATGAATCACTGTGTACTTTCTCTTGTTTCTATCTGTTACCAATCTTGAGAAACTGATACATTCTCTTTTCACTGTTTCACGGACTTAGAGAACTAAATTTCTTTTGGCAAAAGTGCTGTTTTCACAGTGCTAAGTACTCCCAACTCTATCAACAATGTAGGTTTTACCAGTTTTCTAAGTCTCTCTTATTTTCTTGTACTTATACTTGAAATTCTCTGTGTAAACCTCTGTAACTTCTCTAGGTAGATGAATCACTGTGTACTTTCTCTTGTTTCTTTCTGTTACCAATCTTGAGAAACTCATAAATTCTCTATTCACTGTTTCCCAGTCTTAGAGAAGTAGATTTCTTTCTGCGAAAGTGCTGTTTTCACAGTGCTAAGTACTCCCAACTCTATCCACAATGTAGGTTTTACCAGTTTTCTAAGTCTCCCTTATTTTCTTGTACTTATCCTTGGAATTCTCTGTGTAAACCTCTGTAACTTTTCTAGGTAGATGAATCACTGTGTACATTCGCTTGTTTCTGTCTGTTACCAAACTTTAGAAACTCATACATTCTCTGTTCACTGTTTCACGGACTTAGAGAACTAAATTTCCTTCGGCGAAAGTGCTGTTTTCACAGTGCTAAGTACTCCCAACTCTATCAACAATGTAGGTTTTACCAGTTTTCTAAGTCTCTCTTATTTTCTTGTACTTATACTTGGAATTCTTTGTGTAAACCTCTGTAACTTCTCTAGGTAGATGAATCACTGTGTACTTTCTCTTGTTTCTATCTGTTACCAATCTTGAGAAACTCATACATTCTCTGTTCACTGTTTCCCAGTCTTACAGAAGTAGATTTCTTTCTGCCAAAGTGCTGTTTTCACAGTGCTAAGTACTCCCAACTCTATCAACAATGTAGGTTTTACCAGTTTTCTAAGTCTCTCTTATTTTCTTGTAGTTATACTTGGTTTTCTCTGTGTAAACCTCTATAATTTTTCTAGGTAGATGAATCACTGTGTACTTTCTCTTCTTTCTATCTGATACCAATCTTGAGAAACTGAATACATTCTCTTTTCACTGTTTCACGGACTTAGAAAACTAAATTTCTTTCTGCGAAAATGCTGTTTTCACAGTGCTAAGTACTCCCAACTCTATCAACAATGTAGGTTTTACCGGTTTTCAAAGTCTCTCTTATTTTCTTGTACTAATACTTGGAATTCTCTGTGTAAACCTCTGTAACTTTTCTAGGTAGATGAATCACTGTGTACTTTCTCTTGTTTCTATCTGTTACCAATCTTGAGAAACTCATACATTCTCTGTTCACTGTTTCACGGACTTAGACATCTAAATTTCTCTCGTCGAAAGTGCTGTTTTCACAGTGCTAAGTACTCCCAACTCTATCCACAATGTAGGTTTTACCAGTTTTCTAAGTCTCTCTTATATTCTTGTATTTATACTTGGTTTTCTCTGTGTAAACCTCTGTAACTTTTCTAGGTAGATGAATCACTGTGTACTTTCTCTTGTTTCTATCTGTTACCAATCTTGAGAAACTCATACATTTTCTGTTCACTGTTTCACGGACTTAGAGAACTAAATTTCTTTCGGCGAAAGTGCTGTTTTCACAGTGCTAAGTACTCCCAACTCTATCAACAATGTAGGTTTTACCAGTTTTCTAAGTCTGTCTTATTTGCTTGTACTTATACTTGTAATTCTCGGTGTAAACCTCTGTAACTTTTCTAGGTAGATGAATCACTGTGTACTTTCTATTGTTTCTATCTGTTACCAATCTTGAGAAACTGATACATTCTTTTTTCACTGTTACATGTACTTAGAAAACTAAATTTCTTTCTCCGAAAGTGCTGTTTTCACAGTGCTAAGTACTCCCAACTCTATCAACAATGTAGGTTTTACCAGTTTTCTAAGTCTCTCTTATTTTCTTGTACTTATACTTGGAATTCTCTGTGTAAACTTCTGTAACTTCTCTAGGTAGATGAATCACTGTGTACTTTCTCTTGTTTCTTTCTGTTACCAATCTTGAGAAACTCATACATTCTCTGTTCACTGTTTCGCAGTCTTAGAGAAGTAGATTTCTTTCTGCGAAAATGCTGTTGTCACAGTGCTAAGTACTCCCAAATCTATCAACAATGTAGGTTTTACCAGTTTTCTAAGTCTCCTTTATTTTCTTGTACTTATCCTTGGAATTCTCTGTGTAAACCTCTGTAACTCTTCTAGGTAGATGAATCACTGTGTACTTTCTCTTCTTTCTATCTGTTACCAATCTTGAGAAACTCATACATTCTCTGTTCACTGTTTCACGGACTTAGACAACTAAATTTCTTTCGGCGAAAGTTCTGTTTTCACAGTGCTGAGTACTCCCAACTCTATCCACAATGTAGGTTTTACCAGTTTTCTAAGTCTCCTTTATTTTGTTGTACTTATCCTTGGAATTCTCTGTGTAAACCTCTGTAACTTCTCTAGGTAGATGAATCACTGTGTACTTTCGCTTGTTGCTGTCTGTTACCAAACTTGAGAAACTCATACATTCTCTGTTCACTGTTTCACGGACTTAGAGAACTAAATTTCCTTCGGCGAAAGTGCTGTTTTCACAGTGCTAAGTACTCCCAACTCTGTCAACAATTTAGGTTTTACCAGTTCTCTAAGTCTCTCTTATTTTCTTGTACTTATACTTGGAATTCTCTGTGTAAACCTCTGTAACTTCTCTAGGTAGATGAATCACTGTGTACTTTCTCTTGTTTCTATCTGTTATCAATCTTGAGAAACTCATACATTCTCTGTTCACTGTTTCCCAGTCTTAGGGAAGTAGATTTCTTTCTGCCAAAGTGCTGTTTTCACAGTGCTAAGTACTCCCAACTCTATCAACAATGTAGGTTTTACCAGTTTTCTAAGTCTCTCTTATTTTCTTGTACTTATACTTGGTTTTCTCTGTGTAAACCTCTGTAACTTTTCTAGGTAGATGAATCACTGTGTACTTTCTCTTGTTTCTATCTGTTACCAATCTTGAGAAACTGATACATTCTCTTTTCACTGTTTCACGGACTTAGAAAACTAAATTTCTTTCTGCGAAACTGCGGTTTTCACAGTGCTAAGTACTCCCAACTCTATCAACAATGTAGGTTTTACCGGTTTTCAAAGTCTCTCTTATTTTCTTGTACTTATACTTGGAATTCTCTGTGTAAACCTCTGTAACTTTTCTAGGTAGATGAATCACTGTGTACTTTCGCTTGTTTCTGTCTGTTACCAAACTTGAGAAACTCATACATTCTCTGTTCACTGTTTCACGGACTTAGAAAACTAAATTTCCTTCGGCGAAAGTGCTGTTTTCACAGTGCTAAGTACTCCGAACTCTATCAACAATGTAGGTTTTACCAGTTTTCTAAGTCTCTCTTACTTTCTTGTACTTATACTTGGAATTCTCTGTGTAAACCTCTGTAACTTCTCTAGGTAGATGAATCACTGTGTACTTTCTCCTGTTTCTATCTGTTAAAAATCTTGAGAAACTCATACATTCTCTGTTCACTTTTTCCCAGTCTTAGAGAAGTAGATTTCTTTCTGCCAAAGTGCTGTTTTCACAGTGCTAAGTACTCCCAACTCTATCAACAATGTAGGTTTTACCAGTTTTCTAAGTCTCTCTTTTTTTCTTGTACTTATACTTGGAATTCTCTGTGTAAACCTCTGTAACTTCTCTAGGTAGATGAATCACTGTGTACTTTCTCTTGTTTCTATCTGTTACCAATCTAGAGAAACTCATACATTCTCTGTTCACTGTTTCCCGGTCTTAGAGAAGTAGTTTTCTTTCTGCCAAAGTGCTGTTTTCACAGTGCTAAGTACTCCCAACTCTATCCACAATGTAGGTTTTACCAGTTTTCTAAGTCTCTCTTATTTTCTTGTACTTATACTTGGAATTCTCTGTGTAAACCTCTGTAACTTCACTAGGTAGATGAATCACTGTGTACTTACGCTTGTTTCTATGTGTTACCAATCTTGAGAAACTCATACATTCTCTGTTCATCGTTTCCCAGTCTTAGAGAAGTAGATTTCTTTCTGGGAAAGTGCTGTTTTCACAGTGCTAAGTACTCCCAAATCTATCCACAATGTAGGTTTTACCAGTTTTCTAAGTCTCCCTTATTTTCTTGTACTTATACTTGGAATTCTCTGTGTAAACCTCTGTAACTTCCTTAGGTATATGAATCACTGTGTACTTTCTCTTGTTTGTTCTGCTACCAATCTTCAGAAACTCATACATTCTCTGTTCACTGTTTCCCTGTGTTAGAGAAGTAGATTTTTTTCTGCGAAAGTGCTGTTTTCAGAGTGCTAAGTACTCCCACCTCTATCTACAATGTAGGTTTTACCAGTTTTCTAAGTCTCCCTTATTTTCTTGTACTTATACTTGGAATTCTCTGTGTAAACCTCTGTAACTTTTCTAGGTAGATGAATCACTGTGTACTTTCGCTTGTTTCTGTCTGTTACCAAACTTGAGAAACTCATACATTCTCTGTTCACTGTTTCACGGACTTAGAGAACTAAATTTCCTTCGGCGAATGTGCTGTTTTCACAGTGCTAAGTACTCCCAACTCTATTAACAATGTAGGTTTTACCACTTTTCTAAGTCTCTCTTATTTTCTTGTACTTATTCTTGGAATTCTCTATGTAAACCTCTGTAACTTTTCTAGGTACATGAATCACTGGGTACTTTCTCTTGTTTCTATCTGTTACCAATCTTGAGATACTCATACATTTTCTGTTCACTGTTTCACGGACTTAGAGTACTAAATTTCTTTCGGCGAAAGTGCTGTTTTCACAGTGCTAAGTACTCCCAACTCTATCCACAATGTAGGTTTTACCAGTTTTCTAACTCTCTCTTATTTTCTTGTACTTATACTTGGAATTCTCTGTGTAAACCTCTGTAACTTTTCTAGGTAGATGAATCACTGTTTAGTTTCTCTTGTTTCTATCTGTTACCAATCTTGAGAAACTGATACATTCTCTTTTCACTGTTTCACGGACTTAGAAAACTAAATTTCTTTCGGCGAAAGTGCTGTTTTCACAGTGCTAACTACTCCAAACTCTATCAACAATGTAGGTTTTACCGGTTTTCTCAGTCTGTCTTATTTTCTTGTACTTATACTTGGAATTCTCTGTGTGAACCTCTGTAACTTTTCTAGGTAGATAAATCACTGTGTAGTTTCTCTCGTTTCTATCTGTTACCAATCTTGAGAAACTCATACATTCTCTGTTCACCGTTTCACGGTCTTAGAAAACTAAATTTCTTTCGGCGAAAGTGCCGCTTTCACAGTGCTAAGTACTCCCAACTCTATCAACAATGTAGGTTTTACCGGTTTTCTAAGTCTCTTATTTTCTTGTACTTATACTTGGAATACTCTGTGTAAACCTCTGTAACTTTTCTAGCTAGATGAATCACTGTGTACTTTCTCTTGTTTCTATCTGTTACCAATCTTGAGAAACTCATACATTCTCTGTTCACTATTTCCCAGTGCTAGAGAAGTAGATTTCTTTCTGCGAAAGTGCTCTTTTCACAGTGCTAAGTACTCCCAACTCTATCCACAATGTAGGTTTTACCAGTTTTCTAAGTCTCTCTTATTTTCTTGTACTTATCCTTGGAATTCTCTGTGTAAACCTCTGTAACTTTTCTAGGTAGATGAATCACTGTGTACTTTCTCTTGTTTCTATCTTTTACCAATCTTGAGAAACTGATTCATTCTCTTTTCACTGTTTCACGAACTTAGAAAACTAAACTTCTTTCGCCGAAAGTGCTGTTTTCACAGTGCTAAGTACTCCCAACTCTATCAACAATGTAGGTTTTACCGGTTTTCAAAGTCTCTCTTATTTTCTTGTACTTATACTTGGAATTCTCTGTGTAAACCTCTGTAACTTTTCTAGGTAGATGAATCACTGTGTACTTTCGCTTGTTTCTGTCTGTTACCAAACTTGAGAAACTCATACATTCTCTGTTCACTGTTTCACGGACTTAGAGAACTAAATTTCCTTCGGCGAAAGTGCTGTTTTCACAGTGCTAAGTACTCCGAACTCTATCAACAATGTAGGTTTTACCAGTTTTCTAAGTCTCTCTTACTTTCTTGTACTTATACCTGGAATTCTCTGTGTAAACCTCTGTAACTTCTCTAGGTAGATGAATCACTGTGTACTTTCTCCTGTTTCTATCTGTTAAAAATCTTGATAAACTCATACATTCTCTGTTCACTTTTTCCCAGTCTTAGAGAAGTAGATTTCTTTCTGCCAAAGTGCTGTTTTCACAGTGCTAAGTACTCCCAACTCTATCAACAATGTAGGTTTTACCAGTTTTCTAAGTCTCTCTTTTTTTCTTGTACTTATACTTGGAATTCTCTGTGTAAACCTCTGTAACTTCTCTAGGTAGATGAATCACTGTGTACTTTCTCTTGTTTCTATCTGTTACCAATCTAGAGAAACTCATACATTCTCTGTTCACTGTTTCCCGGTCTTAGAGAAGTAGTTTTCTTTCTGCCAAAGTGCTGTTTTCACAGTGCTAAGTACTCCCAACTCTATCCACAATGTAGGTTTTACCAGTTTTCTAACTCTCTCTTATTTTCTTGTACTTATACTTGGAATTCTCTGTGTAAACCTCTGTAACTTCACTAGGTAGATGAATCACTGTGTACTTACGCTTGTTTCTATGTGTTACCAATCTTGAGAAACTCATACATTCTCTGTTCATCGTTTCCCAGTCTTAGAGAAGTAGATTTCTTTCTGGGAAAGTGCTGTTTTCACAGTGCTAAGTACTCCCAAATCTATCCACAATGTAGGTTTTACCAGTTTTCTAAGTCTCCCTTATTTTCTTGTACTTATACTTGGAATTCTCTGTGTAAACCTCTGTAACTTCCTTAGGTATATGAATCACTGTGTACTTTCTCTTGTTTGTTCTGCTACCAATCTTCAGAAACTCATACATTCTCTGTTCACTGTTTCCCTGTGTTAGAGAAGTAGATTTTTTTCTGCGAAAGTGCTGTTTTCAGAGTGCTAAGTACTCCCACCTGTATCTACAATGTAGGTTTTACCAGTTTTCTAAGTCTCCCTTATTATCTTGTACTTATACTTGGAATTCTCTGTGTAAACCTCTGTAACTTTTCTAGGTAGATGAATCACTGTGTACTTTCGCTTGTTTCTGTCTGTTACCAAACTTGAGAAACTCATACATTCTCTGTTCACTGTTTCACGGACTTAGAGAACTAAATTTCCTTCGGCGAATGTGCTGTTTTCACAGTGCTAAGTACTCCCAACTCTATTAACAATGTAGGTTTTACCACTTTTCTAAGTCTCTCTTATTTTCTTGTACTTATTCTTGGAATTCTCTATGTAAACCTCTGTAACTTTTCTAGGTACATGAATCACTGGGTACTTTCTCTTGTTTCTATCTGTTACCAATCTTGAGAAACTCTTACATTCTCTGTTCAGTGTTTCCCAGTCTTAGAGAAGTAGATTTCTTTCTGCGAAAGTGCTGTTTTCACAGTGCTAAGTACTCCCAACTCTATCCACAATGTAGGTTTTACCAGTTTTCTAAGTTTCTCTTATTTTCTTGTACTTATACTTGGAATTCTCTGTGTAAACCTCTGTAACTTCTCTAGGTAAATGAATCACTGTGTACTTTCTCTCGTTTCTATCTGTTACCAATCTTGAGAAACTCATACATTCTCTGTTCACCGTTTCCCAGTCTTAGAGAAGTAGATTTCTTTCTGGGAAAACGCTATTTTCACATTGCTAAATACACCCAAATCTATCCACAACGTAGGTTTTAACAGTTTTCTAAGTCTTTCTTGTTTTCTTGTACTTATACTTGGAATTCTCTGTGTAAACCTCTGTAACTTTTCTAGGTAGATGAATCACTGTGTACTTTCTCTTGTTTCTAACTGTTACCAATCCTGAGAAACTCATACATTCTCTGTTCACTGTTTCACGGACTTGGAGAACTAAATTTCTTTCTGCGAAAGTGCTGTCTTCACAGTGCTAAGGACTCCCAACTCTATCAACAATGTAGGTTTTAGCAGTTTTCTAAGTCTCTCTTATTTTCTTGTACTTATACTTGGTTTTCTCTGTGTAAACCTCTGTAACTTGTGTAGGTAGATGAATCACTGTGTACTTTCTCTTGTTTCTATCTGTTACCAATCTTGAGATACTCATACATTTTCTGTTCACTGTTTCACGGACTTAGAGTACTAAATTTCTTTTGGCGAAAGTGCTGTTTTCACAGTGCTAAGTACTCCCAACTCTATCCACAATGTAGGTTTTACCAGTTTTCTAACTCTCTCTTATTTTCTTGTACTTATACTTGGAATTCTCTGTGTAAACCTCTGTAACTTTTCTAGGTAGATGAATCACTGTTTAGTTTCTCTTGTTTCTATCTGTTACCAATCTTGAGAAACTGATACATTCTCTTTTCACTGTTTCACGGACTTAGAAAACTAAATTTCTTTCGGCGAAAGTGCTGTTTTCACAGTGCTAACTACTCCAAACTCTATCAACAATGTAGGTTTTACCGGTTTTCTCAGTCTGTCTTATTTTCTTGTACTTATACTTGGAATTCTCTGTGTGAACCTCTGTAACTTTTCTAGGTCGATAAATCGCTGTGTAGTTTCTCTCGTTTCTATCTGTTACCAATCTTGAGAAACTCATACATTCTCTGTTCACCGTTTCACGGTCTTAGAAAACTAAATTTCTTTCGGCGAAAGTGCCGCTTTCACAGTGCTAAGTACTCCCAACTCTATCAACAATGTAGGTTTTACCGGATTTCTAAGTCTCTTATTTTCTTGTACTTATACTTGGAATACTCTGTGTAAACCTCTGTAACTTTTCTAGCTAGATGAATCACTGTGTACTTTCTCTTGTTTCTATCTGTTACCAATCTTGAGAAACTCATACATTCTCTGTTCACTATTTCCCAGTGCTAGAGAAGTAGATTTCTTTCTGCGAAAGTGCTCTTTTCACAGTGCTAAGTACTCCCAACGCTATCCACAATGTAGGTTTTACCAGTTTTCTAAGTCTCTCTTATTTTCTTGTACTTATCCTTGGAATTCTCTGTGTAAACCTCTGTAACTTTTCTAGGTAGATGAATCACTGTGTACTTTCTCTTGTTTCTATCTTTTACCAATCTTGAGAAACTGATTCATTCTCTTTTCACTGTTTCACGAACTTAGAAAACTAAACTTCTTTCGCCGAAAGTGCTGTTTTCACAGTGCTAAGTACTCCCAACTCTATCAACAATGTAGGTTTTACCAGTTTTCTAAGTCTCCTTTATTTTGTTGTACTTATCCTTGGAATTCTCTGTGTAAACCTCTGTAACTTCTCTAGGTAGATGAATCACTGTGTACTTTCGCTTGTTGCTGTCTGTTACCAAACTTGAGAAACTCATACATTCTCTGTTCACTGTTTCACGGACTTAGAGAACTAAATTTCCTTCGGCGAAAGTGCTGTTTTCACAGTGCTAAGTACTCCCAACTCTATCAACAATTTAGGTTTTACCAGTTCTCTAAGTCTCTCTTATTTTCTTGTACTTATACTTGGTTTTCTCTGTGTAAACCTCTGTAACTTTTCTAGGTAGATGAATCACTGTGTACTTTCTCTTGTTTCTATCTGTTACCAATCTTGAGAAACTGATACATTCTCTTTTCACTGTTTCACGGACTTAGAAAACTAAATTTCTTTCTGGGAAACTGCGGTTTTCACAGTGCTAAGTACTCCCAACTCTATCAACAATGTAGGTTTTACCGGTTTTCAAAGTCTCTCTTATTTTCTTGTACTTATACTTGGAATTCTCTGTGTAAACCTCTGTAACTTTTCTAGGTAGATGAATCACTGTGTACTTTCGCTTGTTTCTGTCTGTTACCAAACTTGAGAAACTCATACATTCTCTGTTCACTGTTTCACGGACTTAGAGAACTAAATTTCCTTCGGCGAAAGTGCTGTTTTCACAGTGCTAAGTACTCCGAACTCTATCAACAATGTAGGTTTTACCAGTTTTCTAAGTCTCTCTTACTTTCTTGTACTTATACTTGGAATTCTCTGTGTAAACCTCTGTAACTTCTCTAGGTAGATGAATCACTGTGTACTTTCTCCTGTTTCTATCTGTTAAAAATCTTGAGAAACTCATACATTCTCTGTTCACTTTTTCCCAGTCTTAGAGAAGTAGATTTCTTTCTGCCAAAGTGCTGTTTTCACAGTGCTAAGTACTCCCAACTCTATCAGCAATGTAGGTTTTACCAGTTTTCTAAGTCTCTCTTTTTTTCTTATACTTATACTTGGAATTCTCTGTGTAAACCTCTGTAACTTCTCTAGGTAGATGAATCACTGTGTACTTTCTCTTGTTTCTATCTGTTACCAATCTAGAGAAACTCATACATTCTCTGTTCACTGTTTCCCGGTCTTAGAGAAGTAGTTTTCTTTCTGCCAAAGTGCTGTTTTCACAGTGCTAAGTACTCCCAACTCTATATACAATGTAGGTTTTACCAGTTTTCTAAGTCTCTCTTATTTTCTTGTACTTATACTTGGAATTCTCTGTGTAAACCTCTGTAACTTCACTAGGTAGATGAATCACTGTGTACTTACGCTTGTTTCTATGTGTTACCAATCTTGAGAAACTCATACATTCTCTGTTCATCGTTTCCCAGTCTTAGAGAAGTAGATTTCTTTCTGGGAAAGTGCTGTTTTCACAGTGCTAAGTACTCCCAAATCTATCCACAATGTAGGTTTTGCCAGTTTTCTAAGTCTCTCTTATTTTCTTGTACTTATACTTGGTTTTCTCTGTGTAAACCTCTGTAACTTTTCTAGGTAGATGAATCACTGTGTACTTTCTCTTGTTTCTATCTGTTACCAAACTTGAGAAACTCTTACATTTTCTGTTCACTGTTTCACGGACTTAGAGAACTAAATTTCTTTCGGCGAAAGTGCTGTTTTCACAGTGCTAAGTACTCCCAACTCTATCAACAATGTAGGTTTTACCAGTTTTCTAAGTCTGTCTTATTTTCTTGTACTTATACTTGGAATTCTCTGTGTGAACCTCTGTAACTTTTCTAGGTAGATAAATCACTGTGTAGTTTCTCTCGTTTCTATCTGTTACCAATCTTCAGAAACTCATACATTCTCTTTTCACTGTTTCACGGACTTAGAAAACTAAATTTCTTTCGGCGAAAGTGCTGTTTTCACAGTGCTAAGTACTCCCAACTCTATCAACAATGTAGGTTTTACCGGTTTTCTAAGTCTCTTATTTTCTTGTACTTATACTTGGAATTCTCTGTGTAAACCTCTGTAACTTTTCTAGCTAGATGAATCACTGTGTACTTTCGCTTGTTTCTATCTGTTACCAATCTTGAGAAACTCTTACATTCTCTGTTCAGTGTTTCCCAGTCTTAGAGAAGTAGATTTCTTTCTGCGAAAGTGCTGTTTTCACAGTGCTAAGTACTCCCAACTCTATCCACAATGTAGGTTTTACCAGTTTTCTAACTTTCTCTTATTTTCTTTTACTTATACTTGGAATTCTCTGTGTAAACCTCTGTAACTTCTCTAGGTAAATGAATCACTGTGTACTTTCTCTCGTTTCTATCTGTTACCAATCTTGAGAAACTCATACATTCTCTGTTCACCGTTTCCCAGTCTTAGAGAAGTAGATTTCTTTCTGGGAAAACGCTATTTTCACATTGCTAAATACACCCAACTCTATCCACAACGTAGGTTTTAACAGTTTTCTAAGTCTTTCTTGTTTTCTTGTACTTATACTTGGAATTCTCTGTGTAAACCTCCGTAACTTTTCTAGGTAGATGAATCACTGTGTACTTTCTCTTGTTTCTAACTGTTACCAATCCTGAGAAACTCATACATTCTCTGTTCACTGTTTCACGGACTTGGAGAACTAAATTTCTTTCTGCGAACGTGCTGTTTTCACAGTGCTAAGGACTCCCAACTCTATCAACAATGTAGGTTTTAGCAGTTTTCTAAGTCTCTCTTATTTTCTTGTACTTATACTTGGTTTTCTCTGTGTAAACCTCTGTAACTTGTGTAGGTAGATGAATCACTGTGGACTTTCTCTTGTTTCTATCTGTTACCAATCTTGAGAAACTCATACATTCTCTGTTCACTGTTTCAGGGACTTAGAGAACTAAATTTCTTTCGGCGAAAGTGCTGTTATCACAGTGCTAAGTACTCCCAACTCTATCAACCATGTAGGTTTTACCAGTTTTCTAAGTCTCTCTTATTTTCTTGTACTTATACTTGGAATTCTCTGTGTAAACCTCTGTAACTTTTTTAGGTAGATGAATCACGGTGTACTTTCTCTTGTTTCTATCTGTTACCAATCTTGAGAAACTGATACATTCTCTTTTCACTGTTTCTCGGACTTAGAGAACTAAATTTCTTTCGGCGAAAGTGCTGTTTTCACAGTGCTAAGTACTCCCAACTCTATCAACAATGTAGGTTTTGCCAGTTTTCTAAGTCTCTCTTATTTTCTTGTACTTATACTTGGTTTTCTCTGTGTAAACCTCTGTAACTTTTCTAGGTAGATGAATCACTGTGTACTTTCTCTTGTTTCTATCTGTTACCAATCTTGAGAAACTCTTACATTTTCTGTTCACTGTTTCACGGACTTAGAGAACTAAATTTCTTTCGGCGAAAGTGCTGTTTTCACAGTGCTAAGTACTCCCAACTCTATCAACAATGTAGGTTTTACCAGTTTTCTAAGTCCCTCTTATTTTCTTGTACTTATACTTGGAATTCTCTGTGTAAACCTCTCTAACACTCTAGGTAGATGAATCACTGTGTACTTTCTCTTGTTTCTTTCTGTTACCAATCTTGAGAAACTCATACATTCTCTGTTTACTGTTTCCCAGGCTTAGAGAAGAAGATTTCTTTCTGCGAAAGTGCTGTTTTCACAGTGCTAAGTACTCCCAACTCTATCAACAATGTAGGTTTTACCAGTTTTCTAAGTCTGTCTTATTTTCTTGTACTTATACTTGGAATTCTCTGTGTAAACCTCTGTAACTTTTCTAGGTAGATAAATCACTGTGTAGTTTCTCTTGTTTCTATCTGTTACCAATCTTGAGAAACTCATACATTCTCTCTTCACTGTTTCCCAGTGTTAGAGAAGTAGATTTCTTTCTGGGAAATTGCTGTTTTCACCGTGCTAAGTACTCCCAACTCTATCAACAATGTAGGTTTTACCAGTTTTCTAAGTCCCTCCTATTTTCTTGTACTTATACTTGGAATTCTCTGTGTAAACCTCTGTAACTTTTCTAGGTAGATGAACCACTGTGTACTTTCTCTTGTTTCTGTCTGTTACCAATCTTGAGAAACTCATACATTCTCTGTTCACTGTTTCACGGACGTAGAGAACTAAATTTCTTTCGGCGAAAGTGCTGTTTTCACAGTGCTAAGTACTCCCAACCTTATCCACAATGTAGATTTTGCCAGTTTTCTAATTCTTTCTTATTTTCTTGTACTTATTCTTGGAATTCTCTGTGTAAACCTCTGTAAATTTTCTAGGTAGATGAATCACTGTGGACTTTCTCTTGTTTCTATCTGTTACCAATCTTGAGAAACTCATACATTCTCTGTTCACTGTTTCAGGGACTTAGAGAACTAAATTTCTTTCGGCGAAAGTGCTGTTATCACAGTGCTAAGTACTCCCAACTCTATCAACCATGTAGGTTTTACCAGTTTTCTAAGTCTCTCTTATTTTCTTGTACTTATACTTGGAATTCTCTGTGTAAACCTCTGTAACTTTTTTAGGTAGATGAATCACGGTGTACTTTCTCTTGTTTCTATCTGTTACCAATCTTGAGAAACTGATACATTCTCTTTTCACTGTTTCTCGGACTTAGAGAACTAAATTTCTTTCGGCGAAAGTGCTGTTTTCACAGTGCTAAGTACTCCCAACTCTATCAACAATGTAGATTTTGCCAGTTTTCTAAGTCTCTCTTATTTTCTTGTACTTATACTTGGTTTTCTCTGTGTAAACCTCTGTAACTTTTCTAGGTAGATGAATCACTGTGTACTTTCTCTTGTTTCTATCTGTTACCAATCTTGAGAAACTCTTACATTTTCTGTTCACTGTTTCACGGACTTAGAGAACTAAATTTCTTTCGGCGAAAGTGCTGTTTTCACAGTGCTAAGTACTCCCAACTCTATCAACAATGTAGGTTTTACCAGTTTTCTAAGTCTGTCTTATTTTCTTGTACTTATACTTGGAATTCTCTGTGTGAACCTCTGTAACTTTTCTAGGTAGATAAATGACTGTGTAGTTTCTCTCGTTTCTATCTGTTACCAATCTTCAGAAACTCATACATTCTCTTTTCACTGTTTCACGGACTTAGAAAACTAAATTTCTTTCGGCGAAAGTGCTGTTTTCACAGTGCTAAGTACTCCCAACTCTATCAACAATGTAGGTTTTACCGGTTTTCTAAGTCTCTTATTTTCTTGTACTTATACTTGGAATTCTCTGTGTAAACCTCTGTGACTTTTCTAGCTAGATGAATCACTGTGTACTTTCGCTTGTTTCTGTCTGTTACCAAAGTTGAGAAACTCATACATTCTCTGTTCACTGTTTCACGGACTTAGAGAACTAAATTTCCTTCGGCGAAAGTGCTGTTTTCACAGTGCTAAGTACTCCCAACACTATCAACAATGTAGGTTTTACCAGTTTTCTAAGTCTCTTTTATTTTCTTGTACTTATACTTGGAATTCTCTGTGTAAACCTCTGTAACTTCTCTAGGTAGATGAATCACTGTGTACTTTCTCTTGTTTCTATCTGTTACCAATGTAGAGAAACTCATACATTCTCTGTTCACTCTTTCCCAGTCTTAGAGAAGTAGATTTCTTTCTGTCCAAGTGCTGTTTTCACAGTGCTAAGTACTCCCAACTCTATCAACAATGTAGGTTTTACCAGTTTTCTAAGTCTCTCTTATTTTCTTGTACTTATACTTGGTTTTCTCTGGGTAAACCTCTGTAATTTTTCTAGGTAGATGAATCACTGTGTACATTCTCTTGTTTCTATCTGTTACCAATCTTGAGAAACTGAATACATTCTCTTTCCACTGTTTCACGGACTTAGAAAACTAAATTTCTTTCTGCGAAAGTGCTGTTTTCACAGTGCTAAGTATTCCCAACTCTATCAACAATGTAGGTTTTACCGGTTTTCAAAGTCTCTCTTATTTTCTTGTACTAATACTTGGAATTATCTGTGTAAACCTCTGTAACTTTTCTAGGTAGATGAATCACTGTGTACTTTCTCTTGTTTCTATCTGTTACCAATCTTGAGAAACTCATACATTCTCTGTTCACTGTTTCACGGACTTAGACAACTAAATTTCTTTCGGCGAAAGTGCTGTTTTCACAGTGCTAAGTACTCCCAACTCTATCCACAATGTAGGTTTTACCAGTTTTCTAAGTCTCTCTTATTTTCTTGTACTTATACTTGGTTTTCTCTGTGTAAACCTCTGTAACTTTTCTAGGTAGATGAATCACTGTGTACTTTCTGATGTTTCTATCTGTTACCAATCTTGAGAAACTCATACATTTTGTGTTCACTGTTTCACGGACTTAGAGAACTAAATGTCTTTCGGCGAAAGTGCTGTTTTCACAGTGCTAAGTACTCCCAACTCTATCAACAATGTAGGTTTTACCAGTTTTCTAAGTCTCTCTTATTTTCTTGTACTTATACTTGGAATTCTCTGTGTAAACCTCTGTAACTTTTCTACGTAGATAAATCACTGTGTAGTTTCTCTTGTTTCTATCTGTTACCAATCTTGAGAAACTCATACATTCTCTGTTCAGTGTTTCCCAGGCTTAGAGAAGTAGATTTCTTTCTGCGAAAGTGCTGTTTTCACAGTGCTAAGTACTCCCAACTCTATCCACAATGTAGGTTTTACCAGTTTTCTAAGTTTCTCTTATTTTCTTGTACTTATACTTGGAATTCTCTGTGTAAACCTCTGTAACTTCTCTAGGTAGATGAATCACTGTGTACTTTCTCTCGTTTCTATCTGTTACCAATCTTGAGAAAATCGTACATTCTCTGTTCACCGTTTCCCAGTCTTAGAGAAGTAGATTTCTTTCTGGGAAAACGCTATTTTCACAGTGCTAAATACACCCAACTCTATCCACAATGCAGGTTTTACCAGTTTTCTAAGTCTTTCTTGTTTTCTTGTACTTATACTTGGAATTCTCTGTGTAAACCTCCGTAACTTTTCTAGGTAGATGAATCACTGTGTACTTTCTCTTGTTTCTATCTGTTACCATTCTTGAGAAACTCATACATTCTCTGTTCACTGTTTCACAGACTTGGAGAACTAAATTTCTTTCTGCGAAAGTGCTGTTTTCACAGTGCTAAGTACTCCCAACTCTATCAACAATGTAGGTTTTAGCAGTTTTCTAAGTCTCTCTTATTTTCTTGTACTTATACTTGGTTTTCTCTGTGTAAACCTCTGTAACTTGTGTAGGTAGATGAATCAATGTGTACTTTCTCTTGTTTCTATCTGTTACCAATCTTGAGAAACTCATACATTTTCTGTTCACTGTTTCACGGACTTAGAGAACTAAATTTCTTTCGGCGAAAGTGCTGTTTTCACAGTGCTAAGTACTCCCAACTCTATCCACAATGTAGGTTTTACCAGTTTTCTAACTCTCTCTTATTTTCTTGTACTTATACTTGGAATTCTCTGTGTAAACCTCTGTAACTTCTCTAGGTAGATGAATCACTGTGTACTTTCTCTGGTTTCTATCTGTTACCAATCTTGAGAAACTCATACATTCTCTGTTCACCGTTTCCCAGTCTTAGAGAGGTAGATTTCTTTCTGGGAAAGTGCCGTTTTCACAGTGCTAAGTACTCCCAACTGTATCGACAATGTAGGTTTTACCAATTTTCAAAGTCGCTCTTATTTTCTTGTACTTATACATGGAATTCTCTGAGTAAACTTCTGTAACTTCTCTAGGTAGATTAATCACTGTGTACTTTCTCTTGTTTCTATCTGTTACCAATCTTGAGAAACTCATACATTCTCTCTTCACTGTTTCCCAGTGTTAGAGAAGTAGATTTCTTTCTGGGAAAGTGCTCTTTTCACCGTGCTAAGTACTCCCAACTCTATCAACAATGTAGGTTTTACCAGTTTTCTAAGTCTGTCTTATTTTCTTGTACTTATACTTGGAATTCTCTGTGTAAACCTCTGTAACTTTTCTAGGTAGATAAATCACTGTGTAGTTTCTCTTGTTTCTATCTGTTACCAATCTTGAGAAACTCATACATTCTCTCTTCACTGTTTCCCAGTGTTAGAGAAGTAGATTTCTTTCTGGGAAATTGCTGTTTTCACCGTGCTAAGTACTCCCAACTCTATCAACAATGTAGGTTTTACCAGTTTTCTAAGTCCCTCCTATTTTCTTGTACTTATACTTGGAATTCTCTGTGTAAACCTCTGTAACTTTTCTAGGTAGATGAACCACTGTGTACTTTCTCTTGTTTCTATCTGTTACCAATCTTGAGAAACTGATACATTCTCTTTTCACTGTTTCACGGACTTAGATAAGTAAATTTCTTTTGCCGAAAGTGCTGTTTTCACGGTGCTAAGTACTCCCAACTCTATCAACAATGTAGGTTTTACCAGTTTTCTAAGTCTCTCTTATTTTCTTGTACTTATACTTGGAATTCTCTGTGTAAACCTCTGTAACTTCTCTAGGTAGATGAATCACTGTGTACTTTCGCTTGTTTCTGTGTGTTACCAATCTTGAGAAACTCATACATTCTCTGTCACTGTTTCCCAGTCTTAGAGAAGTAGATTTCTTTCTGCGAAAGTGCTGTTCTCACAGTGCTAAGTACTCCCAACTCTATCAACAATGTAGGTTTTACTAGTTTTCTAAGTCTCCTTTATTTTCTTGTACTTATCCTTGGAATTCTCTGTGTAAACCTCTGTAACTTTTCTAGGTAGATGAATCACTGTGTACATTCGCTTGTTTCTGTCTGTTACCAAGCTTGAGAAACTCATACGTTCTCTGTTCACTGTTTCACGGACTTAGAGAACTAAATTTCCTTCGGCGAAAGTGCTGTTTTCACAGTGCTAAGTACTCCCAACTCTATCAACAATGTAGGTTTTACCAGTTTTCTAAGTCTCTCTTATTTTCTTGTACTTATACTTGGAATTCTCTGTGTAAACCTCTGTAACTTCTCTAGGTAGATGAATCACTGTGTACTTTCTCTTGTTTCTATCTGTTACCAATCTTGAGGAACTCAAAATTCTCTGTTCACTGTTTCCCAGTCTTAGAGAAGTAGATTTCTTTCGGCGAAAGTGCTGTTTTCACAGTGCCAAGTACTCCCAACTCTATCCACAATGTAGGTTTTACCAGTTTTCTAAGTGTCTCTTATTTTCATGTATTTATACTTGGAATTCTCTGTGTAAACCTCTGTAACTTCTCTAGGTAGATGAATCACTGTGTACTTTCTCTCGTTTCTATCTGTTACCAATCTTGAGAAACTCATACATTCTCTGTTCACCGTTTCCCAGTCTTAGAGAAGTAGATTTCTTTCTGGGAAAGTGCCGTTTTCACAGTGCTAAGTACTCCCAACTGTATCGACAATGTAGGTTTTACCAGTTTTCTAAGTCTCTCTTATTTTCTGGTACTTATACATGGAATTCTCTGAGTAAACTTCTGTAACTTCTCTAGGTAGATTAATCACTGTGTACTTTCTCTTGTTTCTATCTGTTACCAATCTTGAGAAACTCATACATTCTCTCTTCACTGTTTCCCAGTGTTAGAGAAGTAGATTTCTTTCTGGGAAAGTGCTCTTTTCACCGTGCTAAGTATTCCCAACTCTATCAACAATGTAGGTTTTACCAGTTTTCTAAGTCCCTCTTATTTTCTTGTACTTATACTTGGAATTCTCTGTGTAAACCTCTTTAACATCTCTAGGTAGATGAATCACTGTGTACTTTCTCTTGTTTCTTTCTGTTACCAATCTTGAGAAACTCATACATTCTCTGTTTACTGTTTCCCAGTCTTAGAGAAGTAGATTTCTTTCTGCGAAAGTGCTGTTTTCACAGTGCTAAGTACTCCCAACTCTATCAACAATGTAGGTTTTACCAGTTTTCTAAGTCTCCTTTATTTTCTTGTACTTATCCTTGGAATTCTCTGTGTAAACCTCTGTAACTTTTCTAGGTAGATGAATCACTGTGTACTTTCGCTTCTTTCTGTCTGTTACCAACCTTGAGAAACTCATACATTCTCTGTTCACTGTTTCACGGAGTTAGAGAACTAAATTTCCTTCGGCGAAAGTGCTGTTTTCACAGTGCTAAGTACTCCCAACTCTATCAACAATGTAGGTTTTACCAGTTTTCTAAGTCTCTCTTATTTTCTTGTACTTATACTTGGTTTTCTCTGTGTAAACCTCTGTAACTTTTCTAGGTAGCTGAATCACTGTGTACTTTCTCTTGTTTCTATCTGTTACCAATCTTGAGAAATTCATACATTCTCTGTTCACTGTTTGCCAGTGTTAGAGAAGTAGATTTCTTTCTGGGAAAGTGCTGTTTTCACAGTGGTAAGTACTCCCAACTCTATCTACAATGTAGGTTTTACCAGTTTTCTAAGTCTCTCTTATTTTCTTGGACTGATACATGTACTTCTCTGTGTAAACTTCTGTAACTTCTCTAGGTATATGAATCACTGTGTACTTTCTCTTGTTTCTATCTGTTACCAATATTGGAAACTCATACATTCTCTATTCATTGTTTCCCAGTCTTAGAGAAGTAGATTTCTTTCTGCGAAAGTGCTGTTTTCACAGTGCTAAGTACTCCCAACTCTATCAACAATGTAGGTTTTACCAGTTTTCTAAGTCTCTCTTATTTTCTTGTACTTATACTTGGAATTCTCTGTGTAAACCTCTGTAACTTTTCTAGGTAGATGAATCACTGTTTACTTTCTCTTGTTTCTATCTGTTACCAATCTTGAGAAACTCATACATTCTATTTTCACTGTTTCACGGACTTAGAAAACTAAATTTCTTTCGGCGACAGTGCTGTTTTCACAGTGCTAAGTACTCCCAACTCTATCAACAATGTAGGTTTTACCGGTTTTCTAAGTCTCTCTTATTTTCTTGTACTTATACTTGGAATTCTCTGTGTAAACCTCTGTAACTTTTCTAGGTAGATGATTCACTGTGTACTTTCTCTTGTTTCTATCTGTTACCAATCTTGAGAACCTCATACATTCTTTGTTCACTGTTTCAGGGACTTAGAGAACTAAATTTCTTTCGGGGAAAGTGCTGTTTTCACAGTGCTAAGTACTCCCAACACTATCCATAATGTAGGTTTTACCAGTTTTCTAAGGCTCTCTTATTTTCTTGTACTTATACTTGGAATTCTTTGTGTAAACTTCTGTAACTTCTCTAGGTAGATGAATCACTGTGTACTTTCTCTCGTTTCTATCTGTTACCAATCTTGAGAAACTCATACATTCTCTGTTCACCGTTGCCCAGTCTTAGAGAAGTAGATTTCTTTCTGGGAAAGTGCCGTTTTCACAGTGCTAAGTACTCCCAACTCTATCAACAATGTAGGTTTTACCAGTTTTCTAAGTCTCCCTTATTTTCTTGTACTTATACTTGGAATTCTCTGTGTAAACCTCTGTAACTTCTCTAGGTAGATGAATCGCTGTGTACTTTCTCTTGTTTCTATGTGTTACCAAGCTTGAGAAACTCATACATTCTCTGTTCACTGTTTTCCAGTCTTAGAGAAGTAGATTTCTTTCTGCCAAAGTGCTGTTTTCACAGTGCTAAGTACTCCCAACTCTATCAACAATGTAGGTTTTACCAGTTTTCTAAGTCTCTCTTATTTTCTTGTACTTATACTTGGTTTTCTCTGTGTAAACCTCTGTAATTTTTCTAGGTAGATGAATCACTGTGTACTTTCTCTTGTTTCTATCTGTTACCAATCTTGAGAAACTGAATACATTCTCTTTTCACTGTTTCACGGACTTAGAAAACTAAATTTCTTTCTGCGAAAGTGCTGTTTTCACAGTGCTAAGTACTCCCAACTCTATCAACAATGTAGGTTTTACCGGATTTCAAAGTCTCTCTTATTTTCTTGTACTAATACTTGGAATTCTCTGTGTAAACCTCTGTAACTTTTCTAGGTAGATGAATCACTGTGTACTTTCTCTTGTTTCTTTCTGTTACCAATCTTGAGAAACTCATACATTCTCTGTTCACTGTTTCACGGACTTAGACAACTAAATTTCTTTCGGCGATAGTGCTCTTTTCACAGTGCTAAGTACTCCCAACTCTATCCACAATGTAGGTTTTACCAGTTTTCTAAGTCTCTCTTATTTTCTTGTACTTATACTTGGTTTTCTCTGTGTAAACCTCTGTAACTTTTCTAGGTAGATGAATCACTGTGTACTTTCTCTTGTTTCTATCTGTTACCAATCTTGAGAAACTCATACATTTTCTGTTCACTGTTTCACGGACTTAGAGAACTAAATGTCTTTCGGCGAAAGTGCTGTTTTCACAGTGCTAAGTACTCCCAACTCTATCAACAATGTAGGTTTTACCAGTTTTCTAAGTCTGTCTTATTTGCTTGTACTTATACTTGGAATTCTCTGTGTAAACCTCTGTAACTTTTCTAGGTAGATAAATCATTGTGTAGTTTCTATCGTTTCTATCTGTTACCAATCTTGAGAAACTCATACATTCTGTTATCACTGTTTCACGGACTTAGAAAACTAAATTTCTTTCGGCGAAAGTGGTGTTTTCACAGGGCTAAGTACTCCCAACTCTATCAACAATGTAGGTTTTTCCGGTTTTCTAAGTCTCTCTTATTTTCTTGTACTTAGACTTGGAATTCTCTGTGTAAGCCTCTGTAACTTTTCTAGGTAGATGAATCACTGTGTTCTTTCTCTTGTTTCTATCTGTTACCAATCTTGAGAAACTCATACATTCTCTGTTCACTATTTCCCAGTGCTAGAGAAGTAGATTTCTTTCTACGAAAGTGCTGTTTTCACAGTGCTAAGTACTCCCAACTCTATTAACAATGTAGGCTTTACCAGTTTTCTAAGTCTCTCTTATTTTCTTGTACTTATCCTTCTAATTCTCTATGTAAACCTCTGTAACTTTTCTAGGTAGATTAATCACTGTGTACTTTCTCTTGTTTCTGTCTGTTACCAATCTTGAGAAACTCATACATTCTCTGTTCACTGTTTCACGGACGTAGAGAACTAAATTTCTTTCGGCGAAAGTGCTGTTTTCACAGTGCTAAGTACTCCCAAACTTATCCACAATGTAGGTTTTGCCAGTTTTTTAATTCTTTCTTATTTTCTTGTACTTATTCTTGGAATTCTCTGTGTAAACCTCTGTAAATTTTCTAGGTAGATGAATCACTGTGTACTTTCTCTTGTTTCTATCTGTTACCAATCTTGAGAAACTCATACATTCTCTGTTCACTGTTTCAGGGACTTAGAGAACTAAATTTCTTTCGGCAAAAGTGCTGTTTTCACATTTGCTAAGTACTCCCAACTCTATCAACCATGTAGGTTTTACCAGTTTTCTAAGTCTCTCTTATTTTCTTGTACTTATACTTGGAATTCTCTGTGTAAACCTCTGTAACTTTTTTAGGTAATGAATCACTGTGTACTTTCTCTTGTTTCTATCTGTTACCAATGTTGAGAAACTGATACATTCTCTTTTCACTGTTTCTCAGACTTAGAGAACTAAATTTCTTTCGGCGAAAGTGCTGTTTTCACAGTGCTAAGTACTCCCAACTCTATCCACAATGTAGGTTTTACCAGTTTTCTAAGTCTCTCTTATTTTCTTGTACTTATACTTGGTTTTCTCTGTGTAAACCTCTGTAACTTTTCTAGGTAGATGAATAACTGTGTACTTTCTGATGTTTCTATCTGTTACCAATCTTGAGAAACTCATACATTTTCTGTTCACTGTTTCACGGACTTAGAGAACTAAATGCCTTTCGGCGAAAGTGCTGTTTTCACAGTGCTAAGTATTCCCAACTCTATCAACAATGTAGGTTTTACCAGTTTTCTAAGTCTGTCTTATTTTCTTGTACTTATACTTGGAATTCTCTGTGTAAACCTCTGTAACTTTTCTAGGTAGATAAATCACTGTGTAGTTTCTCTTGTTTCTATCTGTTACCAATCTTGAGAAACTCATACATTCTCTCTTCACTGTTTCCCAGTGTTAGAGAAGTAGATTTCTTTCTGGCAAATTGCTGTTTTCACCGTGCTAAGTACTCCCAACTCTATCAACAATGTAGGTTTTACCAGTTTTCTAAGTCCCTCCTATTTTCTTGTACTTATACTTGGAATTCTCTGTGTAAACCTCTGTAACTTTTCTAGGTAGATGAACCACTGTGTACTTTCTCTTGTTTCTATCTGTTACCAATCTTGAGAAACTGATACATTCTCTTTTCACTGTTTCACGGACTTAAATAACTAAATTTCTTTTGCCGAAAGTGCTGTTTTCACGGTGCTAAGTACTCCCAACTCTATCAACAATGTAGGTTTTACCAGTTTTCTAAGTCTCTCTTATTTTCTTGTACTTATACTTGGAATTCTCTGTGTAAACCTCTGTAACTTCTCTAGGTAGATGAATCACTGTGTACTTTCGCTTGTTTCTGTCTGTTACCAATCTTGAGAAACTCATACATTCTCTGTTCACTTTTTCCCAGTCTTAGAGAAGTAGATTTCTTTCTGCGAAAGTGCTGTTTTCACAGTGCTAAGTACTCCCAACTCTATCAACAATGTAGGTTTTACCGGTTTTCTAAGTCTCTCTTATTTTCTTGTACTTATACTTGGAATTCTCTGTGTAAACCTCTATAACTTTTCTAGGTAGATGATTCACTGTGTACTTTCTCTTGTTTCTATCTGTTACCAATCTTGAGAACCTCATACATTCTTTGTTCACTGTTTCAGGGACTTAGAGAACTAAATTTCTTTCGGGGAAAGAGCTGTTTTCACAGTGCTAAGTACTCCCAACACTATCCATAATGTAGGTTTTACCAGTTTTCTAAGGCTCTCTTATTTTCTTGTACTTATACTTGGAATTCTTTGTGTAAACTTCTGTAACTTCTCTAGGTAGATGAATCACTGTGTACTTTCTCTCGTTTCTATCTGTTACCAATCTTGAGAAACTCATACATTCTCTGTTCACCGTTGCCCAGTCTTAGAGAAGTAGATTTCTTTCTGTGAAAGTGCCGTTTTCACAGTGCTAAGTACTCCCAACTCTATCAACAATGTAGGTTTTACCAGTTTTCTAAGTCTCCCTTATTTTCTTGTACTTATACTTGGAATTCTCTGTGTAAACCTCTGTAACTTTTCTAGGTAGATGAATCACTGTGTACTTTCGCTTGTTTCTGTCTGTTACCAAAATTGAGAAACTCATACATTCTCTGTTCACTGTTTCACGGACTTAGAGAACTAAATTTCCTTCGGCGAAAGTGCTGTTTCACAGTGCTAAGTACTCCCAACTCTATCAACAATGTAGGTTTTGCCAGTTTTCTAAGTCTCTCTTATTTTCTTGTACTTATACTTGGAATTCCCTGTGTAAACCTCTGTAACTTTTCTAGGTAGATGAATCACTGTGTACTTTCTCTTGTTTCTATCTGTTACCAATCTTGAGAAACTCATACATTTTCTGTTCACTGTTTCAGGGACTTAGAGAACTAAATTTCTTTTGGCGAAAGTGCTGTTTTCACAGTGCTAAGTACTCCCAACACTTTCCACAATGTAGGTTTTACCAGTTTTCTAAGTCTCTCTTATTTTCTTGTACTGATACTTGGAATTCTTTGTGTAAACTTCTGTAACTTCTCTAGGTAGATGAATCACTGTGTACTTTCTCTTGTTTCTATCTGTTACCAATCTTGAGAAACTCAAACATTCTCTGTTCACTGTTTCCCAGTCTTAGAGAGTAGATTTCTTTCTGCGAAAGTGCTGTTTTCACAGTGCTAAGTACTCCCAACTCTATCAACAATGTAGGTTTTACCAGTTTTCTAAGTCTCTCTTATTTTCTTGTACTTATACTTCAATTCTCTGTGTAAACCTCTGTAACTTTTCTAGGTAGATGAATCACTGTGTACTTTCTCTTGTTTCTATCTGTTACCAATCTTGAGAAACTGATACATTCTCTTTTCACTGTTTCACGGACTTAGAAAACTAAATTTCTTTCTGCGAAAGTGCGGTTTTCACAGTGCTAAGTACTCCCAACGCTATCAACAATGTACGTTTTACCGGTTTTCAAAGTCTCTCTTATTTTCTTGTACTAATACTTGGAATTCTCTTTGTAAACCTCTGTAACTTTTCTAGGTAGATGAATCACTGTGTACTTTCTCTTGTTTCTATCTGTTACCAATCTTGAGAAACTCATACGTTCTCTATTCACTGTTTCACGGACTTAGAGAAGTAAATTTCTTTCGGCGAAAGTGCTGTTTTCACAGTGCTAAGTACTCACAACACTATCCACAATGTAGGTTTTACCAGTTTTCTAAGTCTCTCTTATTTTCTTGTACTTATACTTGGAATTCTTTGTGTAAACTTCTGTAACTTCTCTAGGTATATGAATCACTGTGTCCTTTCTCTTGTTTCTATCTATTACCAATCTTGAGAAACTCATACATTCTCTGTTCACTGTTTCCCAGTCTTAGAGAAGTAGATTTCTTTCTGCGAAAGTGCTGTTTTCACAGTGCTAAGTACTCCCAACTCTTTCCACAATGTAGGTTTTACCTGTTTTCTAAGTCTCTCTTATTTTCTTGTACTTATACTTGGAATTCTCTGTGTAAACCTCTGTAACTTCTATAGGTAGATGAATCACTGTGTACTTTCTCTCGTTTCTATCTGTTACCAATCTTGAGAGACTCATACATTCTCTGTTCACCGTTTCCCAGTCTTAGAGAAGTAGATTTCTTTCTGGGAAAGTGCCGTTTTCACAGTGCTAAGTACTCCCAACTGTATCGACAATGTAGGTTTTACCAGTTTTCTAAGTCTCTCTTATTTTCTTGTACTTATACATGGAATTCTCTGAGTAAACTTCTTTAACTTCTCTAGGTAGATTAATCACTGTGTACTTTCTCTTGTTTCTATCTGTTACCAATCTTGAGAAACTCATACATTCTCTGTTCACTGTTTCACGGACTTAGAGAACTAAATTTCCTTCGGCGAAAGTGCTGTTTTCACAGTGCTAAGTACTCCCAACTCTATCAACAATGTAGGTTTTACCAGTTTTCTAAGTCTCTCTTATTTTCTTGTACTTATACTTGGAATTCTTTGTGTAAACCTCTGTAACTTCTCTAGGTAGATGAATCACTGTGTACTTTCTCTTGTTTCTATCTGTTACCAATCTTGAGAAACTCATACATTCTCTGTTCACTGTTTCCCAGTCTTACAGAAGTAGATTTCTTTCTGCCAAAGTGCTGTTTTCACAGTGCTAAGTACTCCCAACTCTATCAACAATGTAGGTTTTACCAGTTTTCTAAGTCTCTCTTATTTTCTTGTAGTTATACTTGGTTTTCTCTGTGTAAACCTCTATAATTTTTCTAGGTAGATGAATCACTGTGTACTTTCTCTTGTTTCTATCTGATACCAATCTTGAGAAACTGAATACATTCTCTTTTCACTGTTTCACGGACTTAGAAAACTAAATTTCTCTCTGCGAAAATGCTGTTTTCACAGTGCTAAGTACTCCCAACTCTATCAACAATGTAGGTTTTACCGGTTTTCAAAGTCTCTCTTATTTTCTTGTACTAATACTTGGAATTCTCTGTGTAAACCTCTGTAACTTTTCTAGGTAGATGAATCACTGTGTACTTTCTCTTGATTCTATCTGTTACCAATCTTGAGAAACTCATACATTTTCTGTTCACTGTTTCACGGACTTAGAGAACTCAATTTCTTTCGGCGAAAGTGCTGTTTTGACAGTGCTAAGTACTCCCAACTCTATCAACAATGTAGGTTTTACCAGTTTTCTAAGTCTCTCTTATTTGCTTGTACTTATACTTGTAATTCTCGGTGTAAACCTCTGTAACTTTTCTAGGTAGATGAATCACTGTGTACTTTCTATTGTTTCTATCTGTTACCAATCTTGAGAAACTGATACATTCTTTTTTCACTGTTACATGGACTTAGAAAACTAAATTTCTTTCTCCGAAAGTGCTGTTTTCACAGTGCTAAGTACTCCCAACTCTATCAACAATGTAGGTTTTACCAGTTTTCTAAGTCTCTCTTATTTTCTTGTACTTATACTTGGAATTCTCTGTGTAAACTTCTGTAACTTCTCTAGGTAGATGAATCACTGTGTACTTTCTCTTGTTTCTTTCTGTTACCAATCTTGAGAAACTCATACATTCTCTGTTCACTGTTTCGCAGTCTTAGAGAAGTAGATTTCTTTCTGCGAAAGTGCTGTTTTCACAGTGCTAAGTACTCCCAACTCTATCAACAATGTAGGTTTTACCAGTTTTCTAAGTCTCCTTTATTTTCTTGTACTTATCCTTGGAATTCTCTGTGTAAACCTCTGTAACTTTTCTAGGTAGATGAATCACTGTGTACTTTCTCTTCTTTCTATCTGTTACCAATCTTGAGAAACTCATACATTCTGTGTTCACTGTTTCACGGACTTAGACAACTAAATTTCTTTCGGCGAAAGTTCTGTTTTCACAGTGCTGAGTACTCCCAACTCTATCCACAATGTAGGTTTTACCAGTTATCTAAGTCTCTCTTATTTTCTTGTACTTATACTTGGTTTTCTCTGTGTAAACCTCTGTAACTTTTCTAGGTAGATGAATCACTGTGTACTTTCTCTTGTTTCTATCTGTTACCAATCTTGAGAAAGTCACACATTCTGTTATCACTGTTTCACGGACTTAGAAAACTAAATTTCTTTCGGCGAAAGTGCTGTTTTCACAGTGCTAAGTACTCCCAACTCCATCAACAATGTAGGTTTTACCGGTTTTCTAAGTCTCTCTTATTTTCTTGTACTTATACTTGGAATTCTCTGTGTAAACCTCTGTATCTTCTCTAGGTAGATGAATCACTGTGTACTTTCTCTTGTTTCTATCTCTTACCAATCTTGAGAAACTCATACATTCTCTGTTCACTATTTCCCAGTGCTAGAGAAGTAGATTTCTTTCTGCGAAAGTGCTGTTTTCACAGTGCTAAGTACTCCCAACTCTATCAACAATGTAGGTTTTACCAGTTTTCTAAGTCCCTCTTATTTTCTTGTACTTATACTTGGAATTCTCTGTGTAAACTTCTGTAACTTTTCTAGGTAGATGAATCACTGTGTACTTTCTCTTGTTTCTGTTACCAATCTTGAGAAACTGATACATTCTCTTTTCACTGTTTCACGGACTTAGAAAACTAAATTTCTTTCGCCGAAAGTGCTGTTTTCACAGTGCTAAGTACTCCCAACTCTATCAACACTGTAGGTTTTACCAGTTTTCTAAGTCTCTCTTATTTTCTTGTACTTATACTTGGAATTCTCTGTGTAAACTTCTGTAACATCTCTAGGTAGATGAATCAATGTGTACTTTCTCTTGTTTCTTTCTGTTACCAATCTTGAGAAACTCATACATTCTCTGTTCACTGTTTCCCAGTCTTAGAGAAGTAGATTTCTTTCTGCGAAAGTGCTGTTTTCACAGTGCTAAGTACTCCCAACTCTATCAACAATGTAGGTTTTACCAGTTTTCTAAGTCTCCTTTATTTTCTTGTACTTATCCTTGGAATTCTCTGTGTAAACCTCTGTAACTTTTCTAGGTAGATGAATCACTGTGTACTTTCTCTTCTTTCTATCTGTTACCAATCTTGAGAAACTCATACATTCTCTGTTCACTGTTTCACGGACTTAGACAACTAAATTTCTTTCGGCGAAAGTTCTGTTTTCACAGTGCTGAGTACTCCCAACTCTATCCACAATGTAGGTTTTACCAGTTATCTAAGTCTCTCTTATTTTCTTGTACTTATACTTGGTTTTCTCTGTGTAAACCTCTGTAACTTTTCTAGGTAGATGAATCACTGTGTACTTTCTCTTGTTTCTATCTGTTACCAATCTTGAGAAAGTCACACATTCTGTTATCACTGTTTCACGGACTTAGAAAACTAAATTTCTTTCGGCGAAAGTGCTGTTTTCACAGTGCTAAGTACTCCCAACTCCATCAACAATGTAGGTTTTACCGGTTTTCTAATTCTCTCTTATTTTCTTGTACTTATACTTGCAATTCTCTGTTTAAACCTCTGTAACTTCTCTAGGTAGATGAATCACTGTGTACTTTCTCTTGTTTCTATCAGTTACGAATCTTGAGAAACTTATACATTCTCTGTTCACTGTTTCACGGACTTAGACAACTAAATTTCTTTCGGCGAAAGTGCTGTTTTCACAGTGCTAAGTACACCCAACCTTATCCACAATGTAGATTTTGCCAGTTTTCTAATTCTTTCTTATTTTCTTGTACTTATTCTTGGAATTCTCTGTGTAAACCTCTGTAAATTTTCTAGGTAGATGAATCACTGTGTACTTTCTCTTGTTTCTATCTGTTACCAATCTTGAGAAACTCATACATTCTCTGTTCACTGTTTCAGGGACTTAGAGAGCTAAATTTCTTTCGGCGAAAGTGCTGTTTTCACAGTGCTAAGTACTCCCAACTCTATCAACCATGTAGGTTTTACTAGTTTTCTAAGTCTCTCTTATTTTCTTGTACTTATACTTGGAATTCTCTGTGTAAACCTCTGTAACTTTTTTAGGTAGATGAATCACGGTGTACTTTCTCTTGTTTCTATCTGTTACCAATCTTGAGAAACTGATACATTCTCTTTTCACTCTTTCTCGGACTTAGAGAAATAAATTTCTTTCGGAGAAAGTGCTGTTTTCACATTGCTAAGTACTCCCAACTCTATCAACAATGTAGGTTTTACCAGTTTTCTAAGTCTCTCTTATTTTCTTGTACTTATACTTGGTTTTCTCTGTGTAAACCTCTGTAACTTTTCTAGGTAGATGAATCACTGTGTACTTTCTCTTGTTTCTATCTGTTACCAATCTTGAGAAACTCTTACATTTTCTGTTCACTGTTTCACGGACTTAGAAAACTAAATTTCTTTCGGCGAAAGTGCTGCTTTCACAGTGCTAAGTACTCCCAACTCTATCAACAATGTAGGTTTTACCGGTTTTCTAAGTCTCTTATTTTCTTGTACTTATACTTGGAATACTCTGTGTAAACCTCTGTAACTTTTCTAGCTAGATGAATCACTGTGTACTTTCTCTTGTTTCTATCTGTTACCAATCTTGAGAAACTCATACATTCTCTGTTCACTATTTCCCAGTGCTAGAGAAGTAGATTTCTTTCTGCGAAAGTGCTCTTTTCACAGTGCTAAGTACTCCCAACTCTATCCACAATGTAGGTTTTACCAGTTTTCTAAGTCTCTCTTATTTTCTTGTACTTATACTTGGTTTTCTCTGTGTAAACCTCTGTAACTTCTCGAGGTAGATGAATCACTGTGTACTTTCTCTGGTTTCTCTCTGTTACCAAACTTGAGAAACTCATACATTCTCTGTTCACTGTTTCACGGACTTAGAGAACTAAATTTCCTTCGGCGAAAGTGCTGTTTTCACAGTGCTAAGTACTCCCAACTCTATCAACAATGTAGGTTTTACCAGTTTTCTAAGTCTCTCTTATTTTCTTGTACTTATACTTGGAATTCTCTGTGTAAACCTCTGTAACTTCTCTAGGTAGATGAATCACTGTGCACTTTCTCTCGTTTCTATCTGTTACCAATCTTGAGAAACTCATACATTCTCTGTTCAACGTTTCCAAGTCTTAGAGAAGTAGATTTCTTTCTGTGAAAGTGCCGTTTTCACAGTGCTAAGTACTCCCAACTCTATCAACAATGTAGGTTTTACCAGTTTTCTAAGTCTCCCTTATTTTCTTGTACTTATACTTGGAATTCTCTGTGTAAACCTCTGTAACTTTTCTAGGTAGATGAATCACTGTGTACTTTCGCTTGTTTCTGTCTGTTACCAAAATTGAGAAACTCATACATTCTCTGTTCACTGTTTCACGGACTTAGAGAACTAAATTTCCTTCGGCGAAAGTGCTGTTTCACAGTGCTAAGTACTCCCAACTCTATCAACAATGTAGGTTTTACCAGTTTTCTAAGTCCCTCTTATTTTCTTGTACTTGTACTTGGAATTCTCCGTGTAAACCTCTGTAACTTTTCTAGGTAGATGAATCACTGTGTACTTTCTCTTGTTTCTATCTGTTACCAATCTTGAGAAACTGATACATTCTCTTTTCACTGTTTCACGGACTTAGAAAACTAAATTTCTTTCACCGAAAGTGCTGTTTTCACGGTGCTAAGTACTCCCAACTCTATCAACAATGTAGGTTTTACCAGTTATCTAAGTCTCTCTTATTTTCTTGTACTTATACTTGGAATTCTCTGTGTAAACCTCTGTAACTTCTCTAGGTAGATGAATCACTGTGTACTTTCTCTTGTGTCTATCTGTTACCAATCTTGAGAAACTCATACATTCTCTGTTCACTATTTCCCAGTGCTAGAGAAGTAGATTTCTTTCTGCGAAAGTGCTGTTTTCACAGTGCTAAGTACTCCCAACTCTATCAACAATGTAGGTTTTACCAGTTTTCTAAGTCCCTCTTATTTTCTTGTACTTGTACTTGGAATTCTCCGTGTAAACCTCTGTAACTTTTCTAGGTAGATGAATCACTGTGTACTTTCTCTTGTTTCTATCTGTTACCAATCTTGAGAAACTGATACATTCTCTTTTCACTGTTTCACGGACTTAGAAAACTAAATTTCTTTCACCGAAAGTGCTGTTTTCACGGTGCTAAGTACTCCCAACTCTATCTACAATGTAGGTTTTACCAGTTATCTAAGTCTCTCTTATTTTCTTGTACTTATACTTGGAATTCTCTGTGTAAACCTCTGTAACTTCTCTAGGTAGATGAATCACTGTGTACTTTCTCTTGTTTCTTTCTGTTACCAATCTTGAGAAACTCATACATTCTCTGTTCACTGTTTGCCAGTCTTAGAGAAGTAGATTTCTTTCTGCGAAAGTGCTGTTTTCACAGTGCTAAGTACTCCCAACTCTATCAACAATGTAGGTTTTACCAGTTTTCTAAGTCTCCTTTATTTTCTTGTACTTATACTTGGTTTTCTCTGTGCAACCTCTGTAACTTTTCTAGGTAGATGAATCACTGTGTACTTTCTCTTGTTTCTATCTGTTACCAATCTTGAGAAACTGATACATTCTCTTTTCACTGTTTTTCGGACTTAGAAAACTAAATTTCTTTCAGAGAAAGTGCTGTTTTCACAGTGCTAAGTACTCCCAACTCTATCAACAATGTAGGTTTTACCGGTTTTCAAAGTCTCTCTTATTTTCTTGTACTAATACTTGGAATTCTCTGTGTAAACCTCTGTAACTTTTCTAGGTAGATGAATCACTGTGTACTTTCTCTTGTTTCTATCTGTTACCAATCTTGAGAAACTCATACATTTTCTGTTCACTGTTTCACGGACTTAGAGTACTAAATTTCTTTCGGCGAAAGTGCTGTTTTCACAGTGCTAAGTACTCCCAACTGTATTAACAATGTAGGTTTTACCAGTTTTCTAAGTCTCTCTTATTTTCTTGTACTTATCCTTGGAATTCTCTATGTAAACCTCTGTAACTTTTCTAGGTATATGAATCACAGTGTACTTTCTCTTGTTTCTATCTGTTACCAATCTTGAGAAACTCATACATTTTCTGTTCACTGTTTCACGGACTTAGAGAACTAAATTTCTTTCGGCGAAAGTGCTGTTTTCACAGTGCTAAGTACTCCCAACTCTATTAACAATTTAGGTTTTACCAGTTTTCTAAGTCTCTCTTATTTTCTTGTACTTATCCTTGGAATTCTCTATGTAAACCTCTGTAACTTTTCTAGGTACATGAATCACTGGGTACTTTCTCTTGTTTCTATGTGTTACCAATCTTGAGAAACTCATACATTCTCTGTTCAGTGTTTCCCAGTCTTAGAGAAGTAGATTTCTTTCTGCGAAAGTGCTGTTTTCACAGTGCTAAGTACTCCCAACTCTATCCACAATGTAGGTTTTACCAGTTTTCTAAGTTTCTCTTATTTTCTTGTACTTATACGTGGAATTCTCTGTGTAAACCTCTGTAACTTCTCTAGGTAGATGAATCACTGTGTACTTTCTCTTGTTTCTATCTGTTACCACTCTTGAGAAACTCATACATTCTCTGTTCACTGTTTCACGGACTTGGAGAACTAAATTTCTTTCTGCGAAAGTGCTGTTTTCACAGTGCTAAGTACTCCCAACTCTATCCACAATGTAGGTTTTAGCAGTTTTCTAAGCCTCTCTTATTTTCTTGTACTTATACTTGGTTTTCTCTGTGTAAACCTCTGTAACTTGTGTAGGTAGATGAATCACTGTGTACTTTCTCTTGTTTCTATCTGATACCAATCTTGAGAAACTGATACATTCTCTTTTCACTGTTTCACGGACTTAGAAAACTAAATTTCTTTCTGCGAAAGTGCTGTTTTCACATTGCTAAGTACTCCCAACTCTATCAACAATGTAGGGTTTACCGGTTTTCAAAGTCTCTCTTATTTTCTTGTACTTATACTTGGAATTCTCTGTGTAAACCTCTGTAACTTTTCTAGGTAGATAAATCACTGTGTAGTTTCTCTTGTTTCTATCTGTTACCAATCTTGAGAAATTCATACATTCTCTGTTCACTATTTCCCAGTGCTAGAGAAGTAGATTTCTTTCTGCGAAAGTGCTGTTTTCACAGTGCTAAGTACTCCGAACTCTATTAACAATGTATGTTTTACCAGTTTTCTAAGTCTCTCGTATTTTCTTGTACTTATCCTTGGAATTCTCTATGTAAACCTCTGTAACTATTCTAGGTAGATGAATCACTGTGTACTTTCTCTTGTTTCTATCTGTTACCAATCTTCAGAAACTCATACATTCTCTATTCACTGTTTCACGGACTTAGAGAACTAAATTTCTTTCGGCGAAAGTGCTGTTTTCACAGTGCTAAGTACTCCCAACACTATCCACAATGTAGGTTTTACCAGTTTTCTAAGTCTCTCTTATTTTCTTGTACTTATACTTGGAATTCTTTGTGTAAACTTCTGTAACTTCTCTAGGTATATTAATCACTGTGTACTTTCTCTTGTTTCTATCTGTTACCAATCTTGAGAAACTCATACATTCTCTGTTCACTGTTTCCAAGTCTTAGAGAAGTAGATTTCTTTCTGCGAAAGTGCTGTTTTCACAGTGCTAAGTACTCCCAACTCTATCCACAATGTAGGTTTTACCAGTTTTCTAAGTCTCTCTTATTTTCTTGTACTTATACTTGGAATTCTCTGTGTAAACCTCTGTAACTTCTCTAGGTAGATGAATCACTGTGTAGTTTCTCTCGTTTCTATCTGTTACCAATCTTGAGAGACTCATACATTTTCTGTTCACCGTTTCCCAGTCTTAGAGAAGTATATTTCTTTCTCGGAAAGTGCCGTTTTCACAGTGCTAAGTACTCCCAACTGTATCGACAATGTAGGTTTTACCAGTTTTCTAAGTCTCTCTTATTTTCTTGTACTTATACATGGAATTCTCTGAGTAAACTTCTGTACCTTCTCTAGGTAGATTAATCACTGTGTACTTTCTCTTGTTTCTATCTGTTACCAATCTTGAGAAACTCATACATTCTCTCTTCACTGTTTCCCAGTGTTAGAGAAGTAGATTTCTTTCTGGGAAAGTGCTGTTTTCACCGTGCTAAGTACTCCCAACTCTATCAACAATGTAGGTTTTACCAGTTTTCTAAGTCTCTCTTATTTTTTTGTACTTATACTTGGAATTCTCTGTGTAAACCTCTGTAACATTTCTAGGTAGATGAATCACTGTGTACTTTCTCTTGTTTCTATCTGTTACCAATCTTGAGAAACTGATACATTCTCTTTTCACTGTTTCACGGACTTAGAGAACTAAATTTCTTTCGGCGAAAGTGCTGTTTTCACAGTGCTAAGTACTCCCAACTCTATCAACAATGTAGGTTTTACCGGTTTTCAAAGTCTCTCTTATTTTCTTGTACTAATACTTGGAATTCTCTTTGTAAACCTCTGTAACTTTTCTAGGTAGATGAATCACTGTGTACTTTCTCTTGTTTCTATCTGTTACCAATCTTGAGAAACTCATACGTTCTCTGTTCACTGTTTCACAGACTTAGAGAAGTAAATTTCTTTCGGCGAAAGTGCTGTTTTCACAGTGCTAAGTAGTCACAACACTATCCACAATGTAGGTTTTACCAGTTTTCTAAGTCTCTCTTATTTTCTTGTACTTATACTTGGAATTCTTTGTGTAAACTTCTGTAACTTCTCTAGGTATATGAATCACTGTGTCCTTTCTCTTGTTTCTATCTATTACCAATCTTGAGAAACTCATACATTCTCTGTTCACTGTATCCCAGTCTTAGAGAAGTAGATTTCTTTCTGCGAAAGTGCTGTTTTCACAGTGCTAAGTACTCCCAACTCTTTCCACAATGTAGGTTTTACCAGTTTTCTAAGTCTCTCTTATTTTCTTGTACTTATACTTGGAATTCTCTGTGTAAACCTCTGTAACTTCTCTAGGTAGATGAATCACTGTGTACTTTCTCTCGTTTCTATCTGTTACCAATCTTGAGAGACTCATACATTCTCTGTTCACCGTTTCCCAGTCTTAGAGAAGTAGATTTCTTTCTGGGAAAGTGCCGCTTTCACAGTGCTAAGTACTCCCAACTGTATCGACAATGTAGGTTTTACCAGTTTTCTAAGTCTCTCTTATTTTCTTGTACTTACACATGGAATTCTCTGAGTAAACTTCTTTAACTTCTCTAGGTAGATTAATCACTGTGTACTTTCTCTTGTTTCTATCTGTTACCAATCTTGAGAAACTCATACATTCTCTCTTCACTGTTTCCCAGTGTTAGAGAAGTAGATTTCTTTCTGGGAAAGTGCTATTTTCACCGTGCTAAGTACTCCCAACTCTATCAACAATGTAGGTTTTACCAGTTTTCTAAGTCTCTCTTATTTTCTTGTACTTATACTTGGAATTCTCTGTGTAAACCTCTGTAACTTTTCTAGGTAGATGAATCACTGTGTACTTTCTATTGTTTCTATCTGTTACCAATCTTGAGAAACTGATACATTCTTTTTTCACTGTTACATGGACTTAGAAAACTAAATTTCTTTCTCCGAAAGTGCTGTTTTCACAGTGCTAAGTACTCCCAACTCTATCAACAATGTAGGTTTTACCAGTTTTCTAAGTCTCTCTTATTTTCTTGTACTTATACTTGGAATTCTCTGTGTAAACTTCTGTAACTTCTCTAGGTAGATGAATCACTGTGTACTTTCTCTTGTTTCTTTCTGTTACCAATCTTGAGAAACTCATACATTCTCTGTTCACTGTTTCGCAGTCTTAGAGAAGTAGATTTCTTTCTGCGAAAGTGCTGTTTTCACAGTGCTAAGTACTCCCAACTCTATCAACAATGTAGGTTTTACCAGTTTTCTAAGTCTCCTTTATTTTCTTGTACTTATCCTTGGAATTCTCTATGTAAACCTCTGTAACTATTCTAGGTAGATGAATCACTGTGTACTTTCTCTTGTTTCTATCTGTTACCAATCTTCAGAAACTCATACATTCTCTATTCACTGTTTCACGGACTTAGAGAACTAAATTTCTTTCGGCGAAAGTGCTGTTTTCACAGTGCTAAGTACTCCCAACACTATCCACAATGTAGGTTTTACCAGTTTTCTAAGTCTCTCTTATTTTCTTGTACTTATACTTGGAATTCTTTGTGTAAACTTCTGTAACTTCTCTAGGTATATTAATCACTGTGTACTTTCTCTTGTTTCTATCTGTTACCAATCTTAAGAAACTCATACATTCTCTGTTCACTGTTTCCAAGTCTTAGAGAAGTAGATTTCTTTCTGCGAAAGTGCTGTTTTCACAGTGCTAAGTACTCCCAACTCTATCCACAATGTAGGTTTTACCAGTTTTCTAAGTCTCTCTTATTTTCTTGTACTTATACTTGGAATTCTCTGTGTAAACCTCTGTAACTTCTCTAGGTAGATGAATCACTGTGTAGTTTCTCTCGTTTCTATCTGTTACCAATCTTGAGAGACTCATACATTTTCTGTTCACCGTTTCCCAGTCTTAGAGAAGTATATTTCTTTCTCGGAAAGTGCCGTTTTCACAGTGCTAAGTACTCCCAACTGTATCGACAATGTAGGTTTTACCAGTTTTCTAAGTCTCTCTTATTTTCTTGTACTTATACATGGAATTCTCTATGTAAACTTCTGTACCTTCTCTAGGTAGATTAATCACTGTGTACTTTCTCTTGTTTCTATCTGTTACCAATCTTGAGAAACTCATACATTCTCTCTTCACTGTTTCCCAGTGTTAGAGAAGTAGATTTCTTTCTGGGAAAGTGCTGTTTTCACCGTGCTAAGTACTCCCAACTCTATCAACAATGTAGGTTTTACCAGTTTTCTAAGTCTCTCTTATTTTTTTGTACTTATACTTGGAATTCTCTGTGTAAACCTCTGTAACATTTCTAGGTAGATGAATCACTGTGTACTTTCTCTTGTTTCTATCTGTTACCAATCTTGAGAAACTGATACATTCTCTTTTCACTGTTTCACGGACTTAGAGAACTAAATTTCTTTCGGCGAAAGTGCTGGTTTCACAGTGCTAAGTACTCCCAACTCTACCAACAATGTAGGTTTTACCAGTTTTCTAAGTCTCCTTTATTTTCTTGTACTTATCCTTGGAATTCTCTGTGTAAATCTCTGTAACTTTTCTTGGTAGATGAATCACTGTGTACTTTCGCTTTTTTCTGTCTGTTACCAAACTTGTGAAACTCATAAATTCTCTGTTCACTTTTTCACGGACTCAGAGAACTAAATTTCCTTCGGCGAAAGTGCTGTTTTCACAGTGCTAAGTACTCCCAACTCTATCAACAATGTAGGTTTTACCAGTTTTCTAAGTCTCTCTTATTTTCTTGTACTTATACTTGGAATTCTCTGTGTAAACCTCTGTAACTTATCTAGGTAGATGAATCACTGTGTACTTTCTCTTGTTTCTATCTGTTACCAATCTTGAGAAACTCATACATTCTCTGTTCACTGTTTCCCAGTCTTAGGGAAGTAGATTTCTTTCTGCCAAAGTGCTGTTTTCACAGTGCTAAGTACTCCCAACTCTATCAACAATGTAGGTTTTACCAGTTTTCTAAGTCTCTCTTATTTTCTTGTACTTATACTTGGTTTTGTCTGTGTAAACCTCTGTAACTTTTCTAGGTAGATGAATCACTGTGTATTTTCTCTTGTTTCTATCTGTTACCAATCTTGAGAAACTGATACATTCTCTTTTCACTGTTTCACGGACTTAGAAAACTAAATTTCTTTCTGCGAAAGTGCGGTTTTCACAGTGCTAAGTACTCCCAACTCTATCAACAATGTAGGTTTTACCGGTTTTCAAAGTCTCTCTTATTTTCTTGTACTAATACTTGGAATTCTCTTTGTAAACCTCTGTAACATTTCTAGGTAGATGAATCACTGTGTACTTTCTCTTGTTTCTATCTGTTACCAATCTTGAGAAACTCATACGTTCTCTGTTCACTGTTTCACGGACTTAGAGAAGTAAATTTCTTTCGGCGAAAGTGCTGTTTTCACAGTGCTAAGTAGTCACAACACTATCCACAATGTAGGTTTTACCAGTTTTCTAAGTCTCTCTTATTTTCTTGTACTTATACTTGGAATTCTTTGTGTAAACTTCTGTAACTTCTCTAGGTATATGAATCACTGTGTCCTTTCTCTTGTTTCTATCTATTACCAATCTTGAGAAACTCATACATTCTCTGTTCACTGTATCCCAGTCTTAGAGAAGTAGATTTCTTTCTGCGAAAGTGCTGTTTTCACAGTGCTAAGTACTCCCAACTCTTTCCACAATGTAGGTTTTACCAGTTTTCTAAGTCTCTCTTATTTTCTTGTACTTATACTTGGAATTCTCTGTGTAAACCTCTGTAACTTCTCTAGGTAGATGAATCACTGTGTACTTTCTCTCGTTTCTATCTGTTACCAATCTTGAGAAACTCATACATTCTCTGTTCACCGTTTCCCAGTCTTAGAGAAGTAGATTTCTTTCTGGGAAAGTGCCGCTTTCACAGTGCTAAGTACTCCCAACTGTATCGACAATGTAGGTTTTACCAGTTTTCTAAGTCTCTCTTATTTTCTTGTACTTACACAAGGAATTCTCTGAGTAAACTTCTTTAACTTATCTAGGTAGATTAATCACTGTGTACTTTCTCTTGTTTCTATCTGTTACCAATCTTGAGAAACTCATACATTCTCTCTTCACTGTTTCCCAGTGTTAGAGAAGTAGATTTCTTTCTGGGAAAGTGCTATTTTCACCGTGCTAAGTACTCCCAACTCTATCAACAATGTAGGTTTTACCAGTTTTCTAAGTCTCTCTTATTTTCTTGTACTTATACTTGGAATTCTCTGTGTAAACCTCTGTAACTTTTCTAGGTAGATGAATCACTGTGTACTTTCTATTGTTTCTATCTGTTACCAATCTTGAGAAACTGATACATTCTTTTTTCACTGTTACATGGACTTAGAAAACTAAATTTCTTTCTCCGAAAGTGCTGTTTTCACAGTGCTAAGTACTCCCAACTCTATCAACAATGTAGGTTTTACCAGTTTTCTAAGTCTCTCTTATTTTCTTGTACTTATACTTGGAATTCTCTGTGTAAACTTCTGTAACTTCTCTAGGTAGATGAATCACTGTGTACTTTCTCTTGTTTCTTTCTGTTACCAATCTTGAGAAACTCATACATTCTCTGTTCACTGTTTCGCAGTCTTAGAGAAGTAGATTTCTTTCTGCGAAAGTGCTGTTTTCACAGTGCTAAGTACTCCCAACTCTAACAACAATGTAGGTTTTACCAGTTTTCTAAGTCTCCTTTATTTTCTTGTACTTATCCTTGGAATTCTCTGTGTAAACCTCTGTAACTTTTCTAGGTAGATGAATCACTGTGTACTTTCTCTTCTTTCTATCTGTTACCAATCTTGAGAAACTCATACATTCTCTGTTCACTGTTTCACGGACTTAGACAACTAAATTTCTTTCGGCGAAAGTTCTGTTTTCACAGTGCTGAGTACTCCCAACTCTATCCACAATGTAGGTTTTACCAGTTATCTAAGTCTCTCTTATTTTCTTGTACTTATACTTGGTTTTCTCTGTGTAAACCTCTGTAACTTTTCTAGGTAGATGAATCACTGTGTACTTTCTCTTGTTTCTATCTGTTACCAATCTTGAGAAAGTCACACATTCTGTTATCACTGTTTCACGGACTTAGAAAACTAAATTTCTTTCGGCGAAAGTGCTGTTTTCACAGTGCTAAGTACTCCCAACTCCATCAACAATGTAGGTTTTACCGGTTTTCTAAGTCTCTCTTATTTTCTTGTACTTATACTTGGAATTCTCTGTGTAAACCTCTGTATCTTCTCTAGGTAGATGAATCACTGTGTACTTTCTCTTGTTTCTCTCTCTTACCAATCTTGAGAAACTCATACATTCTCTGTTCACTATTTCCCAGTGCTAGAGAAGTAGATTTCTTTCTGCGAAAGTGCTGTTTTCACAGTGCTAAGTACTCCCAACTCTATCAACAATGTAGGTTTTACCAGTTTTCTAAGTCCCTCTTATTTTCTTGTACTTATACTTGGAATTCTCTGTGTAAACTTCTGTAACTTTTCTAGGTAGATGAATCACTGTGTACTTTCTCTTGTTTCTGTTACCAATCTTGAGAAACTGATACATTCTCTTTTCACTGTTTCACGGACTTAGAAAACTAAATTTCTTTCGCCGAAAGTGCTGTTTTCACAGTGCTAAGTGCTCCCAACTCTATCAACACTGTAGGTTTTACCAGTTTTCTAAGTCTCTCTTATTTTCTTGTACTTATACTTGGAATTCTCTGTGTAAACTTCTGTAACTTCTCTAGGTAGATGAATCACTGTGTACTTTCTCTTGTTTCTTTCTGTTACCAATCTTGAGAAACTCATACATTCTCTGTTCACTGTTTCCCAGTCTTAGAGAAGTAGATTTCTTTCTGCGAAAGTGCTGTTTTCACAGTGCTAAGTACTCCCAACTCTATCAACAATGTAGGTTTTACCAGTTTTCTAAGTCTCCTTTATTTTCTTGTACTTATCCTTGGAATTCTCTGTGTAAACCTCTGTAACTTTTCTAGGTAGATGAATCACTGTGTACTTTCTCTTCTTTCTATCTGTTACCAATCTTGAGAAACTCATACATTCTCTGTTCACTGTTTCACGGACTTAGACAACTAAATTTCTTTCGGCGAAAGTTCTGTTTTCACAGTGCTGAGTACTCCCAACTCTATCCACAATGTAGGTTTTACCAGTTATCTAAGTCTCTCTTATTTTCTTGTACTTATACTTGGTTTTCTCTGTGTAAACCTCTGTAACTTTTCTAGGTAGATGAATCACTGTGTACTTTCTCTTGTTTCTATCTGTTACCAATCTTGAGAAAGTCACACATTCTGTTATCACTGTTTCACGGACTTAGAAAACTAAATTTCTTTCGGCGAAAGTGCTGTTTTCACAGTGCTAAGTACTCCCAACTCCATCAACAATGTAGGTTTTACCGGTTTTCTAATTCTCTCTTATTTTCTTGTACTTATACTTGCAATTCTCTGTGTAAACCTCTGTAACTTCTCTAGGTAGATGAATCACTGTGTACTTTCTCTTGTTTCTATCTGTTACCAATCTTGAGAAACTCATACATTCTCTGTTCACTATTTCCCAGTGCTAGAGAAGTAGATTTCTTTCTGCGAAAGTGCTGTTTTCACAGTGCTAAGTACTCCCAACTCTATTAACAATGTAGGTTTCACCAGTTTTCTAAGTCTCTCTTATTTTCTTGTACATATCCTTGGAATTCTCTATGTAAACCTCTGTAACTTTTCTAGGTAGATGAATCACTGTGTACTTTCTCTTGTTTGTATCTGTTACGAATCTTGAGAAACTTATACATTCTCTGTTCACTGTTTCACGGATTTAGACAACTAAATTTCTTTCGGCGAAAGTGCTGTTTTCACAGTGCTAAGTACACCCAACCTTATCCACAATGTAGATTTTGCCAGTTTTCTAATTCTTTCTTATTTTCTTGTACTTATTCTTGGAATTCTCTGTGTAAACCTCTGTAAATTTTCTAGGTAGATGAATCACTGTGTACTTTCTCTTGTTTCTATCTGTTACCAATCTTGAGAAACTCATACATTCCCTGTTCACTGTTTCAGGGACTTAGAGAACTAAATTTCTTTCGGCGAAAGTGCTGTTTTCACAGTGCTAAGTACTCCCAACTCTATCAACCATGTAGGTTTTACTAGTTTTCTAAGTCTCTCTTATTTTCTTGTACTTATACTTGGAATTCTCTGTGTAAACCTCTGTAACTTTTTTAGGTAGATGAATCACGGTGTACTTTCTCTTGTTTCTATCTGTTACCAATCTTGAGAAACTGATACATTCTCTTTTCACTCTTTCTCGGACTTAGAGAACTAAATTTCTTTCGGCGAAAGTGCTGTTTTCACATTGCTAAGTACTCCCAACTCTATCAACAATGTAGGTTTTACCAGTTTTCTAAGTCTCTCTTATTTTCTTGTACTTATACTTGGTTTTCTCTGTGTAAACCTCTGTAACTTTTCTAGGTAGATGAATCACTGTGGACTTTCTCTTGTTTCTATCTGTTACCAATCTTGAGAAACTCTTACATTTTCTGTTCACTGTTTCACGGACTTAGAGAACTAAATTTCTTTCGGCGAAAGTGCTGTTTTCACAGTGCTAAGTACTCCCAACTCTATCAACAATGTAGGTTTTACCAGTTTTCTCAGTCTGTCTTATTTTCTTGTACTTATACTTGGAATTCTCTGTGTGAACCTCTGTAACTTTTCTAGGTAGATAAATCACTGTGTAGTTTCTCTCGTTTCTATCTGTTACCAATCTTCAGAAACTCATACATTCTCTTTTCACTGTTTCACGGACTTAGAAAACTAAATTTCTTTCGGCGAAAGTGCTGCTTTCACAGTGCTAAGTACTCCCAACTCCATCAACAATGTAGGTTTTACCGGTTTTCTAAGTCTCTTATTTTCTTGTACTTATACTTGGAATACTCTGTGTAAACCTCTGTAACTTTTCTAGCTAGATGAATCACTGTGTACTTTCTCTTGTTTCTATCTCTTACCAATCTTGAGAAACTCATACATTCTCTGTTCACTATTTCCCAGTGCTAGAGAAGTAGATTTCTTTCTGCAAAAGTGCTCTTTTCACAGGGCTAAGTACTCCCAACTCTATCCACAATGTAGGTTTTACCAGTTTTCTAAGTCTCTCTTATTTTCTTGTACTTATACTTGGAATTCTCTGTGTAAACCTCTGTAACTTCTCTAGGTAGATGAATCACTGTGTACTTTCTCTCGTTTCTATCTGTTACCAATCTTGAGAAACTCATACATTCTCTGTTCACCGTTTCCCAGTCTTAGAGAAGTAGATTTCTTTCTGCGAAAGTGCCGTTTTCACAGTGCTAAGGACTCCCAACTGTATCGACAATGTAGGTTTTACCCGATTTCTAAGTCTCTCTTATTTTCTTGTACTTATACATGGAATTCTCTGAGTAAACTTCTTTAACCTCTCTAGGTAGATTAATCACTGTGTACTTTCTCTTGTTTCTATCTGTTACCAATCTTGAGAAACTCATACGTTCTCTCTTCACTGTTTCCCAGTGTTAGAGAAGTAGATTTCTTTCTGGGAAAGTGCTGTTTTCACCGTGCTAAGTACTCCCAACTCTATTCACAATGTAGGTTTTACCAGTTTTCTAAGTCTCTCTTATTTTCTTGTACTTATCCTTGGAAATCTCTGTGTAAACCTCTGTAACTTTTCTAGGTAGATGAATCACTGTGTACTTTCTCTTGTTTCTATCTTTTACCAATCTTGAGAAACTGATTCATTCTCTTTTCACTGTTTCACGAACTTAGAAAACTAAACTTCTTTCGCCGAAAGTGCTGTTTTCACAGTGCTAAGTACTCCCAACTCTATCAACAATGTAGGTTTTACCAGTTTTCTAAGTCTCCTTTATTTTGTTGTACTTATCCTTGGAATTCTCTGTGTAAACCTCTGTAACTTCTCTAGGTAGATGAATCACTGTGTACTTTCGCTTGTTGCTGTCTGTTACCAAACTTGAGAAACTCATACATTCTCTGTTCACTGTTTCACGGACTTAGAGAACTAAATTTCCTTCAGCGAAAGTGCTGTTTTCACAGTGCTAAGTACTCCCAACTCTATCAACAATTTAGGTTTTACCAGTTCTCTAAGTCTCTCTTATTTTCTTGTACTTATACTTGGAATTCTCTGTGTAAACCTCTGTAACTTCTCTAGGTAGATGAATCACTGTGTACTTTCTCTTGTTTCTATCTGTTATCAATCTTGAGAAACTCATACATTCTCTGTTCACTGTTTCCCAGTCTTAGGGAAGTAGATTTCTTTCTGCCAAAGTGCTGTTTTCACAGTGCTAATTACTCCCAACTCTATCAACAATGTAGGTTTTACCAGTTTTCTAAGTCTCTCTTATTTTCTTGTACTTATACTTGGAATTCTCTGTGTAAACCTCTGTAACTTCACTAGGTAGATGAATCACTGTGTACTTACGCTTGTTTCCATGTGTTACCAATCTTGAGAAACTCATACATTCTCTGTTCATCGTTTCCCAGTCTTAGAGAAGTAGATTTCTTTCTGGGAAAGTGCTGTTTTCACAGTGCTAAGTACTCCCAACTCTATCCACAATGTAGGTTTTACCAGTTTTCTAAGTCTCCCTTATTTTCTTGTACTTATACTTGGAATTCTCTGTGTAAACCTCTGTAACTTCCTCAGGTATATGAATCACTGTGTACTTTCTCTTGTTTGTTCTGTTACCAATCTTCAGAAACTCATACATTCTCTGTTCACTGTTTCCCTGTGTTAGAGAAGTAGATTTTTTTCTGCGAAAGTGCTGTTTTCAGAGTGCTAAGTACTCCCACCTCTATCTACAATGTAGGTTTTACCAGTTTTCTAAGTCTCCCTTATTTTCTTGTACTTATACTTGGAATTCTCTGTGTAAACCTCTGTAACTTTTCTAGGTAGATGAATCACTGTGTACTTTCGCTTGTTTCTGTCTGTTACCAAACTTGAGAAACTCATACATTCTCTGTTCACTGTTTCACGGACTTAGAGAACTAAATTTCCTTCGGCGAATGTGCTGTTTTCACAGTGCTAAGTACTCCCAACTCTATTAACAATGTAGGTTTTACCACTTTTCTAAGTCTCTCTTATTTTCTTGTGCTTATTCTTGGAATTCTCTATGTAAACCTCTGTAACTTTTCTAGGTACATGAATCACTGGGTACTTTCTCTTGTTTCTATCTGTTACCAATCTTGAGAAACTCTTACATTCTCTGTTCAGTGTTTCCCAGTCTTAGAGAAGTAGATTTCTTTCTGCGAAAGTGCTGTTTTCACAGTGCTAAGTACTCCCAACTCTATCCACAATGTAGGTTTTACCAGTTTTCTAAGTTTCTCTTATTTTCTTGTACTTATACTTGGAATTCTCTGTGTAAACCTCTGTAACTTCTCTAGGTAAATGAATCACTGTGTACTTTCTCTCGTTTCTATCTGTTACCAATCTTGAGAAACTCATACATTCTCTGTTCACCGTTTCCCAGTCTTAGAGAAGTAGATTTCTTTCTGGGAAAACGCTATTTTCACATTGCTAAATACACCCAACTCTATCCACAACGTAGGTTTTAACAGTTTTCTAAGTCTTTCTTGTTTTCTTGTACTTATACTTGGAATTCTCTGTGTAAACCTCCGTAACTTTTCTAGGTAGATGAATCACTGTGTACTTTCCCTTGTTTCTAACTGTTACCAATCCTGAGAAATTCATACATTCTCTGTTCACTGTTTCACGGACTTGGAGAACTAAATTTCTTTCTGCGAAAGTGCTGTTTTCACAGTGCTAAGGACTCCCAACTCTATCAACAATGTAGGTTTTAGCAGTTTTCTAAGTCTCTCTTATTTTCTTGTACTTATACTTGGTTTTCTCTGTGTAAACCTCTGTAACTTGTGTAGGTAGATGAATCACTGTGTACTTTCTCTTGTTTCTATCTGTTACCAATCTTGAGATACTCATACATTTTCTGTTCACTGTTTCACGGACTTAGAGTACTAAATTTCTTTCGGCGAAAGTGCTGTTTTCACAGTGCTAAGTACTCCCAACTCTATCCACAATGTAGGTTTTACCAGTTTTCTAACTCTCTCTTATTTTCTTGTACTTATACTTGGAATTCTCTGTGTAAACCTCTGTAACTTTTCTAGGTAGATGAATCACTGTTTAGTTTCTCTTGTTTCTATCTGTTACCAATCTTGAGAAACTGATACATTCTCTTTTCACTGTTTCACGGACTTAGAAAACTAAATTTCTTTCGGCGAAAGTGCTGTTTTCACAGTGCTAACTACTCCAAACTCTATCAACAATGTAGGTTTTACCGGTTTTCTAAGTCTCTCTTATTTTCTTGTACTAATACTTGGAATTCTCTGTGTAAACCTCTGTAACTTTTCTAGGTAGATGAATCACTGTGGACTTTCTCCTGTTTCTATCTGTTACCAATCTTGAGAAACTCATAGATTCTCTGTTGACCGTTTCCCAGTGTTAGAGAAGTAGATTTCTTTCTGGGAAAGTGGTGTTTTCACAGTGCTACGTACTCCCAACTCTATTAACAATGTAGGTTTTACCAGTTTTCTAAGTCTCTCTTATTTTCTTGTACTTATCCTTGGAATTCTCTATGTAAACCTCTGTAACTTCTCTAGGTAGATGAATCACTGTGTACTTTCTCTTGTTTCTATCTGTTACCAATCTTGAGAAACTCATACATTCTCTGTTCACTGTTTCACGGACGTAGAGAACTAAATTTCTTTCGGCGAAAGTGCTGTTTTCACAGTGCTAAGTACTCCCAACCTTATCCACAATGTAGATTTTGCCAGTTTTCTAATTCTTTCTTATTTTCTTGTACTTATTCTTGGAATTCTCTGTGTAAACCTCTGTAAATTTTCTAGGTAGATGAATCAGTGTGTACTTTCTCTTGTTTCTATCTGTTACCAATCTTGAGAAACTCATACATTCTCTGTTCATCGTTTCCCAGTCTTAGAGAAGTAGATTTCTTTCTGGGAAAGTGCTGTTTTCACAGTGCTAAGTACTCCCAACTCTATCCACAATGTAGGTTTTACCAGTTTTCTAAGTCTCCCTTATTTTCTTGTACTTATACTTGGAATTCTCTGTGTAAACCTCTGTAACTTCCTTAGGTACATGAATCACTGTGTACTTTCTCTTGTTTGTTCTGTTACCAATCTTCAGAAACTCATACATTCTCTGTTCACTGTTTCCCTGTGTTAGAGAAGTAGATTTTTTTCTGCGAAAGTGCTGTTTTCAGAGTGCTAAGTACTCCCACCTCTATCTACAATGTAGGTTTTACCAGTTTTCTAAGTCTCCCTTATTTTCTTGTACTTATACTTGGAATTCTCTGTGTAAACCTCTGTAACTTTTCTAGGTAGATGAATCACTGTGTACTTTCGCTTGTTTCTGTCTGTTACCAAACTTGAGAAACTCATACATTCTCTGTTCACTGTTTCACGGACTTAGAGAACTAAATTTCCTTCGGCGAATGTGCTGTTTTCACAGTGCTAAGTACTCCCAACTCTATTAACAATGTAGGTTTTACCACTTTTCTAAGTCTCTCTTATTTTCTTGTACTTTTTCTTGGAATTCTCTATGTAAACCTCTGTAACTTTTCTAGGTACATGAATCACTGGGTACTTTCTCTTGTTTCTATCTGTTACCAATCTTGAGAAACTCTTACATTCTCTGTTCAGTGTTTCCCAGTCTTAGAGAAGTAGATTTCTTTCTGGGAAAACGCTATTTTCACATTGCTAAATACACCCAACTCTATCCACAACGTAGGTTTTAACAGTTTTCTAAGTCTTTCTTGTTTTCTTGTACTTATACTTGGAATTCTCTGTGTAAACCTCCGTAACTTTTCTAGGTAGATGAATCACTGTGTACTTTCTCTTGTTTCTAACTGTTACCAATCCTGAGAAACTCATACATTCTCTGTTCACTGTTTCACGGACTTGGAGAACTAAATTTCTTTCTGCGAAAGTGCTGTTTTCACAGTGCTAAGGACTCCCAACTCTATCAACAATGTAGGTTTTAGCAGTTTTCTAAGTCTCTCTTATTTTCTTGTACTTATACTTGGTTTTCTCTGTGTAAACCTCTGTAACTTGTGTAGGTAGATGAATCACTGTGTACTTTCTCTTGTTTCTATCTGTTACCAATCTTGAGATACTCATACATTTTCTGTTCACTGTTTCACGGACTTAGAGTACTAAATTTCTTTCGGCGAAAGTGCTGTTTTCACAGTGCTAAGTACTCCCAACTCTATCCACAATGTAGGTTTTACCAGTTTTCTAAGTCTCTCTTATTTTCTTGTACTTATACTTGGAATTCTCTGTGTAAACCTCTGTAACTTCTCTAGGTAGATGAATCACTGTTTAGTTTCTCTTGTTTCTATCTGTTACCAATCTTGAGAAACTGATACATTCTCTTTTCACTGTTTCACGGACTTAGAAAACTAAATTTCTTTCGGCGAAAGTGCTGTTTTCACAGTGCTAACTGCTCCAAACTCTATCAACAATGTAGGTTTTACCGGTTTTCTAAGTCTCTCTTATTTTCTTGTACTAATACTTGGAATTCTCTGTGTAAACCTCTGTAACTTTTCTAGGTAGATGAATCACTGTGTACTTTCTCTTGTTTCTATCTGTTACCAATCTTGAGAAACTCATAGATTCTCTGTTGACCGTTTCCCAGTGTTAGAGAAGTAGATTTCTTTCTGGGAAAGTGGTGTTATCACAGTGCTACGTACTCCCAACTCTATCAACCATGTAGGTTTTACCAGTTTTCTAAGTCTCTCTTATTTTCTTGTACTTATACTTGGAATTCTCTGTGTAAACCTCTGTAACTTTTTTAGGTAGATGAATCACGGTGTACTTTCTCTTGTTTCTATCTGATACCAATCTTGAGAAACTGATACATTCTCTTTTCACTGTTTCTCGGACTTAGAGAACTAAATTTCTTTCGGCGAAAGTGCTGTTTTCACAGTGCTAAGCACTCCCAACTCTATCAACAATGTAGGTTTTGCCAGTTTTCTAAGTCTCTCTTATTTTCTTGTACTTATACTTGGTTTTCTCTGTGTAAACCTCTGTAACTTTTCTAGGTAGATGAATCACTGTGTACTTTCTCTTGTTTCTATCTGTTACCAATCTTGAGAAACTCTTACATTTTCTGTTCACTGTTTCACGGACTTAGAGAACTAAATTTCTTTCGGCGAAAGTGCTGTTTTCACAGTGCTAAGTACTCCCAACTCTATCAACAATGTAGGTTTTACCAGTTTTCTAAGTCTGTCTTATTTTCTTGTACTTATACTTGGAATTCTTTGTGTGAACCTCTGTAACTTTTCTAGGTAGATAAATCACTGTGTAGTTTCTCTCGTTTCTATCTGTTACCAATCTTCAGAAACTCATACATTCTCTTTTCACTGTTTCACGGACTTAGAAAACTAAATTTCTTTCGGCGAAAGTGCGGTTTTCACAGTGCTAAGTACTCCCAACACTATCCACAATGTAGGTTTTACCAGTTTTCTAAGTCTCTCTTATTTTCTTGTACTTATACTTGGAATTCTTTGTGTAAACTTCTGTAACTTCTCTAGGTAGATGAATCACTGTGTACTTTCTCTTGTTTCTATCTGTTACCAATCTTGAGAAACTCATACATTCCCTGTTCACTGTTTCCCAGTCTTAGAGAAGTAGATTTTTTCTGCGAAAGTGCTCTTCTCACAGTGCTAAGTACTCCCAACTCTATCCACAATGTAGGTTTTACCAGTTTTCTTAGTCTCTCTTATTTTCTTGTACTTATACTTGGAATTCTCTGTGTAAACCTCTGTAACTTCTCTAGGTAGATGAATCACTGTGCACTTTCTCTCGTTTCTATCTGTTACCAATCTTGAGAAACTCATACATTCTCTGTTCACCGTTTCCCAGTCTTAGAGAAGTAGATTTCTTTCTGGGAAAGTGCCGTTTTCACAGTGCTAAGTACTCCCAACTCTATCAACAATGTAGGTTTTACCAGTTTTCTAAGTCTCCCTTATTTTCTTGTACTTATACTTGGAATTCTCTGTGTAAACCTCTGTAACTTTTCTAGGTAGATGAATCACTGTGTACTTTCGCTTGTTTCTGTCTGTTACCAAACTTGAGAAACTCATACATTCTCTGTTCACTGTTTCACGGACTTAGAGAACTAAATTTCCTTCGGCGAAAGTGCTGTTTTCACAGTGCTAAGTACTCCCAACTCTATCAACAATGTAGGTTTTGCCAGTTTTCTAAGTCTCTCTTATTTTCTTGTACTTATACTTGGAATTCCCTGTGTAAACCTCTGTAACTTTTCTAGGTAGATGAATCACTGTGTACTTTCTCTTGTTTCTATCTGTTACCAATCTTGAGAAACTCATACATTTTCTGTTCACTGTTTCAGGGACTTAGAGAACTAAATTTCTTTTGGCGAAAGTGCTGTTTTCACAGTGCTAAGTACCCCCAACACTTTCCAAAATGTAGGTTTTACCAGTTTTCTAAGTCTGTCTTATTTTCTTGGACTTATACATGTACTTCTCTGTGTAAACTTCTGTAACTTCTCTAGGTATACCAATCACTGTGTACTTTCTCTTGTTTCTATCTGTTACCAGTCTTGAGAAACTCATACATTCTCTATTCATTGTTTCCCAGTCTTAGAGAAGTAGATTTCTTTCTGCGAAAGTGCTGTTTCCACAGTGCTAAGTACTCCCAACTCTATCAACAATGTAGGTTTTACCAGTTTTCTAAGTCTCCTTTATTTTCTTGTACTTATCTTTGGAATTCTCTGTGTAAACCTCTGTAACTTTTCTAGGTAGATGAATCACTGTGTACTTTCGCTTGTTTCTGTCTATCACCAAACTTGAGAAACTCATACATTCTCTGTTCACTGTTTCACGGACTTAGAGAACTAAATTTCCTTCGGCGAAAGTGCTGTTTTCACAGTGTTAAGTACTCCCAACTCTATCAACAATGTAGGTTTTACCAGTTTTCTAAGTCTCTCTTATTTTCTTGTACTTATACTTGGAATTCTCTGGGTAAACCTCTGTAACTTCTCTAGGTAGATGAATCACTGTGTACTTTCGCTTGTTTCTATCTGTTACCAATCTTGAGAAACTGATTCATTCTCTTTTCACTGTTTCACGGACTTAGAAAACTAAATTTCCTTCGGCGAAAGTGCTGTTTTCACAGTGCTAAGTACTCCCAACTCTATCGACAATGTAGGATTTACCTGTTTTCTAAGTCTCTCTTATTTTCTTGTACTTATACTTGGAATTCTCTGTGTAAACCTCTGTAACTTCTCTAGGTAGATGAATCACTGTGTACTTTCTCCTGTTTCTATCTGTTAAAAATCTTGAGAAACTCATACATTCTCTGTTCACTGTTTCCCAGTCTTAGAAAAGTAGATTTCTTTCTGCCAAAGTGCTGTTTTCACAGTGCTAAGTACTCCCAACTCTATCAACAATGTAGGTTTTACCAGTTTTCTAAGTCTCTCTTATTTTCTTGTACTTATCCTTGGAATTCTCTGTGTAAACCTCTGTAACTTTTCTAGGTAGATGAATCACTATGTACTTTCGCTTGTTTCTATCTGTTACCAATCTTGAGAAACTGATACATTCTCTGTTCACTGTTTCACGGACTTAGAGAACTAAATTTCTTTCGGCGAAAGTGCTGTTTTCACAGTGCTAAGTACTCCCAACTCTATCCACAATGTAGGTTTTACCAGTTTTCTAAGTCTCTCTTATTTTCTTGGACTTATACATGTACTTCTCTGTGTAAACTTCTGTAACTTCTCTAGGTATATGAATCACTGTGTACTTTCTCTTGTTTCTATCTGTTACCAATCCTGAGAAACTCATACATTCTCTATTCATTGCTTCCCAGTCTTAGAGAAGTAGATTTCTTTCTGCGAAAGTGCTGTTTTCACAGTGCTAAGTACTCCCAACTCTATCAACAATGTAGGTTTTACCGGTTTTCTAAGTCTCTCTTATTTTCTTGTACCTATACTTGGAATTCTCTGTGTAAACCTCTGTAACTTTTCTAGGTAGATGAATCACTGTGTACTTTCTCTTGTTTCTATCTGTTACCAATCTTGAGAAACTCATACATTCACTGTTCACGGTTTCACGGACTTAGAGAACTAAATTTCTTTCGGCGAAAGTGCTGTTTTCGCAGTGCTAAGTACTCCCAACCTTATCCACAATGGAGGTTTTGCCAGTTTTCTAATTCTTTCTTATTTTCTTGTACTTATACTTGGAATTCTCTGTGTAAACCTCTGTAAATTTTCTAGGTAGATGAATCACTGTGTACTTTCGCTTGTTTCTGTCTGTTACCAATATTGAGAAACTCATACATTCTCTGTTCACTGTTTCCCAGTGTTAGAGAAGTAGATTTCTTTCTGGGAAAGTGCTGTTTTCACAGTGTTAAGTACTCCCAACTCTATCAACCATGTAGGTTTTACCAGTTTTCTAAGTCTCTCTTATTTTCTTGTACTTATACTTGGAATTCTCTGTGTAAACCTCTGTAACTTTTCTAGGTAGATGAATCACTGTGTACTTTCGCTTGTTTCTGTCTGTTACCAAACTTCAGAAACTCATGCATTCTCTGTTCACTGTTTCACGGACTTAGAGAACTAAATTTCCTTCGGTGAAAGTGCTGTTTTCACAGTGCTAAGTACTCCCAACTCTATCAACAATGTAGGTTTTACCGGTTTTCTAAGTCTCTCTTATTTTCTTGTACTTATACTTGGAATTCTCTGTGTAAACCTCTGTAACTTTTCTAGGTAGATGAATCACTGTGTCCTTTCTCTTGTTTCTATCTGTTACCAATCTTGAGAAACTCATACATTCTCTGTTCACTGTTTCAGGGACTTAGAGAACTAAATTTCTTTCGGCGAAAGTGCTGTTTTCACAGTGCTAAGTACTCCCAACACTATCCACAATGTAGATTTTACCAGTTTTCTAAGTCTCTCTTATTTTCTTGTACTTATACTTGGAATTCTTTGTGTAAACTTCTGTAACTTCTCTAGGTAGATGAATCACTGTGTACTTTCTCTTGTTTCTATCTGTTACCAATCTTGAGAAACTCATACATTCCCTGTTCACTGTTTCCCAGTCTTAGAGAAGTAGATTTTTTCTGCGAAAGTGCTCTTCTCACAGTGCTAAGTACTCCCAACTCTATCCACAATGTAGGTTTTACCAGTTTTCTTCGTCTCTCTTATTTTCTTGTACTTATACTTGGAATTCTCTGTGTAAACCTCTGTAACTTCTCTAGGTAGATGAATCACTGTGCACTTTCTCTCGTTTCTATCTGTTACCAATCTTGAGAAACTCATACATTCTCTGTTCACCGTTTCCCAGTCTTAGAGAAGTAGATTTCTTTCTGGGAAAGTGCCGTTTTCACAGTGCTAAGTACTCCCAACTCTATCAACAATGTAGGTTTTACCAGTTTTCTAAGTCTCCCTTATTTTCTTGTACTTATACTTGGAATTCTCTGTGTAAACCTCTGAAACTTTTTTAGGTAGATGAATCACTGTGTACTTTCTCTTGTTTCTATCTGTTACCAATCTTGAGAAACTGATACATTCTCTTTTCACTGTTTCACGGACTTAGAAAACTAAATTTCTTTCTGCGAAAGTGCTGTTTTCACAGTGCTAAGTACTCCCAACTCTATCTACAACGTAAGTTTTACCAGTTATCTAAGTCTCCTTTATTTTCCTGTACTTATCCTTGGAATTCTCTGTGTAAACCTCTGTAACTTTTCTAGGTAGATGAATCACTGTGTACTTTCGCTTGTTTCTGTCTGTTACCAAACTTGAGAAACTCATACATTCTCTGTTCACTGTTTCACGGACTTAGAGAGCTAAATTTCCTTCGGCGAAAGTGCTGTTTTCACAGTGCTAAGTACTCCCAACTCTATCAACAATGTAGGTTTTACCAGTTTTCTAAGTCTCTCTTATTTTCTTGTACTTATACCTGGAATTCTCTGTGTAAACCTCTGTAACTTCTCTAACTAGATGAATCACTGTGTACTTTCTCTTGTTTCTATCTGTTACCAATCTTGAGAAACTCATACATTCTCTGTTCACTGTTTCACGGACTTAGAGAACTAAATTTCTTTCGGCGAAAGTGCTATTTTCACAGTGCTAAGTACTCCCAACTCAATCCACAATGTAGGTTTTACCAGTTTTCTAAGTCTCTCTTATTTTCTTGGACTTATACATGTACTTCTCTGTGTAAACTTCTGTAACTTCTCTAGGTATATGAATCACTGTGTACTTTCTCTTGTTTCTATCTGTTACCAATCCTGAGAAACTCATACATTCTCTATTCATTGTTTGCCAGTCTTAGAGAAGTAGATTTCTTTCTGCGAAAGTGCTGTTTTCACAGTGCTAAGTACTCCCAACTCTATCAACAATGTAGGTTTTACCGGTTTTCTAAGTCTCTCTTATTTTCTTGTACTTATACTTGGAATTCTCTGTGTAAACCTCTGTAACTTTTCTAGGTAGATGAATCACTGTGTACTTTCTCTTGTTTCTATCTGTTACCAATCTTGAGAAACTCATACATTCATTGTTCACGGTTTCACGGACTTAGAGAACTAAATTTCTTTCGGTGAAAGTGCTGTTTTCACAGTGCTAAGTACTCCCAAACTTATCCACAATGTAGGTTTTGCCAGTTTTCTAATTCTTTCTTATTTTCTTGTACTTATACTTGGAATTCTCTGTGTAAACCTCTGTAAATTTTCTAGGTAGATGAATCACTGTGTACTTTCGCTTGTTTCTGTCAGTTACCAATCTTGAGAAACTCATATATTCTCTGCTCACTGTTTCCCAGTGTTAGAGAAGTAGATTTCTTTCTGGAAAAGTGCTGTTTTCACAGTGTTAAGTACTCCCAACTCTATCAACCATGTAGGTTTTACCAGTTTTGTAAGTCTCTCTTATTTTCTTGTACTTATACTTGGAATTCTCTGTGGAAACCTCTGTAACTTTTCTAGGTAGATGAATCACTGTGTACTTTCGCTTGTTTCTGTCTGTTACCAAACTTCAGAAACTCATGCATTCTCTGTTCACTGTTTCACGGACTTAGAGAACTAAATTTCCTTCGGTGAAAGTGCTGTTTTCACAGTGCTAAGTACTCCCAACTCTATCAACAACGTCGGTTTTACCGGTTTTCTAAGTCTCTCTTATTTTCTTGTACTTATACTTGGAATTCTCTGTGTAAACCTCTGTAACTTTTCTAGGTAGATGAATCACTGTGTCCTTTCTCTTGTTTCTATCTGTTACCAATCTTGAGAAACTCATACATTCTCTGTTCACTGTTTCCCAGTCTTAGAGAAGTAGATTTCTTTCTGCGAAAGTGCTCTTTTCACAGTGCTAAGTACTCCCAACTCCATCCACAATGTAGGTTTTACCAGTTTTCTAAGTCTCTTTTATTTTCTTGTACTTATACTTGGAATTCTCTGTGTAAACCTCTGTAACTTCTCTCGGTAGATGAATCACTGTGTTCTTTCTCTCGTTTCTATCTGTTACCAATCTTGAGAAACTGAATACATTCTCTTTTCACTGTTTCACGGAATTAGAAAACTAAATTTCTTTCGGCGAAAGTGCTGTTTTCACAGTGCTAAGTACTCCCAACTCTATCAACAATGTAGGTTTTACCGGTTTTCAAAGTCTCTCTTATTTTCTTGTACTAATAGTTGGAATTCTCTGTGTAAACCTCTGTAACTTTTCTAGGTAGATGAATCACTGTGTACTTTCTCTTCTTTCTATCTGTTACCAATCTTGAGAAACTCATACATTCTCTGTTCACTGTTTCACGGACTTAGACAACTAAATTTCTTTCGGCGAAAGTGCTGTTTTCACAGTGCTAAGTACTCCCAACTCTATCCACAATGTAGGTTTTACCAGTTTTCTAAGTCTCTCTTATTTTCTTGTACTTATACTTAGTTTTCTCTGTGTAAACCTCTGTACCTTTTCTAGGTAGATGAATCACTGTGTACTTTCTCTTGTTTCTATCTGTTACCAATCTTGAGAAACTCATACATTTTCTGTTCACTGTTTCACGGACTTAGAGAACTAAATGTCTTTCGGCGAAAGTTCTGTTTTCACAGTGCTAAGTACTCCCAACTCTATCAACAATGTAGGTTTTACCAGTTTTCTAAGTCTGTCTTATTTTCTTGTACTTATACTTGGAATTCTCTGTGTAAACCTCTGTAACTTTTCTAGGTAGATAAATCACTGTGTAGTTTCTCTTGTTTCTATCTGTTACCAATCTTGGGAAACTCATACATTCTGTTATCACTGTTTCACGGACTTAGAAAACTAAATTTCTTTCGGCGAAAGTGCTGTTTTCACAGTGCTAAGTACTCCCAACTCTATCAACAATGTAGGTTTTACCGGTTTTCTAAGTCTCTCTTATTTTCTTGTACTTGTACTTGGAATTCTCTGTGTAAACCTCTGTAACTTTTCTAGGTAGATGAATCACTGTGTACTTTCTCTTGTGTCTATGTTACCAATCTTGAGAAACTCATACATTCTCTGTTCACTATTTCCCAGTGCTAGAGAAGTAGATTTCTTTCTGCGAAAGTGCTGTTTTCACAGTGCTAAGTACTCCCAACTCTATCAACAATGTAGGTTTTACCAGTTTTCTAAGTCCCTCTTATTTTCTTGTACTTGTACTTGGAATTCTCTGTGTAAACCTCTGTAACTTTTCTAGGTAGATGAATCACTGTGTACTTTCTCTTGTTTCTATCTGTTACCAATCTTGAGAAACTGATACATTCTCTTTTCACTGTTTCACGGACTTAGAAAACTAAATTTCTTTCACCGAAAGTGCTGTTTTCACGGTGCTCAGTACTCCCAACTCTATCAACAATGTAGGTTTTACCAGTTTTCTAAGTCTCTCTTATTTCCTTGTACTTATATTTGGAATTCTCTGTGTAAACCTCTGTAACTTCTCTAGGTAGATGAATCACTGTGTACTTTCTCTTGTTTCTTTGTGTTACCAATCTTGAGAAACTCATACATTCTCTGTTCACTGATTCCCAGTCTTAGAGAAGTAGATTTCTTTCTGCGAAAGTGCTGTTTTCACAGTGCTAAGTACTCCCAACTCTATGAACAATGTAGGTTTTACCAGTTTTCTAAGTCTCCTTTATTTTCTTGTACTTATCCTTGGAATTCTCTGTGTAAACCTCTGTAACTTTTCTAGGTAGATGAATCACTGTGTACTTTCGCTTGTTTCTGTCTGTTACCAAACTTGAGAAACTCATACATTCTCTGTTCACTGTTTCACGGACTTAGAGAACTAAATTTCCTTCGGCGAAAGTGCTGTTTTCACAGTGCTAAGTACTCCCAACTCTATCAACAATGTAGGTTTTACCAGTTTTCTAAGTCTCTCTTATTTTCTTGTACTTATACTTGGTTTTCTCTGTGCAACCTCTGTAACTTTTCTAGGTAGATGAATCACTGTGTACTTTCTCTTGTTTCTATCTGTTACCAATCTTGAGAAACTGATACATTCTCTTTTCACTGTTTTTCGGACTTAGAAAACTAAATTTCTTTCAGCGAAAGTGCTGTTTTCACAGTGCTAAGTACTCCCAACTCTATCAACAACGTAGGTTTTACCGGTTTTCAAAGTCTCTCTTATTTTCTTGTACTAATACTTGGAATTCTCTGTGTAAACCTCTGTAACTTTTCTAGGTAGATGAATCACTGTGTACTTTCTCTTGTTTCTATCTGTTACCAATCTTGAGAAACTCATACATTTTCTGTTCACTGTTTCACGGACTTAGAGTACTAAATTTCTTTCGGCGAAAGTGCTGTTTTCACAGTGCTAAGTACTCCCAACTCTATTAACAATGTAGGTTTTACAAGTTTTCTAAGTCTCTCTTATTTTCTTGTACTTATCCTTGGAATTCTCTATGTAAACCTCTGTAACTTTTCTAGGTACATGAATCACTGTGTACTTTCTCTTGTTTCTATCTGTTATCAATCCTGAGAAGCTCATACATTTTCTGTTCACTGTTTCACGGACTTAGAGAACTAAATTTCTTTCGGCGAAAGTGCTGTTTTCACAGTGCTAAGTACTCCCAACTCTATTAACAATGTAGGTTTTACCAGTTTTCTAAGTCTCTATTATTTTCTTGTACTTATCCTTGGAATTCTCTATGTAAACCTCTGTAACTTTTCTAGGTACATGAATCACTGGGTACTTTCTCTTGTTTCTATGTGTTACCAATCTTGAGAAACTCATACATTCTCTGTTCAGTGTTTCCCAGTCTTAGAGAAGTAGATTTCTTTCTGCGAAAGTGCTGTTTTCACAGTGCTAAGTACTCCCAACTCTATCCACAATGTAGGTTTTACCAGTTTTCTAAGTTTCTCTTATTTTCTTGTACTTATACGTGGAATTCTCTGTGTAAACCTCTGTAACTTCTCTAGGTAGATGAATCACTGTGTACTTTCTCTCGTTTCTATCTGTTACCAATCTTGAGAATCTCATACATTCTCTGTTCACCGTTTCCCAGTCTTAGAGAAGTAGATTTCTTTCTGGGAAAACGCTATTTTCACAGTGCTAAATACACCCAACTCTATCCACAATGTAGGTTTTACCAGTTTTCTAAGTCTTTCTTGTTTTCTTGTACTTATACTTGGAATTCTCTGTGTAAACCTCCGTAACTTTTCTAGGTAGATGAATCACTGTGTACTTTCTCTTGTTTCTATCTGTTACCATTCTTGAGAAACTCATACATTCTCTGTTCACTGTTTCACGGACTTGGAGAACTAAATTTCTTTCTGCGAAAGTGCTGTTTTCACAGTGCTAAGTACTCCCAACTCTATCAACAATGTAGGTTTTAGCAGTTTTCTAAGTCTCTCTTATTTTCTTGTACTTATACTTGGTTTTCTCTGTGTAAACCTCTGTAACTTGTGTAGGTAAATGAATCACTGTGTACTTTCTCTTGTTTCTATCTGTTACCAATCTTGAGAAACTCATACATTCTCTGTTCACTATTTCCCAGTGCTAGAGAAGTAGATTTCTTTCTGCGAAAGTGCTGTTTTCACAGTGCAGAGTACTCCCAAGTCTATTAACAATGTATGTTTTACCAGTTTTCTAAGTCTCTCTTATTTTCTTGTACTTATCTTTGGAATTCTCTATGTAAACCTCTGTAACTATTCTAGGTAGATGAATCACTGTGTACTTTCGCTTGTTTCTATCTGTTACCAATCTTGAGAAACTCACACATTCTCTGTTCACTGTTTCACGGACTTAGAGAACTAAATTTCTTTCGGCAAAAGTGCTGTTTTCACAGTGCTAAGTACTCCCAACTCTATCAACAATGTAGGTTTTACCGGTTTTCTAAGTCTCTCTTATTTTCTTGTACTTATACTTGGAATTCTTTGTGTAAACTTCTGTAACTTCTCTAGGTAAACGAATCACTGTGTACTTTCTCCAGTTTCTATCTGTTACCAATCTTGATAAACTCATACATTCTCTGTTCACTGTTTCCCAGTCTTAGAGAAGTAGATTTCTTTCTGCGAAAGTGCTCTTTTCACAGTGCTAAGTACTCCCAACTCTATCCACAATGTAGGTTTTACCAGTTTTCTAAGTCTCTCTTATTTTCTTGTACATATCCTTGGAATTCTCTGTGTAAACCTCTGTAACTTCTCTAGGTAGATGAATCACTGTGTACTTTCTCTCGTTTCTATCTGTTACCAATCTTGAGAAACTCATACATTCTCTGTTCACCGTTTCCCAGTCTTAGAGAAGTAGATTTCTTTCTGGGAAACTGCCGTTTTCACAGTGCTAAGTACTCCCAACTGTATCGACAATGTAGGTTTTACCAGTTTTCTAAGTCTCTCTTATTTTCTTGTACTTATACATGGAATTCTCTGAGTAAACTTCTGTAACTTCTCTAGGTAAATGAATCACTGTGTACTTTCTCTTGTTTCTTTCTGTTACCAATCTTGAGAAACTCATACATTCTCTGTTCACTGTTTCACGGACTTAGAGAACTAAATTTCTTTCGGCGAAAGTGCTGTTTTCACAGTGCTAAGTACTCCCAACTCTATCAACAATGTAGGTTTTACCAGTTTTCTAAGTCTGTCTTATTTGCTTGTACTTATACTTGGAATTCTCTGTGTAAACCTCTGTAACTTTTCTAGGTAGATGAATCCCTGTGTACTTTCGCTTGTTTCTGTCTGTTACCAAACTTGAGAAACTCATACATTCTCTGTTCACTGTTTCACGGACTTAGAGAACTAAATTTCCTTCGGTGAAAGTGCTGTTTTCACAGTGCTAAGTACTCCCAACTCTATCAACAATGTAGGTTTTACCGGTTTCCAAAGTCTCTCTTATTTTCTTGTACTAATACTTGGAAATCTCTGTGTAAACCTCTGTAACTTCTCTAGGTAGATGAATCACTGTGTACTTTGTCTTGTTTCTATCTGTTACCAAACTTGAGAAACTCATACATTCTCTGTTCACTATTTCCCAGTGCTAGAGAAGTAGATTTCTATCTGCGAAAGTGCTGTTTTCACAGTGCTAAGTACTCCCAACTCTATTAACAATGTATGTTTTACCTGTTTTCTAAGTCTCTCGTATTTTCTTGTACTTATCCTTGGAATTCTCTATGTAAACCTCTGTAACTATTCTAGGTAGATGAATCACTGTGTACTTTCTCTTGTTTCTATCTGTTACCAATCTTGAGAAACTCATACATTCTCTCTTCACTGTTTCACGGACTTAGAGAACCAAATTTCTTTCGGGGAAAGTACTGTTTTCACAGTGCTAAGTACTTCCATCCTTATCCACAATGTAGGTTTTGCCAGTTTTCTAATTCTTTCTTATTTTCTTGTTCTTATACTTGGAATTCTCTGTGTAAACCTCTGTAACTTTTTTAGGTAGATGAATCACTGTGTACATTCTCTTGTTTCTATCTGTTACCAATCTTGAGAAACTCATACATTCTCTTTTCACTGTTTCAGGGACTTAGAGAACTAAATTTCTTTCGGCGAAAGTGCTGTTTTCACAGTGCTAAGTACTCCCAACTCTATCAACAATGTAGGTTTTGCCAGTTTTCTAAGTCTCTCTTATTTTCTTGTACTTATACTTGGAATTCCCTGTGTAAACCTCTGTAACTTTTCTAGGTAGATGAATCACTGTGTACTTTCTCTTGTTTCTATCTGTTACCAATCTTGAGAAACTCATACATTCTCTGTTCACTGTTTCAGGGACTTAGAGAACTAAATTTCTTTCGGCGAAAGTGCTGTTTTCACAGTGCTAAGTACTCCCAACTCTATCAACCATGTAGGTTTTACCAGTTTTCTAAGTCTCTCTTATTTTCTTGTACTTATACTTGGAATTCTCTGTGTAAACCTCTGTAACTTTTTTAGGTAGATGAATCACTTTGTACATTCTCTTGTTTCTATCTGTTACCAATCTTGAGAAACTCATACATTCTCTGTTCACTGTTTCCCAGTCTTAGAGAAGTAGATTTCTTTCTGCGAAAGTGCTCTTTTCACAGTGCTAAGTACTCCCAACTCTATCAACAATGTAGGTTTTACCAGTTTTCTAAGTCTCTCTTATTTTCTCTACTTATACTTGGAATTCTCTGTGTAAACCTCTGTAACTTCTCTAGGTAGATGAATCACTGTGTACTTTCTCTTGTTTCTATCTGTTACCAAACTTGAGAAACTCATACATTCTCTGTTCACTATTTCCCAGTGCTAGAGAAGTAGATTTCTATCTGCGAAAGTGCTGTTTTCACAGTGCTAAGTACTCCCAACTCTATTAACAATGTATGTTTTACCAGTATTCTATGTCTCTCGTATTTTCTTGTACTTATCCTTGGAATTCTCTATGTAAACCTCTGTAACTATTCTAGGTAGATGAATCACTGTGTACTTTCTCTTGTTTCTATCTGTTACCAATCTTGAGAAACTCATACATTCTCTCTTCACTGTTTCACGGACTTAGAGAACTAAATTTCTTTCGGCGAAAGTGCTGTTTTCACAGTGCTAAGTACTCCCAACCTTATCCACAATGTAGGTTTTGCCAGTTTTCTAATTCTTTCTTATTTTCTTGTTCTTATACTTGGAATTCTCTGTGTAAACCTCTGTAAATTTTCTAGGTAGATGAATCACTGTGTACTTTCTCTTGTTTCTATCTGTTACCAATCTTGAGAAACTCATACATTCTCTGTTCACTGTTTCAGGGACTTAGAGAACTAAATTTCTTTCGGCGAAAGTGCTGTTTTCACAGTGCTAAGTACTCCCAACTCTATCAACCATGTACGTTTTACCAGTTTTCTAAGTCTCTCTTATTTTCTTGTACTTATACTTGGAATTCTCTGTGTAAACCAATGTAACTTTTTTAGGTAGATGAATCACTGTGTACATTCTCTTGTTTCTATCTGTTACCAATCTTGAGAAACTGATACATTCTCTTTTCACTGTTTCTCGGACTTAGAGAACTAAATTTCTTTCGGCGAAAGTGCTGTTTTCACAGTGCTAAGTACTCCCAACTCTATCAACAATGTAGGTTTTGCCAGTTTTCTAAGTCTCTCTTATTTTCTTGTACTTATACTTGGAATTCCCTGTGTAAACCTCTGTAACTTTTCTAGGTAGATGAATCACTGTGTACTTTCTCTTGTTTCTATCTGTTACCAATCTTGAGAAACTCATACATTCTCTTTTCACTGTTTCAGGGACTTAGAGAACTAAATTTCTTTCGGCGAAAGTGCTGTTTTCACAGTGCTAAGTACTCCCAACTCTATCAACCATGTAGGTTTTACCAGTTTTCTAAGTCTCTCTTATTTTCTTGTACTTATACTTGGAATTCCCTGTGTAAACCTCTGTAACTTTTCTAGGTAGATTAATCACTGTGTACTTTCTCTTGTTTCTATCTGTTACCAATCTTGAGAAACTCATACATTCTCTGTTCACTGTTTCACGGACTTAGAGACCTAAATTTCTTTCGGCAAAAGTGCTGTTTTCACAGTGCTAAGTACTGCCAACTCTATCCAAAATGTAGGTTTTACCAGTTTTCTAAGTCTCTCTTATATTCTTGGACTTATACATGTACTTCTCTGTGTAAACTTCTGTAACTTCTCTAGGTAGATGAATCACTGTGTACTTTCTCTTGTTTCTTTCTGTTACCAATCTTGAGAAACTCATACATTCTCTGTTCACTGTTTCCCAGTCTTAGAGAAGTAGATTTCTTTCTGCGAAAGTGCTGTTTTCACAGTGCTAAGTACTCCCAACTCTGTCAACAATGTAGGTTTTACCAGTTTTCTAAGTCTCCCTTATTTTCTTGTACTTATCCTTGGAATTCTCTGTGTAAACCTCTGTAACTTTTCTAGGTAGATGAATCACTGTGTACTTTCTCTTGTTTCTATCTGTTACCAATCTAGAGAAACTCATTCATTCTCTGTTCACTGTTTCCCAGTCTTAGAGAAGTAGATTTGTTTCTGCCAAAGTGCTGTTTTAACAGTGCTAAGTACTCCCAACTCTAAAAACAGTGTAGGTTTTACCAGTTTTCTAAGTCTCTCTTATTTTCTTGTACTTATACTTGGTTTTCTCTGTGTAAACCTCTGTAACTTTTCTAGGTAGATGAATCACTGTGTACTTTCTCTTGTTTCTATCTGTTACCAATCTTGAGAAACTGATACATTCTCTTTTCACTGTTTCACGGACTTAGAAAACTAAATTTCTTTCGGCGAAAGTTCTGTTTTCACAGTGCTGTGTACTCCCAACTCTATCCACAATGTAGGTTTTACCAGTTATCTAAGTCTCTCTTATTTTCTTGTACTTATACTTGGTTTTCTCTGTGTAAACCTCTGTAACTTTTCTAGGTAGATGAATCACTGTGTACTTTCTCTTGTTTCTATCTGTTACCAATCTTGAGAAACTCACACATTCTATTATCACTGTTTCACGGACTTAGAAAACTAAATTTCTTTCGGCGAAAGTGCTGTTTTCACAGTGCTAAGTACTCCCAACTCTATCAAAAATGTAGGTTTTACCAGTTTTCTAAGTCTCTCTTATTTTCTTGTACTTATACTTGGAATTCTCTGTGTAAACCTCTGGAACTTCCCTAGGTAGATGAATCACAGTGTACTTTCTCTTGTTTCTCTCTGTTACCAATATTGAGAAACACATACATTCACTGTTCACTGTTTCCCAGTCTTAGAGAAGTAGATTTTTTTCTGCGAAAGTGCTGTTTCCACAGTGCTAAGTACTCCCAACTCTATCAACAATGTAGGTTTTACCAGTTTTCTAAGTCTCCTTTATTTTCTTGTACTTATCCTTGGAATTCTCTGTGTAAACCTCTGTAACTTTTCTAGGTAGATGAATCACTGTGTACTTTCTCTTGTTTCTATCTGTTGCCAATCTTGAGAAACTCATACATTCCCTGTTCACTGTTTCCCAGTCTTAGAGAAGTAGATTTTTTCTGCGAAAGTGCTCTTCTCACAGTGCTAAGTACTCCCAACTCTATTAACAATGTAGGTTTTACCAGTTTTCTAAGTCTCTCTTATTTTCTTGTACTTATACATAGAATTCTCTGAGTAAACTTCTGTAACTTCTCTAGGTAGATTAATCACTGTGCACTTTCTCTCGTTTCTATCTGTTACCAATCTTGAGAAACTCATACATTCTCTCTTCACTGTTTCCCAGTGTTAGAGAAGTAGATTTCTTTCTGGGAAAGTGCTGTTTTCACCGTGCTAAGTACTCCCAACTCTATCAACAATGTAGGTTTTACCAGTTTTCTAAGTCTCTCTTATTTTCTTGTACTTATCCTTGGAATTCTCTGTGTAAACCTCTGTAACTTTTCTAGGTAGATGAATCACTGTGTACTTTCTCTTGTTTCTATCTGTTACCAATCTTGAGAAACTGATTCATTCTCTTTTCACTGTTTCACGGACTTAGAAAACTAAATTTCTTTCGCCGAAACTGCTGTTTTCACAGTGCTAAGTACTCCCAACTCTATCAACAATGTAGGTTTTACCAGTTTTCTAAGTCTCTCTTATTTTCTTGTACTTATAATTGGAATTCTCTGTGTAAACCTCTGTAACTTCTCTAGGTAGATGAATCACTGTGTACTTTCTCTTGTTTCTTTCTGTTACCAATCTTGAGAAACTGATACATTCTCTGTTCACTGTTTCCCAGTCTTAGAGAAGTAGATTTCTTTCTGCGAAAGTGCTGTTTTCACAGTGCTAAGTACTCCCAACTCTATCAACAATGTAGGTTTTACCAGTTTTCTAAGTCTCTCTTATTTTCTTGTACTTATACTTGGTTTTCTCTGTGTAAACCTCTGTAACTTTTCTAGGTAGATGAATCACTGTGTACTTTCGCTTGTTTCTATCTGTTACCAATCTTGAGAAACTGATACATCCTCTTTTCACTGTTTCACGGACTTAGAGAACAAAATTTCCTTCGGCGAAAGTGCTGTTTTCACAGTGCTAAGTACTCCCAACTCTATCGACAATGTAGGATTTACCTGTTTTCTAAGTCTCTCTTATTTTCTTGTACTTATACTTGGAATTCTCTGTGTAAACCTCTGTAACTTCTCTAGGTAGATGAATCACTGTGTACTTTCTCCTGTTTCTATCTGTTAAAAATCTTGAGAAACTCATACATTCTCTGTTCACTGTTTCCCAGTCTTAGAAAAGTAGATTTCTTTCTGCCAAAGTGCTGTTTTCACAGTGCTAAGTACTCCCAACTCTATCAACAATGTAGGTTTTACCAGTTTTCTAAGTCTCTCTTATTTTCTTGTACTTATACTTGGTTTTCTCTGTGTAAACCTCTGTAACTTTTCTAGGTAGATGAATCACTGTGTACTTTCTCTTGTTTCTATCTGTTACCAATGTTGAGAAACTCATACATTTTCTGTTCACTGTTTCAGGGACTTAGAGAACTAAATTTCTTTTGGCGAAAGTGCTGTTTTCACAGTGCTAAGTACTCCCAACACTTTCCACAATGTAGGTTTTACCAGTTTTCTGAGTCTCTCTTATTTTCTTGGACTTATACATATACTTCTCTGTGTAAACTTCTGTAACTTCTCTAGGTATACGAATCACTGTGTACTTTCTCTTGTTTCTATCTGTTACCAGTCTTGAGAAACTCATACATTCTCTATTCATTGTTTCCCAGTCTTGGAGAAGTAGATTTCTTTCTGCGAATGTGCTGTTTTCACAGTGCTAAGTACTCCCAACTCTATCAACAATGTAGGTTTTACCAGTTTTCTAACTCTCTCTTCTTTTCTTGTACTTATACTTGGTTTTCTCAGTGTAAACCTCTGTAACTTTTCTAGGTAGATGAATCACTCTGTACTTTCTCTTGTTTCTATCTGTTACCAATCTTGAGAAACTGATACATTCTCTTTTCACTGTTTCACGGACTTAGAAAAGTAAATTTCTTTCTGCGAAAGTGCTGTTTTCACAGTGCTAAGTACTCCCAACTCTATCAACATTGTAGGTTTTACCGGTTTTCAAACTCTCTCTTATTCTCTTGTACTAATACTTGGAATTCTCTGTGTAAACCTCTGTAACTTTTCTAGGTAGATGAATCACTGTGTACTTTCTCTCGTTTCTATCTGTTACCAATCTTGAGAAACTCATACATTTTCTGTTCACTGTTTCACGGACTTTGAGAACTAAATTTCTTTAGGCGAAAGTGCTGTTTTCACAGTGCTAAGTACTCCCAACTCTATTAACCATGTAGGTTTTACCAGTTTTCTAAGTCTCTCTTATTTTCTTGTACTTATACATAGAATTCTCTGAGTAAACTTCTGTAACTTCTCTAGGTAGATTAATCACTGTGTACTTTCTCTTGTTTCTATGTTACCAATCTTGAGAAACTCATACATTCTCTCTTCACTGTTTCCCAGTGTTAGAGAAGTAGATTTCTTTCTGGGAAAGTGCTGTTTTCACCGTGCTAAGTACTCCCAACTCTATCAACAATGTAGGTTTTACCAGTTTTCTAACTCTCTCTTATTTTCTTCTACTTATCCTTGGAATTCTCTGTGTAAACCTCTGTAACTTTTCTAGGTAGATGAATCACTGTGTACTTTCTCTTGTTTCTATCTGTTACCAATCTTGAGAAACTGATTCATTCTCTTTTCACTGTTTCACGGACTTAGAAAACTAAATTTCTTTCGCCGAAACTGCTGTTTTCACAGTGCTAAGTACTCCCAACTCTATCAACAATGTAGGTTTTACCAGTTTTCTAAGTCTCTCTTATTTTCTTGTACTTATAATTGGAATTCTCTGTGTAAACCTCTGTAACTTCTCTAGGTAGATGAATCACTGTGTACTTTCTCTTGTTTCTTTCTGTTACCAATCTTGAGAAACTGATACATTCTCTGTTCACTGTTTCCCAGTCTTAGAGAAGTAGATTTCTTTCTGCGAAAGTGCTGTTTTCACAGTGCTAAGTACTCCCAACTCTATCAACAATGTAGGTTTTACCAGTTTTCTAAGTCTCTCTTATTTTCTTGTACTTATACTTGGTTTTCTCTGTGTAAACCTCTGTAACTTTTCTAGGTAGATGAATCACTGTGTGCTTTCGCTTGTTTCCATCTGTTACCAATCTTGAGAAACTGATACATTCTCTTTTCACTGTTTCACGGACTTAGAGAACAAAATTTCCTTCGGCGAAAGTGCTGTTTTCACAGTGCTAAGTACTCCCAACTCTATCGACAATGTAGGATTTACCTGTTTTCTAAGTCTCTCTTATTTTCTTGTACTTATACTTGGAATTCTCTGTGTAAACCTCTGTAACTTCTCTAGGTAGATGAATCACTGTGTACTTCTTCCTGTTTCTATCTGTTAAAAATCTTGAGAAACTCATACATTCTCTGTTCACTGTTTCCCAGTCTTAGAAAAGTAGATTTCTTTCTGCCAAAGTGCTGTTTTCACAGTGCTAAGTACTCCCAACTCTATCAACAATGTAGGTTTTACCAGTTTTCTAAGTCTCTCTTATTTTCTTGTACTTATACTTGGTTTTCTCTGTGTAAACCTCTGTAACTTTTCTAGGTAGATGAATCACTGTGTACTTTCTCTTGTTTCTATCTGTTACCAATGTTGAGAAACTCATACATTTTCTGTTCACTGTTTCAGGGACTTAGAGAACTAAATTTCTTTTGGCGAAAGTGCTGTTTTCACAGTGCTAAGTACTCCCAACACTTTCCACAATGTAGGTTTTACCAGTTTTCTGAGTCTCTCTTATTTTCTTGGACTTATACATATACTTCTCTGTGTAAACTTCTGTAACTTCTCTAGGTATACGAATCACTGTGTACTTTCTCTTGTTTCTATCTGTTACCAGTCTTGAGAAACTCATACATTCTCTATTCATTGTTTCCCAGTCTTAGAGAAGTAGATTTCTTTCTGCGAATGTGCTGTTTTCACAGTGCTAAGTACTCCCAACTCTATCAACAATGTAGGTTTTACCAGTTTTCTAACTCTCTCTTATTTTCTTGTACTTATACTTGGTTTTCTCAGTGTAAACCTCTGTAACTTTTCTAGGTAGATGAATCACTCTGTACTTTCTCTTGTTTCTATCTGTTACCAATCTTGAGAAACTGATACATTCTCTTTTCACTGTTTCACGGACTTAGAAAACTAAATTTCTTTCTGCGAAAGTGCTGTTTTCACAGTGCTAAGTACTCCCAACTCTATCTACAATGTAAGTTTTACCAGTTTTCTAAGTCTCCTTTATTTTCCTGTACTTATCCTTGGAATTCTCTGTGTAAACCTCTGTAACTTTTCTAGGTAGATGAATCACTGTGTACTTTCGCTTGTTTCTGTCTCTTACCAAACTTGAGAAACTCATACATTCTCTGTTCACTGTTTCACGGACTTAGAGAGCTAAATTTCCTTCGGCGAAAGTGCTGTTTTCACAGTGCTAAGTACTCCCAACTCTATCAACAATGTAGGTTTTACCAGTTTTCTAAGTCTCTCTTATTTTCTTGTACTTATACTTGGAATTCTCTGTGTAAACCTCTGTAACTTCTCTAAGTAGATGAATCACTGTGTACTTTCTCTTGTTTCTATCTGTTACCAATCTTGAGAAACTCATACATTCTCTGTTCACTGTTTCACGGACTTAGAGAACTAAATTTCTTTCGGCGAAAGTCCTGTTTTCACAGTGCTAAGTACTCCCAACTCTATCAAAAATGTAGGTTTTACCAGTTTTCTAAGTCTCTCTTATTTTCTTGTACTTATACTTGGAATTCTCTGTGTAAACCTCTGTAACTTCCCTAGGTAGATGAATCACTGTGTACTTTCTCTTGTTTCTCTCTGTTACCAATATTGAGAAACACATACATTCACTGTTCACTGTTTCCCAGTCTTAGAGAAGTAGATTTTTTTCTGCGAAAGTGCTGTTTCCACAGTGCTAAGTACTCCCAACTCTATCAACAATGTAGGTTTTACCAGTTTTCTAAGTCTCCTTTATTTTCTTGTACTTATCCTTGGAATTCTCTGTGTAAACCTCTGTAACTTTTCTAGGTAGATGAATCACTGTGTACTTTCGCTTGTTTCTGTCTGTTACCAAACTTGAGAAACTCATACATTCTCTGTTCACTGTTTCACGGACTTAGAGAACTAAATTTCCTTCGGCGAAAGTGCTGTTTTCACAGTGCTAAGTACTCCCAACTCTATCAACAATGTAGGTTTTACCGGTTTTCTAAGTCTCTCTTATTTTCTTGTACTTATACTTGGAATTCTCTGTGTAAACCTCTGTAACTTTTCTAGGTAGATGAATCACTGTGTCCTTCCTCTTGTTTCTATCTGTTACCAATCTTGAGAAACTCATACATTCTCTGTTCACTGTTTCAGGGACTTAGAGAACTAAATTTCTTTCGGCGAAAGTGCGGTTTTCACAGTGCTAAGTACTCCCAACACTATCCACAATGTAGGTTTTACCAGTTTTCTAAGTCTCTCTTATTTTCTTGTACTTATACTTGGAATTCTTTGTGTAAACTTCTGTAACTTCTCTAGGTAGATGAATCACTGTGTACTTTCTCTTGTTTCTATCTGTTACCAATCTTGAGAAACTCATACATTCCCTGTTCACTGTTTCCCAGTCTTAGAGAAGTAGATTTTTTCTGCGAAAGTGCTCTTCTCACAGTGCTAAGTACTCCCAACTCTATCCACAATGTAGGTTTTACCAGTTTTCTTAGTCTCTCTTATTTTCTTGTACTTATACTTGGAATTCTCTGTGTAAACCTCTGTAACTTCTCTAGGTAGATGAATCACTGTGCACTTTCTCTCGTTTCTATCTGTTACCAATCTTGAGAAACTCATACATTCTCTGTTCACCGTTTCCCAGTCTTAGAGAAGTAGATTTCTTTCTGGGAAAGTGCCGTTTTCACAGTGCTAAGTACTCCCAACTCTATCAACAATGTAGGTTTTACCAGTTTTCTAAGTCTCCCTTATTTTCTTGTACTTATACTTGGAATTCTCTGTGTAAACCTCTGTAACTTTTCTAAGTAGATGAATCACTGTGTACTTTCGCTTGTTTCTGTCTGTTACCAAACTTGAGAAACTCATACATTCTCTGTTCACTGTTTCACGGACTTAGAGAACTAAATTTCCTTCGGCGAAAGTGCTGTTTTCACAGTGCTAAGTACTCCCAACTCTATCAACAATGTAGGTTTTGCCAGTTTTCTAAGTCTCTCTTATTTTCTTGTACTTATACTTGGAATTCCCTGTGTAAACCTCTGTAACTTTTCTAGGTAGATGAATCACTGTGTACTTTCTCTTGTTTCTATCTGTTACCAATCTTGAGAAACTCATACATTTTCTGTTCACTGTTTCAGGGACTTAGAGAACTAAATTTCTTTTGGCGAAAGTGCTGTTTTCACAGTGCTAAGTACCCCCAACACTTTCCACAATGTAGGTTTTACCAGTTTTCTAAGTCTCTCTTATTTTCTTGGACTTATACATGTACTTCTCTGTGTAAACTTCTGTAACTTCTCTAGGTATACCAATCACTGTGTACTTTCTCTTGTTTCTATCTGTTACCAGTCTTGAGAAACTCATACATTCTCTATTCATTGTTTCCCAGTCTTAGAGAAGTAGATTTCTTTCTGCGAAAGTGCTGTTTCCACAGTGCTAAGTACTCCCAACTCTATCAACAATGTAGGTTTTACCAGTTTTCTAAGTCTCCTTTATTTTCTTGTACTTATCTTTGGAATTCTCTGTGTAAACCTCTGTAACTTTTCTAGGTAGATGAATCACTGTGTACTTTCGCTTGTTTCTGTCTATCACCAAACTTGAGAAACTCATACATTCTCTGTTCACTGTTTCACGGACTTAGAGAACTAAATTTCCTTCGGCGAAAGTGCTGTTTTCACAGTGTTAAGTACTCCCAACTCTATCAACAATGTAGGTTTTACCAGTTTTCTAAGTCTCTCTTATTTTCTTGTTCTTATACTTGGAATTCTCTGTGTAAACCTCTGTAACTTCTCTAGGTAGATGAATCACTGTGTACTTTCGCTTGTTTCTATCTGTTACCAATCTTGAGAAACTGATTCATTCTCTTTTCACTGTTTCACGGACTTAGAAAACTAAATTTCCTTCGGCGAAAGTGCTGTTTTCACAGTGCTAAGTACTCCCAACTCTATCGACAATGTAGGATTTACCTGTTTTCTAAGTCTCTCTTATTTTCTTGTACTTATACTTGGAATTCTCTGTGTAAACCTCTGTAACTTCTCTAGGTAGATGAATCACTGTGTACTTTCTCCTGTTTCTATCTGTTAAAAATCTTGAGAAACTCATACATTCTCTGTTCACTGTTTCCCAGTCTTAGAAAAGTAGATTTCTTTCTGCCAAAGTGCTGTTTTCACAGTGCTAAGTACTCCCAACTCTATCAACAATGTAGGTTTTACCAGTTTTCTAAGTCTCTCTTATTTTCTTGTACTTATCCTTGGAATTCTCTGTGTAAACCTCTGTAACTTTTCTAGGTAGATGAATCACTGTGTACTTTCGCTTGTTTCTATCTGTTACCAATCTTGAGAAACTGATACATTCTCTTTTCACTGTTTCACGGACTTAGAGAACTAAATTTCCTTCAGCGAAAGTGCTGTTTTCACAGTGCTAAGTACTCCCAACTCTATCAACAATGTAGGTTTTACCTGTTTTCTAAGTCTCTCTTATTTTCTTGTACTTATACTTGGAATTCTCTGTGTAAACCTCTGTAACTTCTCTAGGTAGATGAATCACTGTGTACTTTCTCCTGTTTCTATCTGTTAAAAATCTTGAGAAACTCATACATTCTCTGTTCACTGTTTCCCAGTCTTAGAGAAGTAGATTTCTTTCTGCCAAAGTGCTGTTTTCACAGTGCTAAGTACTCCCAACTCTATCAACAATGTAGGTTTTACCAGTTTTCTAAGTCTCTCTTATTTTCTTGTACTTATACTTCGTTTTCTCTGTGTAAACCTCTGTAACTTTTCTAGGTAGATGAATCACTGTGTACTTTCTCTTGTTTCTATCTGTTACCAATCTTGAGAAACTGATAAATTCTCTTTTCACTGTTTCACGGACTTAGAAAACTAAATTTCTTTCTGCGAAAGTGCTGTTTTCACAGTGCTAAGTACTCCCAACTCTATCAACAATGTAGGTTTTACCGGTTTTCAAAGTCTCTCTTATTTTCTTGCACTAATACTTGGAATTCTCTCTGTAAACCTCTGTAACTTTTCTAGGTAGATGAATCACTGTGTACTTTCTCTTGTTTCTATCTGTCACCAATCTTGAGAAACTCATACATTTTCTGTTCACTGTTTCACGGACTTAGAGAACTAAATTTCTTTCGGCGAAAGTGCTGTTTTCACAGTGCTAAGTACTCCCAACTCTATCCACAATGTAGGTTTTACCAGTTTTCTAGGTCTCTCTTATTTTCTTGGACTTATACATGTACTTCTCTGTGTAAACTTCTGTAACTTCTCTAGGTATACGAATCACTGTGTACTTTCTCTTGTTTCTGTTACCAGTCTTGAGAAACGCATACATTCTCTATTCATTGTTTCCCAGTCTTAGAGAAGTAGATTTCTTTCTGCGAAAGTGCTGTTTTCACAGTGCTAAGTACTCCCAACTCTATCAACAATGTAGGTTTTACCAGTTTTCTAAGTCTCTCTTATTTTCTTGTACTTATACTTGGTTTTCTCAGTGTAAACCTCTGTAACTTTTCTAGGTAGATGAATCACTGTGTACTTTCTCTTGTTTCTATCTGTTACCAATCTTGAGAAACTGATACATTCTCTTTCACTGTTTCACGGACTTAGAAAACTAAATTTCTTTCTGCGAAAGTGCTGTTTTCACAGTGCTAAGTACTCCCAACTCTATCTACAATGAAAGTTTTACCAGTTTTCTAAGTCTCCTTTATTTTCCTGTACTTATCCTTGGAATTCTCTGTGTAAACCTCTGTAACTTTTCTAGGTAGATGAATCACTGTGTACTTTCGCTTGTTTCTGTTTGTTACCAAACTTGAGAAACTCATACATTCTCTGTTCACTGTTTCACGGTCTTAGAGAGCTAAATTTCCTTCGGCGAAAGTGCTGTTTTCACAGTGCTAAGTACTCCCAACTCTATCAACAATGTAGGTTTTACCAGTTTTCTAAGTCTCTCTTATTTTCTTGTACTTATACTTGGTTTTCTCAGTGTAAACCTCTGTAACTTTTCTAGGTAGATGAATCACTGTGTACTTTCTCTTGTTTCTATCTCTTACCAATCTTGAGAAACTCATACATTCACTGTTCACGGTTTCACGGACTTAGAGAACTAAATTTCTTTCGGCGAAAGTGCTGTTTTCGCAGTGCTAAGTACTCCCAACCTTATCCACAATGGAGGTTTTGCCAGTTTTCTAATTCTTTCTTATTTTCTTGTACTTATACTTGGAATTCTCTGTGTAAACCTCTGTAAATTTTCTAGGTAGATGAATCACTGTGTACTTTCGCTTGTTTCTGTCTGTTACCAATATTGAGAAACTCATACATTCTCTGTTCACTGTTTCCCAGTGTTAGAGAAGTAGATTTCTTTCTGGGAAAGTGCTGTTTTCACAGTGTTAAGTACTCCCAACTCTATCAACCATGTAGGTTTTACCAGTTTTCTAAGTCTCTCTTATTTTCTTGTACTTATACTTGGAATTCTCTGTGTAAACCTCTGTAACTTTTCTAGGTAGATGAATCACTGTGTACTTTCGCTTGTTTCTGTCTGTTACCAAACTTCAGAAACTCATGCATTCTCTGTTCACTGTTTCACGGACTTAGAGAACTAAATTTCCTTCGGTGAAAGTGCTGTTTTCACAGTGCTAAGTACTCCCAACTCTATCAACAATGTAGGTTTTACCGGTTTTCTAAGTCTCTCTTATTTTCTTGTACTTATACTTGGAATTCTCTGTGTAAACCTCTGTAACTTTTCTAGGTAGATGAATCACTGTGTCCTTTCTCTTGTTTCTATCTGTTACCAATCTTGAGAAACTCATACATTCTCTGTTCACTGTTTCAGGGACTTAGAGAACTAAATTTCTTTCGGCGAAAGTGCTGTTTTCACAGTGCTAAGTACTCCCAACACTATCCACAATGTAGATTTTACCAGTTTTCTAAGTCTCTCTTATTTTCTTGTACTTATACTTGGAATTCTTTGTGTAAACTTCTGTAACTTCTCTAGGTAGATGAATCACTGTGTACTTTCTCTTGTTTCTATCTGTTACCAATCTTGAGAAACTCATACATTCCCTGTTCACTGTTTCCCAGTCTTAGAGAAGTAGATTTTTTCTGCGAAAGTGCTCTTCTCACAGTGCTAAGTACTCCCAACTCTATCCACAATGTAGGTTTTACCAGTTTTCTTCGTCTCTCTTATTTTCTTGTACTTATACTTGGAATTCTCTGTGTAAACCTCTGTAACTTCTCTAGGTAGATGAATCACTGTGCACTTTCTCTCGTTTCTATCTGTTACCAATCTTGAGAAACTCATACATTCTCTGTTCACCGTTTCCCAGTCTTAGAGAAGTAGATTTCTTTCTGGGAAAGTGCAGTTTTCACAGTGCTAAGTACTCCCAACTCTATCAACAATGTAGGTTTTACCAGTTTTCTAAGTCTCCCTTATTTTCTTGTACTTATACTTGGAATTCTCTGTGTAAACCTCTGTAACTTTTTTAGGTAGATGAATCACTGTGTACTTTCTCTTGTTTCTATCTGTTACCAATCTTGAGAAACTGATACATTCTCTTTTCACTGTTTCACGGACTTAGAAAACTAAATTTCTTTCTGCGAAAGTGCTGTTTTCACAGTGCTAAGTACTCCCAACTCTATCTACAACGTAAGTTTTACCAGTTATCTAAGTCTCCTTTATTTTCCTGTACTTATCCTTGGAATTCTCTGTGTAAACCTCTGTAACTTTTCTAGGTAGATGAATCACTGTGTACTTTCGCTTGTTTCTGTCTGTTACCAAACTTGAGAAACTCATACATTCTCTGTTCACTGTTTCACGGACTTAGAGAGCTAAATTTCCTTCGGCGAAAGTGCTGTTTTCACAGTGCTAAGTACTCCCAACTCTATCAACAATGTAGGTTTTACCAGTTTTCTAAGTCTCTCTTATTTTCTTGTACTTATACTTGGAATTCTCTGTGTAAACCTCTGTAACTTCTCTAACTAGATGAATCACTGTGTACTTTCTCTTGTTTCTATCTGTTACCAATCTTGAGAAACTCATATATTCTCTGCTCACTGTTTCCCAGTGTTAGAGAAGTAGATTTCTTTCTGGAAAAGTGCTGTTTTCACAGTGTTAAGTACTCCCAACTCTATCAACCATGTAGGTTTTACCAGTTTTCTAAGTCTCTCTTATTTTCTTGTACTTATACTTGGAATTCTCTGTGGAAACCTCTGTAACTTTTCTAGGTAGATGAATCACTGTGTACTTTCGCTTGTTTCTGTCTGTTACCAAACTTCAGAAACTCATGCATTCTCTGTTCACTGTTTCACGGACTTAGAGAACTAAATTTCCTTCGGTGAAAGTGCTGTTTTCACAGTGCTAAGTACTCCCAACTCTATCAACAATGTCGGTTTTACCGGTTTTCTAAGTCTCTCTTATTTTCTTGTACTTATACTTGGAATTCTCTGTGTAAACCTCTGCAACTTTTCTAGGTAGATGAATCACTGTGTCCTTTCTCTTGTTTCTATCTGTTACCAATCTTGAGAAACTCATACATTCTCTGTTCAGTGTTTCCCAGTCTTAGAGAAGTAGATTTCTTTCTGCGAAAGTGCTGTTTTCACAGTGCTAAGTACTCCCAACTCTATCCACAATGTAGGTTTTACCAGTTTTCTAAGTCTCTTTTATTTTCTTGTACTTATACTTGGAATTCTCTGTGTAAACCTCTGTAACTTCTCTCGGTAGATGAATCACTGTGTTTTTTCTCTCGTTTCTATCTGTTACCAATCTTGAGAAACTGATACATTCTCTTTTCACTGTTTCACGGACTTAGAAAACTAAATTTCTTTCACCGAAAGTGCTGTTTTCACGGTGCTCAGTACTCCCAACTCTATCAACAATGTAGGTTTTACCAGTTTTCTAAGTCTCTCTTATTTCCTTGTACTTATATTTGGAATTCTCTGTGTAAACCTCTGTAACTTCTCTAGGTAGATGAATCACTGTGTACTTTCTCTTGTTTCTTTGTGTTACCAATCTTGAGAAACTCATACATTCTCTGTTCACTGATTCCCAGTCTTAGAGAAGTAGATTTCTTTCTGCGAAAGTGCTGTTTTCACAGTGCTAAGTACTCCCAACTCTATGAACAATGTAGGTTTTACCAGTTTTCTAAGTCTCCTTTATTTTCTTGTACTTATCCTTGGAATTCTCTGTGTAAACCTCTGTAACTTTTCTAGGTAGATGAATCACTGTGTACTTTCGCTTGTTTCTGTCTGTTACCAAACTTGAGAAACTCATACATTCTCTGTTCACTGTTTCACGGACTTAGAGAACTAAATTTCCTTCGGCGAAAGTGCTGTTTTCACAGTGCTAAGTACTCCCAACTCTATCAACAATGTAGGTTTTACCAGTTTTCTAAGTCTCTCTTATTTTCTTGTACTTATACTTGGTTTTCTCTGTGCAACCTCTGTAACTTTTCTAGGTAGATGAATCACTGTGTACTTTCTCTTGTTTCTATCTGTTACCAATCTTGAGAAACTGATACATTCTCTTTTCACTGTTTTTCGGACTTAGAAAACTAAATTTCTTTCAGCGAAAGTGCTGTTTTCACAGTGCTAAGTACTCCCAACTCTATCAACAACGTAGGTTTTACCGGTTTTCAAAGTCTCTCTTATTTTCTTGTACTAATACTTGGAATTCTCTGTGTAAACCTCTGTAACTTTTCTAGGTAGATGAATCACTGTGTACTTTCTCTTGTTTCTATCTGTTACCAATCTTGAGAAACTCATACATTTTCTGTTCACTGTTTCACGGACTTAGAGTACTAAATTTCTTTCGGCGAAAGTGCTGTTTTCACAGTGCTAAGTACTCCCAACTCTATTAACAATGTAGGTTTTACAAGTTTTCTAAGTCTCTCTTATTTTCTTGTACTTATCCTTGGAATTCTCTATGTAAACCTCTGTAACTTTTCTAGGTACATGAATCACTGTGTACTTTCTCTTGTTTCTATCTGTTATCAATCCTGAGAAGCTCATACATTTTCTGTTCACTGTTTCACGGACTTAGAGAACTAAATTTCTTTCGGCGAAAGTGCTGTTTTCACAGTGTTAAGTACTCCCAACTCTATTAACAATGTAGGTTTTACCAGTTTTCTAAGTCTCTATTATTTTCTTGTACTTATCCTTGGAATTCTCTATGTAAACCTCTGTAACTTTTCTAGGTACATGAATCACTGGGTACTTTCTCTTGTTTCTATGTGTTACCAATCTTGAGAAACTCATACATTCTCTGTTCAGTGTTTCCCAGTCTTAGAGAAGTAGATTTCTTTCTGCGAAAGTGCTGTTTTCACAGTGCTAAGTACTCCCAACTCTATCCACAATGTAGGTTTTACCAGTTTTCTAAGTTTCTCTTATTTTCTTGTACTTATACGTGGAATTCTCTGTGTAAACCTCTGTAACTTCTCTAGGTAGATGAATCACTGTGTACTTTCTCTCGTTTCTATCTGTTACCAATCTTGAGAATCTCATACATTCTCTGTTCACCGTTTCCCAGTCTTAGAGAAGTAGATTTCTTTCTGGGAAAACGCTATTTTCACAGTGCTAAATACACCCAACTCTATCCACAATGTAGGTTTTACCAGTTTTCTAAGTCTTTCTTGTTTTCTTGTACTTATACTTGGAATTCTCTGTGTAAACCTCCGTAACTTTTCTAGGTAGATGAATCACTGTGTACTTTCTCTTGTTTCTATCTGTTACCATTCTTGAGAAACTCATACATTCTCTGTTCACTGTTTCACGGACTTGGAGAACTAAATTTCTTTCTGCGAAAGTGCTGTTTTCACAGTGCTAAGTACTCCCAACTCTATCAACAATGTAGGTTTTAGCAGTTTTCTAAGTCTCTCTTATTTTCTTGTACTTATACTTGGTTTTCTCTGTGTAAACCTCTGTAACTGGTGTAGGTAAATGAATCACTGTGTACTTTCTCTTGTTTCTATCTGTTACCAATCTTGAGAAACTCATACATTCTCTGTTCACTATTTCCCAGTGCTAGAGAAGTAGATTTCTTTCTGCGAAAGTGCTGTTTTCACAGTGCAGAGTACTCCCAAGTCTATTAACAATGTATGTTTTACCAGTTTTCTAAGTCTCTCTTATTTTCTTGTACTTATCTTTGGAATTCTCTATGTAAACCTCTGTAACTATTCTAGGTAGATGAATCACTGTGTACTTTCGCTTGTTTCTATCTGTTACCAATCTTGAGAAACTCACACATTCTCTGTTCACTGTTTCACGGACTTAGAGAACTAAATTTCTTTCGGCAAAAGTGCTGTTTTCACAGTGCTAAGTACTCCCAACTCTATCAACAATGTAGGTTTTACCGGTTTTCTAAGTCTCTCTTATTTTCTTGTACTTATACTTGGAATTCTTTGTGTAAACTTCTGTAACTTCTCTAGGTAAACGAATCACTGTGTACTTTCTCCAGTTTCTATCTGTTACCAATCTTGAGAAACTCATACATTCTCTGTTCACTGTTTCCCAGTCTTAGAGAAGTAGATTTCTTTCTGCGAAAGTGCTCTTTTCACAGTGCTAAGTACTCCCAACTCTATCCACAATGTAGGTTTTACCAGTTTTCTAAGTCTCTCTTATTTTCTTGTACATATCCTTGGAATTCTCTGTGTAAACCTCTGTAACTTCTCTAGGTAGATGAATCACTGTGTACTTTCTCTCGTTTCTATCTGTTACCAATCTTGAGAAACTCATACATTCTCTGTTCACCGTTTCCCAGTCTTAGAGAAGTAGATTTCTTTCTGGGAAACTGCCGTTTTCACAGTGCTAAGTACTCCCAACTGTATCGACAATGTAGGTTTTACCAGTTTTCTAAGTCTCTCTTATTTTCTTGTACTTATACATGGAATTCTCTGAGTAAACTTCTGTAACTTCTCTAGGTAAATGAATCACTGTGTACTTTCTCTTGTTTCTTTCTGTTACCAATCTTGAGAAACTCATACATTCTCTGTTCACTGTTTCACGGACTTAGAGAACTAAATTTCTTTCGGCGAAAGTGCTGTTTTCACAGTGCTAAGTACTCCCAACTCTATCAACAATGTAGGTTTTACCAGTTTTCTAAGTCTGTCTTATTTGCTTGTACTTATACTTGGAATTCTCTGTGTAAACCTCTGTAACTTTTCTAGGTAGATGAATCCCTGTGTACTTTCGCTTGTTTCTGTCTGTTACCAAACTTGAGAAACTCATACATTCTCTGTTCACTGTTTCACGGACTTAGAGAACTAAATTTCCTTCGGTGAAAGTGCTGTTTTCACAGTGCTAAGTACTCCCAACTCTATCAACAATGTAGGTTTTACCGGTTTCCAAAGTCTCTCTTATTTTCTTGTACTCATACTTGGAAATCTCTGTGTAAACCTCTGTAACTTCTCTAGGTAGATGAATCACTGTGTACTTTGTCTTGTTTCTATCTGTTACCAAACTTGAGAAACTCATACATTCTCTGTTCACTATTTCCCAGTGCTAGAGAAGTAGATTTCTATCTGCGAAAGTGCTGTTTTCACAGTGCTAAGTACTCCCAACTCTATTAACAATGTATGTTTTACCTGTTTTCTAAGTCTCTCGTATTTTCTTGTACTTATCCTTGGAATTCTCTATGTAAACCTCTGTAACTATTCTAGGTAGATGAATCACTGTGTACTTTCTCTTGTTTCTATCTGTTACCAATCTTGAGAAACTCATACATTCTCTCTTCACTGTTTCACGGACTTAGAGAACCAAATTTCTTTCGGGGAAAGTACTGTTTTCACAGTGCTAAGTACTTCCATCCTTATCCACAATGTAGGTTTTGCCAGTTTTCTAATTCTTTCTTATTTTCTTGTTCTTATACTTGGAATTCTCTGTGTAAACCTCTGTAACTTTTTTAGGTAGATGAATCACTGTGTACATTCTCTTGTTTCTATCTGTTACCAATCTTGAGAAACTCATACATTCTCTTTTCACTGTTTCAGGGACTTAGAGAACTAAATTTCTTTCGGCGAAAGTGCTGTTTTCACAGTGCTAAGTACTCCCAACTCTATCAACAATGTAGGTTTTGCCAGTTTTCTAAGTCTCTCTTATTTTCTTGTACTTATACTTGGAATTCCCTGTGTAAACCTCTGTAACTTTTCTAGGTAGATGAATCACTGTGTACTTTCTCTTGTTTCTATCTGTTACCAATCTTGAGAAACTCATACATTCTCTGTTCACTGTTTCAGGGACTTAGAGAACTAAATTTCTTTCGGCGAAAGTGCTGTTTTCACAGTGCTAAGTACTCCCAACTCTATCAACCATGTAGGTTTTACCAGTTTTCTAAGTCTCTCTTATTTTCTTGTACTTATACTTGGAATTCTCTGTGTAAACCTCTGTAACTTTTTTAGGTAGATGAATCACTTTGTACATTCTCTTGTTTCTATCTGTTACCAATCTTGAGAAACTCATACATTCTCTGTTCACTGTTTCCCAGTCTTAGAGAAGTAGATTTCTTTCTGCGAAAGTGCTCTTTTCACAGTGCTAAGTACTCCCAACTCTATCAACAATGTAGGTTTTACCAGTTTTCTAAGTCTCTCTTATTTTCTCTACTTATACTTGGAATTCTCTGTGTAAACCTCTGTAACTTCTCTAGGTAGATGAATCACTGTGTACTTTCTCTTGTTTCTATCTGTTACCAAACTTGAGAAACTCATACATTCTCTGTTCACTATTTCCCAGTGCTAGAGAAGTAGATTTCTATCTGCGAAAGTGCTGTTTTCACAGTGCTAAGTACTCCCAACTCTATTAACAATGTATGTTTTACCAGTATTCTATGTCTCTCGTATTTTCTTGTACTTATCCTTGGAATTCTCTATGTAAACCTCTGTAACTATTCTAGGTAGATGAATCACTGTGTACTTTCTCTTGTTTCTATCTGTTACCAATCTTGAGAAACTCATACATTCTCTCTTCACTGTTTCACGGACTTAGAGAACTAAATTTCTTTCGGCGAAAGTGCTGTTTTCACAGTGCTAAGTACTCCCAACCTTATCCACAATGTAGGTTTTGCCAGTTTTCTAATTCTTTCTTATTTTCTTGTTCTTATACTTGGAATTCTCTGTGTAAACCTCTGTAAATTTTCTAGGTAGATGAATCACTGTGTACTTTCTCTTGTTTCTATCTGTTACCAATCTTGAGAAACTCATACATTCTCTGTTCACTGTTTCAGGGACTTAGAGAACTAAATTTCTTTCGGCGAAAGTGCTGTTTTCACAGTGCTAAGTACTCCCAACTCTATCAACCATGTACGTTTTACCAGTTTTCTAAGTCTCTCTTATTTTCTTGTACTTATACTTGGAATTCTCTGTGTAAACCAATGTAACTTTTTTAGGTAGATGAATCACTGTGTACATTCTCTTGTTTCTATCTGTTACCAATCTTGAGAAACTGATACATTCTCTTTTCACTGTTTCTCGGACTTAGAGAACTAAATTTCTTTCGGCGAAAGTGCTGTTTTCACAGTGCTAAGTACTCCCAACTCTATCAACAATGTAGGTTTTGCCAGTTTTCTAAGTCTCTCTTATTTTCTTGTACTTATACTTGGAATTCCCTGTGTAAACCTCTGTAACTTTTCTAGGTAGATGAATCACTGTGTACTTTCTCTTGTTTCTATCTGTTACCAATCTTGAGAAACTCATACATTCTCTTTTCACTGTTTCAGGGACTTAGAGAACTAAATTTCTTTCGGCGAAAGTGCTGTTTTCACAGTGCTAAGTACTCCCAACTCTATCAACCATGTAGGTTTTACCAGTTTTCTAAGTCTCTCTTATTTTCTTGTACTTATACTTGGAATTCCCTGTGTAAACCTCTGTAACTTTTCTAGGTAGATGAATCACTGTGTACTTTCTCTCGTTTCTATCTGTTACCAATCTTGAGAAACTCATACATTCTCTGTTCACCGTTTCCCAGTCTTAGAGAATTAGATTTCTTTCTGGGAAAGTGCTGTTTTCACAGTGCTAAGTACTCCCAACTGTATCGACAATGTAGGTTTTACCAGTTTCCTAAGTCTCTCTTATTTTCTTGTATTTATACATGGAATTCTCTGAGTAAACTTCTGTAACTTCTCTAGGTAGATTAATCACTGTGTACTTTGTCTTCTTTCTATGTTACCAATCTTGAGAAACTCATACATTCTCTCTTCACTGTTTCCCAGAGTTAGAGAAGTAGATTTCTTTCTGGGAAAGTGCTGTTTTCACCATGCTAAGTACTCCCAACTCTATCAACAATGTAGGTTTTACCAGTTTTCTAAGTCTCTCTTATTTTCTTGTACTTATACTTGGTTTTCTCAGTGTAAACCTCTGTAACTTTTCTAGGTAGATGAATCACTGTGTACTTTCTCTTGTTTCTATCTGTTACCAATCTTGAGAAACTGATACATTCTCTTTTCACTGTTTCACGTACTTAGAAAACTCAATTTCTTTCTGCGAAAGTGCGGTTTTCGCAGTGCTAAGTACTCCCAACTCTATCAACAATGTAGGTTTTACCGGTATTCAAAGTCTCTCTTATTTTCTTGTACTAATACTTGGAATTCTCTGTGTAAACCTCTGTAACTTTTCTAGGTAGATGAATCACTGTGTACTTTCTCTTGTTTCTATCTGTTAGCAATCTTGAGAAACTCATACATTCTCTGTTCACTGTTTCACGGACTTAGAGAACTAAATTTCTTTCGGCGAAAGTGCTGTTTTCACAGTGCTAAGTACTCCCAACTCTATCCACAATGTAGGTTTTACCAGTTTTCTAAGTCTCTCTTATTTTCTTGTACTTATACTTGGAATTCTCTGTGTAAACCTCTGTAACTTCTCTAGGTAGATGAATCACTGTGTACTTTCTCTTGTTTCTTTCTGTTACCAATCTTGAGAAACTCATAAATTCTCTATTCACTGTTTCCCAGTCTTAGAGAAGTAGATTTCTTTCTGCGAAAGGGCTGTTTTCACAGTGCTAAGTACTCCCAACTCTATCAACAAAGTAGGTTTTACCAGTTTTCTAAGTCTCCCTTATTTTCTTGTACTTATACTTGGAATTCTCTGTGTAAACCTCTGTAACTTATCTAGGTAGATGAATCACTGTGTACTTTCGCTTGTTTCTGTCTGTCACCAAACTGGAGAAACTCATACATTCTCTGTTCACTGTTTCAGGGACTTAGAGAACTAAATTTCCTTCGGCGAAAGTGCTGTTTTCACAGTGTTAAGTACTCCCAACTCTATCAACAATCTAGGTTTTACAGTTTTCTAAGTCTCTCTTATTTTCTTGTACTTATACTTGGAATTCTTTGTGTAAACCTCTGTAACTTCTCTAGGTAGATGAATCACTGTGTACTTTCTCCAGTTTCTATCTGTTACCAATCTTGAGAAACTCATACATTCTCTGTTCACTGTTTCCCAGTCTTAGAGAAGTAGATTTCTTTCTGCGAAAGTGCTCTTTTCACAGTGCTAAGTACTCCCAACTCTATCCACAATGTAGGTTTTACCAGTTTTCTAAGTCTCTCTTATTTTCTTGTACTTATACTTGGAATTCTCTGTGTAAACCTCTGTAACTTCTCTAGGTAGATGAATCACTGTGTACTTTCTCTCGTTTCTATCTGTTACCAATCTTGAGAAACTCATACATTCTCTGTTCACCGTTTCCCAGTCTTAGAGAAGTAGATTTCTTTCTGGGAAACTGCCGTTTTCACAGTGCTAAGTACTCCCAACTGTATCGACAATGTAGGTTTTACCAGTTTTCTAAGTCTCTCTTATTTTCTTGTACTTATACATGGAATTCTCTGAGGAAACTTCTGTAACTTCTCTAGGTAAATGAATCACTGTGTACTTTCTCTTGTTTCTTTCTGTTACCAATCTTGAGAAACTCATACATTCTCTGTTCACTGTTTCACGGACTTAGACATCTAAATTTCTCTCGGCGAAAGTGCTGTTTTCACAGTGCTAAGTACTCCCAAATCTATCCACAATGTAGGTTTTACCAGTTTTCTAAGTCTCTCTTATTTTCTTGTATTTATACTTGGTTTTCTCTGTGTAAACCTCTGTAACTTTTCTAGGTAGATGAATCACTGTGTATTTTCTCTTGTTTCTATCTGTTACCAGTCTTGAGAAACTCATACATTTTCTGTTCACTGTTTCACGGACTTAGAGAACTAAATTTCTTTCGGCGAAAGTGCTGTTTTCACAGTGCTAAGTACTCCCAACTCTATCAACAATGTAGGTTTTACCAGTTTTCTAAGTCTGTCTTATTTGCTTGTACTTATACTTGGAATTCTCTGTGTAAACCTCTGTAACTTTTCTAGGTAGATGAATCCCTGTGTACTTTCGCTTGTTTCTGTCTGTTACCAAACTTGAGAAACTCATACATTCTCTGTTCAGTGTTTCACGGACTTAGAGAACTAAATTTCCTTCGGTGAAAGTGCTGTTTTCACAGTGCTAAGTACTCCCAACTCTATCAACAATGTAGGTTTTACCGGTTTTCAAAGTCTCTCTTATTTTCTTGTACTAATACTTGGAAATCTCTGTGTAAACCTCTGTAACTTCTCTAGGTAGATGAATCACTGTGTACTTTGTCTTGTTTCTATCTGTTACCAAACTTGAGAAACTCATACATTCTCTGTTCACTATTTCCCAGTGCTAGAGAAGTAGATTTCTATCTGCGAAAGTGCTGTTTTCACAGTGCTAAGTACTCCCAACTCTATTAACAATGTAAGTTTTACCTGTTTTCTAAGTCTCTCGTATTTTCTTGTACTTATCCTTGGAATTCTCTATGTAAACCTCTGTAACTAGTCTAGGTAGATGAATCACTGTGTACTTTCTCTTGTTTCTATCTGTTACCAATCTTGAGAAACTCATACATTCTCTCTTCACTGTTTCACGGACTTAGAGAACTAAATTTCTTTCTGCGAAAGTACTGTTTTCACAGTGCTAAGTACTCCCAACTCTATCAACAATGTAGGTTTTAGCAGTTTTCTAAGTCTCTCTTATTTTCTTGTACTTATACTTGGTTTTCTCTGTGTAAACCTCTGTAACTTGTGTAGGTAGATGAATCACTGTGTACTTTCTCTTGTTTCTATCTGTTACCAATCTTGAGATACTCATACATTTTCTGTTCACTGTTTCACGGAATTAGAGAACTAAATTTCTTTCGGCGAAAGTGCTGTTTTCACAGTGCTAAGTACTCCCAACTCTATCCACAATGTAGGTTTTACCAGTTTTCTAAGTCTCTCTTATTTTCTTGTACTTATACTTGGTTTTCTCTGTGTAAACCTCTGTAACTTTTCTAGGTAGATGATCACTGTGTACTTTCTCTTGTTTCTATCTGTTACCAATCTTGAGAAACTCATACATTTTCTGTACACTGTTTCACGGACTTAGAGAACTAAATGTCTTTCGGCGAAAGTGCTGTTTTCACAGTGCTAAGTACTCCCAACTCTATCAACAATGTAGGTTTTACGAGTTTTCTAGGTCTGTCTTATTTTCTTGTACTTATACTTGGAATTCTCTGTGTAAACCTCTGTAACTTTTCTAGGTAGATAAGTCACTGTGTAGTTTCTCTTGTTTCTATCTGTTACCAATCTTGAGAAACTCATACATTCTGTTTTCACTGTTTCACGGACTTAGAAAACTAAATGTCTTTCGGCGAAAGTGCTGTTTTCACAGTCCTAAGTGCTCCCAACTCTATCAACAATGTAGGTTTTACCGGTTTTCTAAGTCTCTTTATTTTCTTGTACTTATACTTGGAATTCTCTGTGTAAACCTCTGTAACTTTTCTAGGTAGATGAATCACTGTGTACTTTCTCTCGTTTCTATCTGTTACCAATCTTGAGAAACTCATACATTCTCTGTTCACCGTTTCCCAGTCTTAGAGAAGTAGATTTCTTTCTGGGAAAGTGCTGTTTTCACAGTGCTAAGTACTCCCAACTCTATCAACCATGTAGGTTTTACCAGTTTTCTAAGTCTCTCTTATTTTCCTTTACTTATACTTGGAATTCTCTGTGTAAACTTCTATAAGTTTTTTAGTTAGATGAATCACTGTGTACTTTCTCTTGTTTCTATCTGTTACCAATCTTGAGAAACTGATACATTCTCTTTTCACTGTTTCTCGGACTTAGAGAACTAAATTTCTTTCGGCGAAAGTGCTGTTTTCACATTGCTAAGTACTCCCAACTCTATCAACAATGTATGTTTTGCCAGTTTTCTAAGTCTCTTATTTTCTTGTACTTATACTTGGAATTCCCTGTGTAAACCTCTGTAACTTTTCTAGGTAGATGAATCACTGTGTACTTTCTCTTGTTTCTATCTGTTACCAATCTTGAGAAACTCATACATTTTCTGTTCACTGATTCACGGACTTAGAGAACTAAATTTCTTTCGGCGAAAGTGCTGTTTTCACAGTGCTAAGTACTCCCAACTCTATTAACAATGTATGTTTTACCAGTTTTCTAAGTCTCTCTTATTTTCTTGTACTTATCCTTGGAATTCTCTATGTAAACCTCTGTAACTTTTCTAGGTACATGATTCACTGGGTACTTTCTCTTCTTTCTATCTGTTACCAATCTTGAGAAACTCATACATTCTCTGTTCACTGTTTCCCAGTCTTAGAGAAGTAGATTTCTTTCTGCGAAAGTGCAGTTTTCACAGTGCTAAGTACTCCCAATTCTATCCACAATGTAGGTTTTACCAGTTTTCTAAGTTTCTCTTATTTTCTTGTACTTATACTTGGAATTCTCTGTGTAAACCTCTGTAACTTCTCTAGGTAGATGAATCACTGTGTACTTTCTCTCGTTTCTATCTGTTACCAATCTTGAGAAACTCATACATTCTCTGTTCACCGTTTCCCAGTCTTAGAGAAGTAGATTTCTTTCTGGGAAAACGCTATTTTCACAGTGCTAAATACACCCAACTCTATCCACAATGTAGGTTTTAACAGTTTTCTAAGTCTTTCTTGTTTTCTTGTACTTATACTTGGAATTTTCTGTGTAAACCTCCGTAACTTTTCTAGGTAGATGAATCACTGTGTACTTTCGCTTGTTTCTGTCTGTTACCAAACTTGAGAAACTCATACATTCTCTGTTCACTGTTTCACGGACTCAGAGAACTAAATTTCCGTCGGCGAAAGTGCTGTTTTCACAGTGCTAAGTACTCCCAACTCTATCAACCATGTAGGTTTTACCAGTTTTCTAAGTCTCTTATTTTCTTGTACTTATACTTGGAATTCTCTGTGTAAACCTCTGTAACTTTTCTAGGTAGGTGAATCACTGTGTACTTTCGCCTGTTTCTGTCTGTTACCAAACTTGACAAACTCATACAATCTCTGTTCACTGTTTCACGGAGTAAGAGAACTAAATTTCCTTTCGCGAAAGTGCTGTTTACACAGTGCTAAGTACTCCCAACTCTAACAACAATGTAGGTTTTACCAGTTTTCTAAGTCTCTCTTATTTTCTTGTACTTATACATGGAATTCTCTGTGTAAACCTCTGTAACTTCTCTAGGTAGATGAATCACTGTGTACTTTCTCTTGTTTCTATCTGTTACCAATCTTGAGAAACTCATACATTCTCTGTTCACTGTTTCCCAGTCTGAGGGAAGTAGATTTCTTTCTGCCAGAGTGCTGTTTTCACAGTGCTAAGTACTCCCAACTCTATCAACAATGTCGGTTTTACCAGTTTTCTAAGTCTCCTTTATTTCCTTGTACTTATCCTTGGAATTCTCTGTGTAAACCTCTGTAACTTTTCTAGGTACATGAATCACTGTGTACTTTCGCTTGTTTCTGTCTGTTACCAAACTTGAGAAACTCATACATTCTCTGTTCACTGTTTCCCAGTCTGAGGGAAGTAGATTTCTTTCTGCCAGAGTGCTGTTTTCACAGTGCTAAGTACTCCCAACTCTATCAACAATGTCGGTTTTACCAGTTTTCTAAGTCTCCTTTATTTCCTTGTACTTATCCTTGGAATTCTCTGTGTAAACCTCTGTAACTTTTCTAGGTACATGAATCACTGTGTACTTTCGCTTGTTTCTGTCTGTTACCAAACTTCAGAAACTCATGCATTCTCTGTTCACTGTTTCACGGACTTAGAGAACTAAATTTCCTTCGGTGAAAGTGCTGTTTTCACAGTGCTAAGTACTCCCAACTCTATCAACAATGTAGGTTTTACCGGTTTTCTAAGTCTCTCTTATTTTCTTGTACTTATACTTGGAATTCTCTGTGTAAACCTCTGTAACTTTTCTAGGTAGATGAATCACTGTGTCCTTTCTCTTGTTTCTATCTGTTACCAATCTTGAGAAACTCATACATTCTCTGTTCACTGTTTCAGGGACTTAGAGAACTAAATTTCTTTCGGCGAAAGTGCTGTTTTCACAGTGCTAAGTACTCCCAACACTATCCACAATGTAGATTTTACCAGTTTTCTAAGTCTCTCTTATTTTCTTGTACTTATACTTGGAATTCTTTGTGTAAACTTCTGTAACTTCTCTAGGTAGATGAATCACTGTGTACTTTCTCTTGTTTCTATCTGTTACCAATCTTGAGAAACTCATACATTCCCTGTTCACTGTTTCCCAGTCTTAGAGAAGTAGATTTTTTCTGCGAAAGTGCTCTTCTCACAGTGCTAAGTACTCCCAACTCTATCCACAATGTAGGTTTTACCAGTTTTCTTCGTCTCTCTTATTTTCTTGTACTTATACTTGGAATTCTCTGTGTAAACCTCTGTAACTTCTCTAGGTAGATGAATCACTGTGCACTTTCTCTCGTTTCTATCTGTTACCAATCTTGAGAAACTCATACATTCTCTGTTCACCGTTTCCCAGTCTTAGAGAAGTAGATTTCTTTCTGGGAAAGTGCAGTTTTCACAGTGCTAAGTACTCCCAACTCTATCAACAATGTAGGTTTTACCAGTTTTCTAAGTCTCCCTTATTTTCTTGTACTTATACTTGGAATTCTCTGTGTAAACCTCTGTAACTTTTTTAGGTAGATGAATCACTGTGTACTTTCTCTTGTTTCTATCTGTTACCAATCTTGAGAAACTGATACATTCTCTTTTCACTGTTTCACGGACTTAGAAAACTAAATTTCTTTCTGCGAAAGTGCTGTTTTCACAGTGCTAAGTACTCCCAACTCTATCTACAACGTAAGTTTTACCAGTTATCTAAGTCTCCTTTATTTTCCTGTACTTATCCTTGGAATTCTCTGTGTAAACCTCTGTAACTTTTCTAGGTAGATGAATCACTGTGTACTTTCGCTTGTTTCTGTCTGTTACCAAACTTGAGAAACTCATACATTCTCTGTTCACTGTTTCACGGACTTAGAGAGCTAAATTTCCTTCGGCGAAAGTGCTGTTTTCACAGTGCTAAGTACTCCCAACTCTATCAACAATGTAGGTTTTACCAGTTTTCTAAGTCTCTCTTATTTTCTTGTACTTATACTTGGAATTCTCTGTGTAAACCTCTGTAACTTCTCTAACTAGATGAATCACTGTGTACTTTCTCTTGTTTCTATCTGTTACCAATCTTGAGAAACTCATATATTCTCTGCTCACTGTTTCCCAGTGTTAGAGAAGTAGATTTCTTTCTGGAAAAGTGCTGTTTTCACAGTGTTAAGTACTCCCAACTCTATCAACCATGTAGGTTTTACCAGTTTTCTAAGTCTCTCTTATTTTCTTGTACTTATACTTGGAATTCTCTGTGGAAACCTCTGTAACTTTTCTAGGTAGATGAATCACTGTGTACTTTCGCTTGTTTCTGTCTGTTACCAAACTTCAGAAACTCATGCATTCTCTGTTCACTGTTTCACGGACTTAGAGAACTAAATTTCCTTCGGTGAAAGTGCTGTTTTCACAGTGCTAAGTACTCCCAACTCTATCAACAATGTCGGTTTTACCGGTTTTCTAAGTCTCTCTTATTTTCTTGTACTTATACTTGGAATTCTCTGTGTAAACCTCTGCAACTTTTCTAGGTAGATGAATCACTGTGTCCTTTCTCTTGTTTCTATCTGTTACCAATCTTGAGAAACTCATACATTCTCTGTTCAGTGTTTCCCAGTCTTAGAGAAGTAGATTTCTTTCTGCGAAAGTGCTGTTTTCACAGTGCTAAGTACTCCCAACTCTATCCACAATGTAGGTTTTACCAGTTTTCTAAGTCTCTTTTATTTTCTTGTACTTATACTTGGAATTCTCTGTGTAAACCTCTGTAACTTCTCTCGGTAGATGAATCACTGTGTTTTTTCTCTCGTTTCTATCTGTTACCAATCTTGAGAAACTGATACATTCTCTTTTCACTGTTTCACGGACTTAGAAAACTAAATTTCTTTCACCGAAAGTGCTGTTTTCACGGTGCTCAGTACTCCCAACTCTATCAACAATGTAGGTTTTACCAGTTTTCTAAGTCTCTCTTATTTCCTTGTACTTATATTTGGAATTCTCTGTGTAAACCTCTGTAACTTCTCTAGGTAGATGAATCACTGTGTACTTTCTCTTGTTTCTTTGTGTTACCAATCTTGAGAAACTCATACATTCTCTGTTCACTGATTCCCAGTCTTAGAGAAGTAGATTTCTTTCTGCGAAAGTGCTGTTTTCACAGTGCTAAGTACTCCCAACTCTATGAACAATGTAGGTTTTACCAGTTTTCTAAGTCTCCTTTATTTTCTTGTACTTATCCTTGGAATTCTCTGTGTAAACCTCTGTAACTTTTCTAGGTAGATGAATCACTGTGTACTTTCGCTTGTTTCTGTCTGTTACCAAACTTGAGAAACTCATACATTCTCTGTTCACTGTTTCACGGACTTAGAGAACTAAATTTCCTTCGGCGAAAGTGCTGTTTTCACAGTGCTAAGTACTCCCAACTCTATCAACAATGTAGGTTTTACCAGTTTTCTAAGTCTCTCTTATTTTCTTGTACTTATACTTGGTTTTCTCTGTGCAACCTCTGTAACTTTTCTAGGTAGATGAATCACTGTGTACTTTCTCTTGTTTCTATCTGTTACCAATCTTGAGAAACTGATACATTCTCTTTTCACTGTTTTTCGGACTTAGAAAACTAAATTTCTTTCAGCGAAAGTGCTGTTTTCACAGTGCTAAGTACTCCCAACTCTATCAACAACGTAGGTTTTACCGGTTTTCAAAGTCTCTCTTATTTTCTTGTACTAATACTTGGAATTCTCTGTGTAAACCTCTGTAACTTTTCTAGGTAGATGAATCACTGTGTACTTTCTCTTGTTTCTATCTGTTACCAATCTTGAGAAACTCATACATTTTCTGTTCACTGTTTCACGGACTTAGAGTACTAAATTTCTTTCGGCGAAAGTGCTGTTTTCACAGTGCTAAGTACTCCCAACTCTATTAACAATGTAGGTTTTACAAGTTTTCTAAGTCTCTCTTATTTTCTTGTACTTATCCTTGGAATTCTCTATGTAAACCTCTGTAACTTTTCTAGGTACATGAATCACTGTGTACTTTCTCTTGTTTCTATCTGTTATCAATCCTGAGAAGCTCATACATTTTCTGTTCACTGTTTCACGGACTTAGAGAACTAAATTTCTTTCGGCGAAAGTGCTGTTTTCACAGTGTTAAGTACTCCCAACTCTATTAACAATGTAGGTTTTACCAGTTTTCTAAGTCTCTATTATTTTCTTGTACTTATCCTTGGAATTCTCTATGTAAACCTCTGTAACTTTTCTAGGTACATGAATCACTGGGTACTTTCTCTTGTTTCTATGTGTTACCAATCTTGAGAAACTCATACATTCTCTGTTCAGTGTTTCCCAGTCTTAGAGAAGTAGATTTCTTTCTGCGAAAGTGCTGTTTTCACAGTGCTAAGTACTCCCAACTCTATCCACAATGTAGGTTTTACCAGTTTTCTAAGTTTCTCTTATTTTCTTGTACTTATACGTGGAATTCTCTGTGTAAACCTCTGTAACTTCTCTAGGTAGATGAATCACTGTGTACTTTCTCTCGTTTCTATCTGTTACCAATCTTGAGAATCTCATACATTCTCTGTTCACCGTTTCCCAGTCTTAGAGAAGTAGATTTCTTTCTGGGAAAACGCTATTTTCACAGTGCTAAATACACCCAACTCTATCCACAATGTAGGTTTTACCAGTTTTCTAAGTCTTTCTTGTTTTCTTGTACTTATACTTGGAATTCTCTGTGTAAACCTCCGTAACTTTTCTAGGTAGATGAATCACTGTGTACTTTCTCTTGTTTCTATCTGTTACCATTCTTGAGAAACTCATACATTCTCTGTTCACTGTTTCACGGACTTGGAGAACTAAATTTCTTTCTGCGAAAGTGCTGTTTTCACAGTGCTAAGTACTCCCAACTCTATCAACAATGTAGGTTTTAGCAGTTTTCTAAGTCTCTCTTATTTTCTTGTACTTATACTTGGTTTTCTCTGTGTAAACCTCTGTAACTGGTGTAGGTAAATGAATCACTGTGTACTTTCTCTTGTTTCTATCTGTTACCAATCTTGAGAAACTCATACATTCTCTGTTCACTATTTCCCAGTGCTAGAGAAGTAGATTTCTTTCTGCGAAAGTGCTGTTTTCACAGTGCAGAGTACTCCCAAGTCTATTAACAATGTATGTTTTACCAGTTTTCTAAGTCTCTCTTATTTTCTTGTACTTATCTTTGGAATTCTCTATGTAAACCTCTGTAACTATTCTAGGTAGATGAATCACTGTGTACTTTCGCTTGTTTCTATCTGTTACCAATCTTGAGAAACTCACACATTCTCTGTTCACTGTTTCACGGACTTAGAGAACTAAATTTCTTTCGGCAAAAGTGCTGTTTTCACAGTGCTAAGTACTCCCAACTCTATCAACAATGTAGGTTTTACCGGTTTTCTAAGTCTCTCTTATTTTCTTGTACTTATACTTGGAATTCTTTGTGTAAACTTCTGTAACTTCTCTAGGTAAACGAATCACTGTGTACTTTCTCCAGTTTCTATCTGTTACCAATCTTGAGAAACTCATACATTCTCTGTTCACTGTTTCCCAGTCTTAGAGAAGTAGATTTCTTTCTGCGAAAGTGCTCTTTTCACAGTGCTAAGTACTCCCAACTCTATCCACAATGTAGGTTTTACCAGTTTTCTAAGTCTCTCTTATTTTCTTGTACATATCCTTGGAATTCTCTGTGTAAACCTCTGTAACTTCTCTAGGTAGATGAATCACTGTGTACTTTCTCTCGTTTCTATCTGTTACCAATCTTGAGAAACTCATACATTCTCTGTTCACCGTTTCCCAGTCTTAGAGAAGTAGATTTCTTTCTGGGAAACTGCCGTTTTCACAGTGCTAAGTACTCCCAACTGTATCGACAATGTAGGTTTTACCAGTTTTCTAAGTCTCTCTTATTTTCTTGTACTTATACATGGAATTCTCTGAGTAAACTTCTGTAACTTCTCTAGGTAAATGAATCACTGTGTACTTTCTCTTGTTTCTTTCTGTTACCAATCTTGAGAAACTCATACATTCTCTGTTCACTGTTTCACGGACTTAGAGAACTAAATTTCTTTCGGCGAAAGTGCTGTTTTCACAGTGCTAAGTACTCCCAACTCTATCAACAATGTAGGTTTTACCAGTTTTCTAAGTCTGTCTTATTTGCTTGTACTTATACTTGGAATTCTCTGTGTAAACCTCTGTAACTTTTCTAGGTAGATGAATCCCTGTGTACTTTCGCTTGTTTCTGTCTGTTACCAAACTTGAGAAACTCATACATTCTCTGTTCACTGTTTCACGGACTTAGAGAACTAAATTTCCTTCGGTGAAAGTGCTGTTTTCACAGTGCTAAGTACTCCCAACTCTATCAACAATGTAGGTTTTACCGGTTTCCAAAGTCTCTCTTATTTTCTTGTACTAATACTTGGAAATCTCTGTGTAAACCTCTGTAACTTCTCTAGGTAGATGAATCACTGTGTACTTTGTCTTGTTTCTATCTGTTACCAAACTTGAGAAACTCATACATTCTCTGTTCACTATTTCCCAGTGCTAGAGAAGTAGATTTCTATCTGCGAAAGTGCTGTTTTCACAGTGCTAAGTACTCCCAACTCTATTAACAATGTATGTTTTACCTGTTTTCTAAGTCTCTCGTATTTTCTTGTACTTATCCTTGGAATTCTCTATGTAAACCTCTGTAACTATTCTAGGTAGATGAATCACTGTGTACTTTCGCTTGTTTCTATCTGTTACCAATCTTGAGAAACTCACACATTCTCTGTTCACTGTTTCACGGACTTAGAGAACTAAATTTCTTTCGGCAAAAGTGCTGTTTTCACAGTGCTAAGTACTCCCAACTCTATCAACAATGTAGGTTTTACCGGTTTTCTAAGTCTCTCTTATTTTCTTGTACTTATACTTGGAATTCTTTGTGTAAACTTCTGTAACTTCTCTAGGTAAACGAATCACTGTGTACTTTCTCCAGTTTCTATCTGTTACCAATCTTGAGAAACTCATACATTCTCTGTTCACTGTTTCCCAGTCTTAGAGAAGTAGATTTCTTTCTGCGAAAGTGCTCTTTTCACAGTGCTAAGTACTCCCAACTCTATCCACAATGTAGGTTTTACCAGTTTTCTAAGTCTCTCTTATTTTCTTGTACATATCCTTGGAATTCTCTGTGTAAACCTCTGTAACTTCTCTAGGTAGATGAATCACTGTGTACTTTCTCTCGTTTCTATCTGTTACCAATCTTGAGAAACTCATACATTCTCTGTTCACCGTTTCCCAGTCTTAGAGAAGTAGATTTCTTTCTGGGAAACTGCCGTTTTCACAGTGCTAAGTACTCCCAACTGTATCGACAATGTAGGTTTTACCAGTTTTCTAAGTCTCTCTTATTTTCTTGTACTTATACATGGAATTCTCTGAGTAAACTTCTGTAACTTCTCTAGGTAAATGAATCACTGTGTACTTTCTCTTGTTTCTTTCTGTTACCAATCTTGAGAAACTCATACATTCTCTGTTCACTGTTTCACGGACTTAGAGAACTAAATTTCTTTCGGCGAAAGTGCTGTTTTCACAGTGCTAAGTACTCCCAACTCTATCAACAATGTAGGTTTTACCAGTTTTCTAAGTCTGTCTTATTTGCTTGTACTTATACTTGGAATTCTCTGTGTAAACCTCTGTAACTTTTCTAGGTAGATGAATCCCTGTGTACTTTCGCTTGTTTCTGTCTGTTACCAAACTTGAGAAACTCATACATTCTCTGTTCACTGTTTCACGGACTTAGAGAACTAAATTTCCTTCGGTGAAAGTGCTGTTTTCACAGTGCTAAGTACTCCCAACTCTATCAACAATGTAGGTTTTACCGGTTTCCAAAGTCTCTCTTATTTTCTTGTACTAATACTTGGAAATCTCTGTGTAAACCTCTGTAACTTCTCTAGGTAGATGAATCACTGTGTACTTTGTCTTGTTTCTATCTGTTACCAAACTTGAGAAACTCATACATTCTCTGTTCACTATTTCCCAGTGCTAGAGAAGTAGATTTCTATCTGCGAAAGTGCTGTTTTCACAGTGCTAAGTACTCCCAACTCTATTAACAATGTATGTTTTACCTGTTTTCTAAGTCTCTCGTATTTTCTTGTACTTATCCTTGGAATTCTCTATGTAAACCTCTGTAACTATTCTAGGTAGATGAATCACTGTGTACTTTCTCTTGTTTCTATCTGTTACCAATCTTGAGAAACTCATACATTCTCTCTTCACTGTTTCACGGACTTAGAGAACCAAATTTCTTTCGGGGAAAGTACTGTTTTCACAGTGCTAAGTACTTCCATCCTTATCCACAATGTAGGTTTTGCCAGTTTTCTAATTCTTTCTTATTTTCTTGTTCTTATACTTGGAATTCTCTGTGTAAACCTCTGTAACTTTTTTAGGTAGATGAATCACTGTGTACATTCTCTTGTTTCTATCTGTTACCAATCTTGAGAAACTCATACATTCTCTTTTCACTGTTTCAGGGACTTAGAGAACTAAATTTCTTTCGGCGAAAGTGCTGTTTTCACAGTGCTAAGTACTCCCAACTCTATCAACAATGTAGGTTTTGCCAGTTTTCTAAGTCTCTCTTATTTTCTTGTACTTATACTTGGAATTCCCTGTGTAAACCTCTGTAACTTTTCTAGGTAGATGAATCACTGTGTACTTTCTCTTGTTTCTATCTGTTACCAATCTTGAGAAACTCATACATTCTCTGTTCACTGTTTCAGGGACTTAGAGAACTAAATTTCTTTCGGCGAAAGTGCTGTTTTCACAGTGCTAAGTACTCCCAACTCTATCAACCATGTAGGTTTTACCAGTTTTCTAAGTCTCTCTTATTTTCTTGTACTTATACTTGGAATTCTCTGTGTAAACCTCTGTAACTTTTTTAGGTAGATGAATCACTTTGTACATTCTCTTGTTTCTATCTGTTACCAATCTTGAGAAACTCATACATTCTCTGTTCACTGTTTCCCAGTCTTAGAGAAGTAGATTTCTTTCTGCGAAAGTGCTCTTTTCACAGTGCTAAGTACTCCCAACTCTATCAACAATGTAGGTTTTACCAGTTTTCTAAGTCTCTCTTATTTTCTCTACTTATACTTGGAATTCTCTGTGTAAACCTCTGTAACTTCTCTAGGTAGATGAATCACTGTGTACTTTCTCTTGTTTCTATCTGTTACCAAACTTGAGAAACTCATACATTCTCTGTTCACTATTTCCCAGTGCTAGAGAAGTAGATTTCTATCTGCGAAAGTGCTGTTTTCACAGTGCTAAGTACTCCCAACTCTATTAACAATGTATGTTTTACCAGTATTCTATGTCTCTCGTATTTTCTTGTACTTATCCTTGGAATTCTCTATGTAAACCTCTGTAACTATTCTAGGTAGATGAATCACTGTGTACTTTCTCTTGTTTCTATCTGTTACCAATCTTGAGAAACTCATACATTCCCTCTTCACTGTTTCACGGACTTAGAGAACTAAATTTCTTTCGGCGAAAGTGCTGTTTTCACAGTGCTAAGTACTCCCAACCTTATCCACAATGTAGGTTTTGCCAGTTTTCTAATTCTTTCTTATTTTCTTGTTCTTATACTTGGAATTCTCTGTGTAAACCTCTGTAAATTTTCTAGGTAGATGAATCACTGTGTACTTTCTCTTGTTTCTATCTGTTACCAATCTTGAGAAACTCATACATTCTCTGTTCACTGTTTCAGGGACTTAGAGAACTAAATTTCTTTCGGCGAAAGTGCTGTTTTCACAGTGCTAAGTACTCCCAACTCTATCAACCATGTAGGTTTTACCAGTTTTCTAAGTCTCTCTTATTTTCTTGTACTTATACTTGGAATTCTCTGTGTAAACCAATGTAACTTTTTTAGGTAGATGAATCACTGTGTACATTCTCTTGTTTCTATCTGTTACCAATCTTGAGAAACTGATACATTCTCTTTTCACTGTTTCTCGGACTTAGAGAACTAAATTTCTTTCGGCGAAAGTGCTGTTTTCACAGTGCTAAGTACTCCCAACTCTATCAACAATGTAGGTTTTGCCAGTTTTCTAAGTCTCTCTTATTTTCTTGTACTTATACTTGGAATTCCCTGTGTAAACCTCTGTAACTTTTCTAGGTAGATGAATCACTGTGTACTTTCTCTTGTTTCTATCTGTTACCAATCTTGAGAAACTCATACATTCTCTTTTCACTGTTTCAGGGACTTAGAGAACTAAATTTCTTTCGGCGAAAGTGCTGTTTTCACACTGCTAAGTACTCCCAACTCTATCAACCATGTAGGTTTTACCAGTTTTCTAAGTCTCTCTTATTTTCTTGTACTTATACTTGGAATTCCCTGTGTAAACCTCTGTAACTTTTCTAGGTAGATGAATCACTGTGTACTTTCTCTCGTTTCTATCTGTTACCAATCTTGAGAAACTCATACATTCTCTGTTCACCGTTTCCCAGTCTTAGAGAATTAGATTTCTTTCTGGGAAAGTGCTGTTTTCACAGTGCTAAGTACTCCCAACTGTATCGACAATGTAGGTTTTACCAGTTTCCTAAGTCTCTCTTATTTTCTTGTATTTATACATGGAATTCTCTGAGTAAACTTCTGTAACTTCTCTAGGTAGATTAATCACTGTGTACTTTGTCTTCTTTCTATGTTACCAATCTTGAGAAACTCATACATTCTCTCTTCACTGTTTCCCAGAGTTAGAGAAGTAGATTTCTTTCTGGGAAAGTGCTGTTTTCACCATGCTAAGTACTCCCAACTCTATCAACAATGTAGGTTTTACCAGTTTTCTAAGTCTCTCTTATTTTCTTGTACTTATACTTGGTTTTCTCAGTGTAAAACCTCTGTAACTTTTCTAGGTAGATGAATCACTGTGTACTTTCTCTTGTTTCTATCTGTTACCAATCTTGAGAAACTGATACATTCTCTTTTCACTGTTTCACGTACTTAGAAAACTCAATTTCTTTCTGCGAAAGTGCGGTTTTCGCAGTGCTAAGTACTCCCAACTCTATCAACAATGTAGGTTTTACCGGTATTCAAAGTCTCTCTTATTTTCTTGTACTAATACTTGGAATTCTCTGTGTAAACCTCTGTAACTTTTCTAGGTAGATGAATCACTGTGTACTTTCTCTTGTTTCTATCTGTTAGCAATCTTGAGAAACTCATACATTCTCTGTTCACTGTTTCACGGACTTAGAGAACTAAATTTCTTTCGGCGAAAGTGCTGTTTTCACAGTGCTAAGTACTCCCAACTCTATCCACAATGTAGGTTTTACCAGTTTTCTAAGTCTCTCTTATTTTCTTGTACTTATACTTGGAATTCTCTGTGTAAACCTCTGTAACTTCTCTAGGTAGATGAATCACTGTGTACTTTCTCTTGTTTCTTTCTGTTACCAATCTTGAGAAACTCATAAATTCTCTATTCACTGTTTCCCAGTCTTAGAGAAGTAGATTTCTTTCTGCGAAAGGGCTGTTTTCACAGTGCTAAGTACTCCCAACTCTATCAACAAAGTAGGTTTTACCAGTTTTCTAAGTCTCCCTTATTTTCTTGTACTTATACTTGGAATTCTCTGTGTAAACCTCTGTAACTTATCTAGGTAGATGAATCACTGTGTACTTTCGCTTGTTTCTGTCTGTCACCAAACTGGAGAAACTCATACATTCTCTGTTCACTGTTTCAGGGACTTAGAGAACTAAATTTCCTTCGGCGAAAGTGCTGTTTTCACAGTGTTAAGTACTCCCAACTCTATCAACAATCTAGGTTTTACAGTTTTCTAAGTCTCTCTTATTTTCTTGTACTTATACTTGGAATTCTTTGTGTAAACCTCTGTAACTTCTCTAGGTAGATGAATCACTGTGTACTTTCTCCAGTTTCTATCTGTTACCAATCTTGAGAAACTCATACATTCTCTGTTCACTGTTTCCCAGTCTTAGAGAAGTAGATTTCTTTCTGCGAAAGTGCTCTTTTCACAGTGCTAAGTACTCCCAACTCTATCCACAATGTAGGTTTTACCAGTTTTCTAAGTCTCTCTTATTTTCTTGTACTTATACTTGGAATTCTCTGTGTAAACCTCTGTAACTTCTCTAGGTAGATGAATCACTGTGTACTTTCTCTCGTTTCTATCTGTTACCAATCTTGAGAAACTCATACATTCTCTGTTCACCGTTTCCCAGTCTTAGAGAAGTAGATTTCTTTCTGGGAAACTGCCGTTTTCACAGTGCTAAGTACTCCCAACTGTATCGACAATGTAGGTTTTACCAGTTTTCTAAGTCTCTCTTATTTTCTTGTACTTATACATGGAATTCTCTGAGGAAACTTCTGTAACTTCTCTAGGTAAATGAATCACTGTGTACTTTCTCTTGTTTCTTTCTGTTACCAATCTTGAGAAACTCATACATTCTCTGTTCACTGTTTCACGGACTTAGACATCTAAATTTCTCTCGGCGAAAGTGCTGTTTTCACAGTGCTAAGTACTCCCAAATCTATCCACAATGTAGGTTTTACCAGTTTTCTAAGTCTCTCTTATTTTCTTGTATTTATACTTGGTTTTCTCTGTGTAAACCTCTGTAACTTTTCTAGGTAGATGAATCACTGTGTATTTTCTCTTGTTTCTATCTGTTACCAGTCTTGAGAAACTCATACATTTTCTGTTCACTGTTTCACGGACTTAGAGAACTAAATTTCTTTCGGCGAAAGTGCTGTTTTCACAGTGCTAAGTACTCCCAACTCTATCAACAATGTAGGTTTTACCAGTTTTCTAAGTCTGTCTTATTTGCTTGTACTTATACTTGGAATTCTCTGTGTAAACCTCTGTAACTTTTCTAGGTAGATGAATCCCTGTGTACTTTCGCTTGTTTCTGTCTGTTACCAAACTTGAGAAACTCATACATTCTCTGTTCAGTGTTTCACGGACTTAGAGAACTAAATTTCCTTCGGTGAAAGTGCTGTTTTCACAGTGCTAAGTACTCCCAACTCTATCAACAATGTAGGTTTTACCGGTTTTCAAAGTCTCTCTTATTTTCTTGTACTAATACTTGGAAATCTCTGTGTAAACCTCTGTAACTTCTCTAGGTAGATGAATCACTGTGTACTTTGTCTTGTTTCTATCTGTTACCAAACTTGAGAAACTCATACATTCTCTGTTCACTATTTCCCAGTGCTAGAGAAGTAGATTTCTATCTGCGAAAGTGCTGTTTTCACAGTGCTAAGTACTCCCAACTCTATTAACAATGTAAGTTTTACCTGTTTTCTAAGTCTCTCGTATTTTCTTGTACTTATCCTTGGAATTCTCTATGTAAACCTCTGTAACTAGTCTAGGTAGATGAATCACTGTGTACTTTCTCTTGTTTCTATCTGTTACCAATCTTGAGAAACTCATACATTCTCTCTTCACTGTTTCACGGACTTAGAGAACTAAATTTCTTTCTGCGAAAGTACTGTTTTCACAGTGCTAAGTACTCCCAACTCTATCAACAATGTAGGTTTTAGCAGTTTTCTAAGTCTCTCTTATTTTCTTGTACTTATACTTGGTTTTCTCTGTGTAAACCTCTGTAACTTGTGTAGGTAGATGAATCACTGTGTACTTTCTCTTGTTTCTATCTGTTACCAATCTTGAGATACTCATACATTTTCTGTTCACTGTTTCACGGAATTAGAGAACTAAATTTCTTTCGGCGAAAGTGCTGTTTTCACAGTGCTAAGTACTCCCAACTCTATCCACAATGTAGGTTTTACCAGTTTTCTAAGTCTCTCTTATTTTCTTGTACTTATACTTGGTTTTCTCTGTGTAAACCTCTGTAACTTTTCTAGGTAGATGATCACTGTGTACTTTCTCTTGTTTCTATCTGTTACCAATCTTGAGAAACTCATACATTTTCTGTACACTGTTTCACGGACTTAGAGAACTAAATGTCTTTCGGCGAAAGTGCTGTTTTCACAGTGCTAAGTACTCCCAACTCTATCAACAATGTAGGTTTTACGAGTTTTCTAGGTCTGTCTTATTTTCTTGTACTTATACTTGGAATTCTCTGTGTAAACCTCTGTAACTTTTCTAGGTAGATAAGTCACTGTGTAGTTTCTCTTGTTTCTATCTGTTACCAATCTTGAGAAACTCATACATTCTGTTTTCACTGTTTCACGGACTTAGAAAACTAAATGTCTTTCGGCGAAAGTGCTGTTTTCACAGTCCTAAGTGCTCCCAACTCTATCAACAATGTAGGTTTTACCGGTTTTCTAAGTCTCTTTATTTTCTTGTACTTATACTTGGAATTCTCTGTGTAAACCTCTGTAACTTTTCTAGGTAGATGAATCACTGTGTACTTTCTCTCGTTTCTATCTGTTACCAATCTTGAGAAACTCATACATTCTCTGTTCACCGTTTCCCAGTCTTAGAGAAGTAGATTTCTTTCTGGGAAAGTGCTGTTTTCACAGTGCTAAGTACTCCCAACTCTATCAACCATGTAGGTTTTACCAGTTTTCTAAGTCTCTCTTATTTTCCTTTACTTATACTTGGAATTCTCTGTGTAAACTTCTATAAGTTTTTTAGTTAGATGAATCACTGTGTACTTTCTCTTGTTTCTATCTGTTACCAATCTTGAGAAACTGATACATTCTCTTTTCACTGTTTCTCGGACTTAGAGAACTAAATTTCTTTCGGCGAAAGTGCTGTTTTCACATTGCTAAGTACTCCCAACTCTATCAACAATGTATGTTTTGCCAGTTTTCTAAGTCTCTTATTTTCTTGTACTTATACTTGGAATTCCCTGTGTAAACCTCTGTAACTTTTCTAGGTAGATGAATCACTGTGTACTTTCTCTTGTTTCTATCTGTTACCAATCTTGAGAAACTCATACATTTTCTGTTCACTGATTCACGGACTTAGAGAACTAAATTTCTTTCGGCGAAAGTGCTGTTTTCACAGTGCTAAGTACTCCCAACTCTATTAACAATGTATGTTTTACCAGTTTTCTAAGTCTCTCTTATTTTCTTGTACTTATCCTTGGAATTCTCTATGTAAACCTCTGTAACTTTTCTAGGTACATGATTCACTGGGTACTTTCTCTTCTTTCTATCTGTTACCAATCTTGAGAAACTCATACATTCTCTGTTCACTGTTTCCCAGTCTTAGAGAAGTAGATTTCTTTCTGCGAAAGTGCAGTTTTCACAGTGCTAAGTACTCCCAATTCTATCCACAATGTAGGTTTTACCAGTTTTCTAAGTTTCTCTTATTTTCTTGTACTTATACTTGGAATTCTCTGTGTAAACCTCTGTAACTTCTCTAGGTAGATGAATCACTGTGTACTTTCTCTCGTTTCTATCTGTTACCAATCTTGAGAAACTCATACATTCTCTGTTCACCGTTTCCCAGTCTTAGAGAAGTAGATTTCTTTCTGGGAAAACGCTATTTTCACAGTGCTAAATACACCCAACTCTATCCACAATGTAGGTTTTAACAGTTTTCTAAGTCTTTCTTGTTTTCTTGTACTTATACTTGGAATTTTCTGTGTAAACCTCCGTAACTTTTCTAGGTAGATGAATCACTGTGTACTTTCGCTTGTTTCTGTCTGTTACCAAACTTGAGAAACTCATACATTCTCTGTTCACTGTTTCACGGACTCAGAGAACTAAATTTCCGTCGGCGAAAGTGCTGTTTTCACAGTGCTAAGTACTCCCAACTCTATCAACCATGTAGGTTTTACCAGTTTTCTAAGTCTCTTATTTTCTTGTACTTATACTTGGAATTCTCTGTGTAAACCTCTGTAACTTTTCTAGGTAGGTGAATCACTGTGTACTTTCGCCTGTTTCTGTCTGTTACCAAACTTGACAAACTCATACAATCTCTGTTCACTGTTTCACGGAGTAAGAGAACTAAATTTCCTTTCGCGAAAGTGCTGTTTACACAGTGCTAAGTACTCCCAACTCTAACAACAATGTAGGTTTTACCAGTTTTCTAAGTCTCTCTTATTTTCTTGTACTTATACATGGAATTCTCTGTGTAAACCTCTGTAACTTCTCTAGGTAGATGAATCACTGTGTACTTTCTCTTGTTTCTATCTGTTACCAATCTTGAGAAACTCATACATTCTCTGTTCACTGTTTCCCAGTCTGAGGGAAGTAGATTTCTTTCTGCCAGAGTGCTGTTTTCACAGTGCTAAGTACTCCCAACTCTATCAACAATGTCGGTTTTACCAGTTTTCTAAGTCTCCTTTATTTCCTTGTACTTATCCTTGGAATTCTCTGTGTAAACCTCTGTAACTTTTCTAGGTACATGAATCACTGTGTACTTTCGCTTGTTTCTGTCTGTTACCAAACTTGAGAAACTCATACATTCTCTGTTCACTGTTTCACGGACTTAGAGAACTAAATTTCCTTCGGCAAAAGTGCTGTTTTCACAGTGCTAAGTACACCCAACTCTATCAACAATGTAGATTTTACCAGTTTTCTAAGTCTCTCTTATTTTCTTGTACTTATACTTGGAATTCTCTGTGTAAACCTCTGTAACTTCTCTAGATAGATGAATCACTGTGTACTTTCTCTTGTTTCTATCTGTTACCAATCTAGAGAAACTCATACATTCTCTGTTCACTGTTTCCCAGTCTTAGAGAAGTAGATTTCTTTCTGCCAAAGTGCTGTTTTCACAGTTGTAAGTACTCCCAACTCTATCAACAATGTAGGTTTTACCAGTTTTCTAAGTCTCTCTTATTTTCTTGTACTTATACTTGGTTTTCTCTGTGTAAACCTCTGTAACTTTTCTAGGTAGATGAATCACTGTGTACTTTCGCTTGGTTCTGTCTGTTACCAAACTTGAGAAACTCATACATTCTCTGTTCACTGTTTCACGGACTTAGAGAACTAAATTTCCTTCGGAGAAAGTGCTGTTTTCACAGTGCTAAGTACTCCCAACTCTATTAACAATGTAGGTTTTACCAGTTTTCTAAGTCTCTCTTATTTTCTTGTACTTATCCTTGGAATTCTCTATGTAAACCTCTGTAACTTTTCTAGGTACATGAATTATCTGTGTACTTTCTCTTGTTTCTATCTGTTACCAATCTTGAGAAACTCATACATTTTCTGCTCACTGTTTCACGGACTTAGAGAACTAAATTTCTTTCGGCGAAAGTGCTGTTTTCACAGTCCTAAGTACTCCCAACTCCATTAACAATGTAGGTTTTACCAGTTTTATAAGTCTCTCTTATTTTCTTGTACTTATACTTGGAATTCTCTGTGTAAACCTCTGTAGCTTCTCTAGGTAGATGAATCACTGTGTACTTTCTCTCGTTTCTATCTGTTACCAATCTTGAGAAACTCATACATTCTCTGTTCACCGTTTCCCAGTCTTAGAGAAGTAGATTTCTTTCTGGGAAAACGCTATTTTCACAGTGCTAAAAACACCCAGCTCTATCCACAATGTAGGTTTTACCAGTTTTCTAAGTCTTTCTTGTTTTCTTGTACTTATACTTGGAATTCTCTGTGTAAACCTCCGTAACTTTTCTAGGTAGATGAATCACTGTGTACGTTCTCTTGTTTCTATCTGTTACCAATCTTGAGAAACTCATACATTCTCTGTTCACTGTTTCACGGACTTGGAGAACTAAATTTCTTTCTGCGAAAGTGCTGTTTTCACAGTGCTAAGTACTTCCAACTGTATCGACAATGTAGGTTTTAGCAGTTTTCTAAGTCTCTCTTATTTTCTTGTTCTTATACATGGAATTCTCTGAGTAAACTTCTGTAACTTCTCTAGGTAGTTTAATCACTGTGTACTTTCTCTTGTTTCTATCTGTTACCAATCTTGAGAAACTCATACATTCTCTCTTCACTGTTTCCCAGTGTTAGAGAAGTAGATTTCTTTCTCGGAAAGTGCTGTTTTCACCGTGCTAAGTACTCCCAACTCTATCAACAATAAAGGTTTTACCAGTTTTCTAAGTCCCTCTTATTTTCTTGTACTTATACTTGGAATTCTCTGTGTAAACCTCTGTAACTTTTCTAGGTAGATCAATCACTGTGTACTTTCTCTTGTTTCTATCTGTTACCAATCTTGAGAAACAGATACATTCTCTTTTCACTGTTTCACGGACTTAGAAAACTAAATTTCTTTCGCCGAAAGTGCTGTTTTCACAGTGCTAAGTACTCCCAACTGTATCAACAATGTAGGTTTTACCAGTTTTCTAAGTCTCTCTTATTTTCTTGTACTTATACTTGGAATTCTCTGTGTAAACCTCTGTAACTTCTCTAGGTAGATGAATCACTGTGTACTTTCTCTTGTTTCTTTCTGTTACCAATCTTGAGAAACTCATACATTCTCTGTTCACTGTTTCCCAGTCTTAGAGAAGTAGATTTCTTTCTGGGAAAGTACTGTTTTCACAGTGCTAAGTACTCCCAACTCTATCAACAATGTAGGTTTTACCAGTTTTCTAAGTCTCCTTTATTTTCTTGTACTTATCCTTGGAATTCTCTGTGTAAACCTCTGTAACTTTTCTAGGTAGATGAATCACTGTGTACTTTCGCTTGTTTCTGTCTGTTACCAAACTTGAGAAACTCATACATTCTCTGTTCACTGTTTCACGGACTTAGAGAACTAAATTTCCTTCGGCGAAAGTGCTGTTTTCACAGTGCTAAGTACTCCCAACTCTATCAACAATGTAGGTTTTACCAGTTTTCTAAGTCTCTCTTATTTTCTTGTACTTATACTTGGAATTCTCTGTGTAAACCTCTGTAACTTCTCTAGGTAGATGAATCACTGTGTACTTTCTCTTGTTCTATCTGTTACCAATCTAGAGAAACTCATACATTCTCTGTTCACTGTTTCCCAGTCTTAGAGAAGTAGATTTCTTTCTGCCAAAGTGCTGTTTTCACAGTGCTAAGTACTCCCAACTCTATCAACAATGTAGGTTTTACCAGTTTTCTAAGTCTCTCTTATTTTCTTGTACTTATACTTGGTTTTCTCTGTGTAAACCTCTGTAACTTTTCTAGGTAGATGAATCACTGTGTACTTTCTCTTGTTTCTATCTGTTACCAATCTTGAGAAACTGATACATTATCGTTTCACTGTTTCACGGACTTAGAAAACTAAATTTCTTTCTGCGAAAGTGCTGTTTTCACAGTGCTAAGTACTCCCAACACTATGAACAATGTAGGTTTTACCGGTTTTCAAAGTCTCTCTTATTTTCTTGTACTAATACTTGGAATTCTCTGTGTAAACCTCTGTAACTTTTCTAGGTAGATGAATCACTTTGTACTTTCTCTTGTTTCTATCTGTTAATAATCTTGAGAAACTCATAGATTCTCTGTTCACTGTTTCCCAGTGTTAGAGAAGTAGATTTCTTTCTGCGAAAGTGCTGTTTTCACAGTGCTAAGTACTCCCAACTCTATTAACAATGTAGGTTTTACCAGTTTTCTAAGTCTCTCTTATTTTCTTGTAGTTATCCTTGGATTTCTCTATGTAAACCTCTGTAACTTTTCTAGGTAGATGAATCACTGTGTACTTTCTCTTGTTTCCATCTGTTACCAATCTTGAGAAACTCATACATTTCATGTTCACTGTTTCTCAGTCTTAGAGAAGTAGATTTCTTTCTGCGAAAGTGCTGTTTTCACAGTGCTGAGTACTCCCAACTCTATCCAAAATGTAGGTTTTACCAGTTTTCTAAGTCTCTCTTTTTTTCTTGTACTTATACTTGGAATTCTCTGTGCAAACCTCTGTAACTTCACTAGGTAGATGAATCACTGTGTACTTTCTCTTGTTTCTATCTGTTACCAATCTTGAGAAACTCATACATTCTCTCTTCACTGTTTCCCAGTGTTAGAGAAATAGATTTCTTTCTGCGAAAGTGCTGTTTTCACAGTGCTAAGTACTCCCAACTCTATCAACAATGTAGGTTTTACCAGTTTTCTAAGTCTCTCTTATTTTCTTGTACTTATACTTGGAATTCTTTGTGTAAACTTCTGTAACTTCTCTAGGTAGATGAATCACAGTGTACTTTCTCTTGTTTCTATCTGTTACCAATCTTGAGAAAATCATACATTCTCTGTTCACTGTTTCCCAGTCTTAGAGAAGTAGATTTCTTTCTGCGAAAGTGCTGTTTTCACAGTGCTAAGTACTCCCAACTCTATCAACAATGTAGGTTTTACCAGTTTTCTAAGTCTCCCTTATTTTCTTGTACTTATCCTTGGAATTCTCTGTGTAAACCTCTGTAACTTTTCTAGGTAGATGAATCACTGTGTACTTTCTCTTGTTTCTATCTGTTACCAATCTTGAGAAACTGATACATTCTCTTTTCACTGTTTCACGGACTTAGAAAACTAAATTTCTTTCTGCGAAAGTGCTGTTTTCACAGTGCTAAGTACTCGCAACTCTATCAACAATGTAGGTTTTACCGGTTTTCAAAGTCTCTCTTATTTTCTTGTACTAATACTTGGAATTCTCTGTGTAAACCTCTGTAACTTTTCTAGGTAGATGAATCACTGTGTACTTTCTCTTGTTTCTATCTGTTACCAATCTTGAGAAACTCATACATTCTCTGTTCACTGTTTCACGGACTTAGAGACCTAAATTTCTTTCGGCGAAAGTGCTGTTTTCACAGTGCTAAATACTCCCAACTCTATCAACAATGTAGGTTTTACCAGTTATCTAAGTCTCTCTTATTTTCTTGTACTTATCCTTGGAATTCTCTATGTAAACCTCTGTAACTTTTCTAAGTAGATGAATCACTGTGTACTTTCTCTTGTTTCTATCTGTTACCAATCTTGAGAAACTGATACATTCTCTTTTCACTGTTTCACGGACTTAGAAAACTAAATTTCTTTCGCTGAAAGTGCTGTTTTCACAGTGCTAAGTACTCCCAACTCTATCAACAATGTAGGTTTTACCGGTTTTCTAAGTCTCTTTATTTTCTTGTACTTATACTTGGAATTCTCTGTGTAAACCTCTGTAACTTTTCTAGGTAGATGAATCACTGTGTACTTTCTCTCGTTTCTATCTGTTACCAATCTTGAGAAACTCATACATTCTCTGTTCACCGTTTCCCAGTCTTAGAGAAGTAGATTTCTTTCTGGGAAAGTGCTGTTTTCACAGTGCTAAGTACTCCCAACTCTATCAACCATGTAGGTTTTACCAGTTTTCTAAGTCTCTCTTATTTTCCTTTACTTATACTTGGAATTCTCTGTGTAAACTTCTATAAGTTTTTTAGTTAGATGAATCACTGTGTACTTTCTCTTGTTTCTATCTGTTACCAATCTTGAGAAACTGATACATTCTCTTTTCCCTGTTTCTCGGACTTAGAGAACTAAATTTCTTTCGGCGAAAGTGCTGTTTTCACATTGCTAAGTACTCCCAACTCTATCAACAATGTATATTTTGCCAGTTTTCTAAGTCTCTTATTTTCTTGTACTTATACTTGGAATTCCCTGTGTAAACCTCTGTAACTTCTCTAGGTAGATGAATCACTGTGTACTTTGTCTCATTTCTATCTGTTACCAATCTTGAGATACCCATACATTCTCTGTTCACCGTTTCCCAGTCTTAGAGAAGTAGATTTCTTTCTGGGAAAACGCTATTTTCACAGTGCTAAATACACCCAACTCTATCCACAATGTAGGTTTTACCAGTTTTCTAAGTCTTTCTTGTTTTCTTGGACTTATACTTGGAATTCTCTGTGTAAACCTCCGTAACTTTTCTAGGTAGATGAATCACTGTGTACGTTCTCTTGTTTCTATCTGTTACCAATCTTGAGAAACTCATACATTCTCTGTTCCCTGTTTCACGGACTTAGAAATTAAATTTCTTTCGGCGAAAGTGCTGTTTTCACAGCGCCAAGTACTCCAAACTCTATCAACAATGTAGGTTTTACCGGTTTTCTAAGTCTCTCTTATTTTCTTGTACTAACACTTGGAATTCTCTGTGTAAACCTCTGTAAATTTTCTAGGTAGATGAATCACTGTGTACTTCCTCTTGTTTCTATCTGATACCAATCTTGAGAAACTCATAGATTCTCTGTTCACTGTTTCCCAGTGTTAGAGAAGTAGATTTCTTTCTGCAAAAGTGCTGTTTTCACAGTGCTAAGTACTCCCAACTCTATTAACAATGTAGGTTTTACCAGTTTTCTAAGTCTCTTATTTTCTTGTACTTATCCTTGGAATTCTCTATGTAAACCTCTGTAACTTTTCTAGGTAGATGAATCACTGTGTACTTTCTCTTATTTCTATCTGTTACCAATCTTAAGAAACTGATACATTCTCTTTTCACAGTTTCAGGGACTTAGAGAACTAAATTTCTTTCGGCGAAAGTGCTGTTTTCACAGTGCTAAGTACTCCCAACTCTATCAACAATGTAGGTTTTACCAGTTTTCTAAGTCTCTCTTATTTTCTTGTACTTATACTTGGAATTCTCTGTGTAAACCTCTGTAACTTCTCTAGGTAGATGAATCACTGTGTACTTTCTCTTGTTTCTTTCTGTTACCAATCTTGAGAAACGCATACATTCTCTATTCACTGTTTCCCAGTCTTAGAGAAGTAGATTTCTTTCTGCAAAAGTGCTGTTTTTACAGTGCTAAGTACTCCCAACTCTATCAACAATGTAGGTTTCACCAGTTTTCTAAGTCTCCCTTATTTTCTTGTACTTATACTTGGAATTCTCTGTGTAAACCTCTGTAACTTTTCTAGGTAGATGAATCACTGTGTACTTTCGCTTGTTTCTGTCTGTTACCAAACTTGAGAAACTCATACATTCTCTGTTCACTGTTTCACGGACTTAGAGAACTAAATTTCCTTCGGCGAAAGTGCTGTTTTCACAGTGCTAAGTACTCCCAACTCTACTAACAATGTAGGTTTTACCAGTTTTCTAAGTCTCTCTTATTTTCTTGTACTTATCCTTGGAATTCTCTATGTAAACCTCTGTAACTTTTCTAGGTAGATGAATCACTGTGTACTTTCTCTTGTTTCTATCTGTTACCAATCTTGAGAAACTCATACATTCTCTGTTCAGTGTTACCCAGTCTTAGAGAAGTAGATTTCTTTCTGCGAAAGTGCTGTTTTCACGGTGCTAAGTACTCCCAACTCTATCCAGAATGTAGGTTTTACCAGTTTTCTAACTTTCTCTTATTTTCTTGTACTTATACTTGGAATTCTCTGTGTAAACCTCTGTAACTTCTCTAGGTAGATGAATCACTGTGTACTTTCTCTCGTTTCTATCTGTTACCAATCTTGAGAAACTCATACATTCTCTGTTCACCGTTTCCCAGTCTTAGAGAAGTAGATTTCTTTCTGGGAAAACGCTATTTTCACAGTGTTAAAAACACCCAACGCTATCCACAATGTAGGTTTTACCAGTTTTCTAAGTCTTTCTTGTTTTCTTGTACTTATACTTGGAATTCTCTGTGTAAACCTCCGTAACTTTTCTAGGTAGATGAATCACTGTGTACGTTCTCTTGTTTCTATCTGTTACCAATCTTGAGAAACTCATACATTCTCTGTTCCCTGTTTCACGGACTTGGACAACTAAATTTCTTTCTGCAAAAGTGCTGTCTTCACAGTGCTAAGTACTCCCAACTCTATCAACAATGTAGGTTTTAGCAGTTTTCTAAGTCTCTCTTATTTTCTTGTACTAATACTTGGAATTCTCTGTGTAACCCTCTGTAACTTTTCTAGGTAGATGAATCACTGTGTACTTTCTCTTGTTTCTATCTGTTACCAATCTTGAGAAACTGATACATTCTCTTTTCACTGTTTCATGGACTGAGAAAACTAAATTTCTTTCGGCGAAAGTGCTGTTTTCACAGTGCTAAGTACTCCAAACTCTTTCAACCATGTAGGTTTTACCGGTTTTCTAAGTCTCTCTTATTTTCTTGTACTAATACTTGGAATTCTCTGTGTAAACCTCTGTAACTTTTCTAGGTAGATGAATCACTGTGTACTTTCTCTTGTTTCTATCTGTTACCAATCTTGAGAAACTCATAGATTCTCTGTTCACTGTTTCCCAGTGTTAGAGAAGTAGATTTCTTTTTGCGAAAGTGCTGTTTTCACAGTGCTAAGTACTCCCAACTCTATTAACAATGTAGGTTTTACCAGTTTTCTAAGTCTCTCTTATTTTCTTGTACTTATCCCTGGAATTCTCTATGTAAACCTCTGTAACTTTTCTAGGTAGATGAAACACTGTGTACTTTCTCTTGTTTCTATCTGTTACCAATCTTGAGAAACTCATACATTCTCTGTTCACTGTTTCTCAGTCTTAGAGAAGTAGATTTCTTTCTGCGAAAGTGCTGTTTTCACAGTGCTGAGTACTCCCAACTCTATCCACAATGTAGGTTTTACCAGTTTTCTAAGTTTCTCTTATTTTCTTGTACTTATACATGGAATTCTCTGTGTAAACCTCTGTAACTTTTCTAGGTAGATGAATCACTGTGTACTTTCTCTTGTTTCTAGCTGTTACCAATCTTGAGAAAGTGATACATTCTCTTTTCACAGTTTCACGGACTTAGAGAACTAAATTTCTTTCGGCGAAAGTGTTGTATTCACAGTGCTAAGTACTCCCAACTCTATCAACAATGTAGGTTTTACCAGTTTTCTAAGTCTCTCTTATTTTCTTGTACTTATACTTGGAATTCTCTGTGCAAACCTCTGTAACTTCACTAGGTAGATGAATCACTGTGTACTTTCTCTTGTTTCTATCTGTTACCAATCTTGAGAAACTCATATATTCTCTGTTCATCGTTTCCCAGTCTTAGAGAAGTAGATTTCTTTCTGGGAAAGTGCTGTTTTCACAGTCCTAAGTACTCCCAACTCTATCCACAATATAGGTTTTACCAGTTTTCTAAGTCTCCCTTATTTTCTTGTACTTATACTTGGAATTCTCTGTGTAAACCTCTGTAACTTCTCTAGGTAGATGAATCACTGTGTACTTTCTCTTGTTTCTTTCTGTTACCAATCTTCAGAAACTCATACATTCTCTGTTCACTGTTTCCCAGTGTTAGAGAAGTAGATTTCTTTCTGCGAAAGTGCTGTTTTCAGAGTGCTAAGTACTCCCAACTCTATCTACAATGTAGGTTTTACCAGTTTTCTAAGTCTCCCTTATTTTCTTGTACTTATACTTGGAATTCTCTGTGTAAACCTCTGTAACTTTTCTAGGTAGATGAATCAATGTGTACTTTCTCTTGTTTCTATCTGTTACCAATCTTGAGATACTCATACATTTTCTGTTCACTGTTTCACGGAATTAGAGAACTAAATTTCTTTCGGCGAAAGTGCTGTTTTCACAGTGCTAAGTACTCTCAACTCTATTAACAATGTAGGTTTTACCAGTTTTCTAAGTCTCTCTTATTTTCTTGTAGTTATCCTTGGATTTCTCTATGTAAACCTCTGTAACTTTTCTAGGTAGATGAATCACGGTGTACTTTCTCTTCTTTCTATCTGTTACCAATCTTGAGAAACTCATACATTCTCTGTTCGCTGTTTCACGGACTTAGACAACTAAATTTCTTTCGGCGAAAGTGCTGTTTTCACAGTGCTAACTACTCCCAACTCTATCCACAATGTAGGTTTTACCAGTTTTCTAAGTCTCTCTTATTTTCTTGTACTTATACTTGGTTTTCTCTGTGTAAACCTCTGTAACTTTTCTAGGTAGATGATCACTGTGTACTTTCTCTTGTTTCTATCTGTTACCAATCTTGAGAAACTCATACATTTTCTGTACACTGTTTCACGGACTTAGAGAACTAAATGTCTTTCGGCGAAAGTGCTGTTTTCACAGTGCTAAGTACTCCCAACTCCATTAACAATGTAGGTTTTACCAGTTTTATACGTCTCTCTTATTTTCTTGTACTTATACTTGGAATTCTCTGTGTAAACCTCTGTAACTTTTCTAGGTAGATAAATCACTGTGTAGTTTCTCTTGTTTCTATCTGTTACCAATCTTGAGAAACTCATACATTCTGTTTTCACTGTTTCACGGACTTAGAAAACTAAATGTCTTTCGGCGAAAGTGCTGTTTTCACAGTCCTAAGTGCTCCCAACTCTATCAACAATGTAGGTTTTACCGGTTTTCTAAGTCTCTTTATTTTCTTGTACTTATACTTGGAATTCTCTGTGTAAACCTCTGTAACTTTTCTAGGTAGATGAATCACTGTGTACTTTCTCTCGTTTCTATCTGTTACCAATCTTGAGAAACTCATACATTCTCTGTTCACCGTTTCCCAGTCTTAGAGAAGTAGATTTCTTTCTGGGAAAGTGCTGTTTTCACAGTGCTAAGTACTCCCAACTCTATCAACCATGTAGGTTTTACCAGTTTTCTAAGTCTCTCTTATTTTCTTGTACTTATACTTGGAATTCTCTGTGTAAACTTCTGTAAGTTTTTTAGTTAGATGAATCACTGTGTACTTTCTCTTGTTTCTATCTGTTACCAATCTTGAGAAACTGATACATTCTCTTTTCACTGTTTCTCGGACTTAGAGAACTAAATTTCTTTCGGCGAAAGTGCTGTTTTCACAGTGCTAAGTACTCCCAACTCTATCAACAATGTAGGTTTTGCCAGTTTTCTAAGTCTCTTATTTTCTTGTACTTATACTTGGAATTCCCTGTGTAAACCTCTGTAACTTTTCTAGGTAGATGAATCACTGTGTACTTTCTCTTGTTTCTATCTGTTACCAATCTTGAGAAACTCATACATTCTCTGTTCACTGTTTCAGGGACTTTGAGAACTAAATTTCTTTCGGCGAAAGTGCTGTTTTCACAGTGCTAAGTACTCCCAACACTATCCACAATGTAGGTTTTACCAGTTTTCTAAGTCTCTCTTATTTTCTTGTACTTATCCTTGGAATTCTCTATGTAAACCTCTGTAACTTTTCTAGGTACATGATTCACTGGGTACTTTCTCTTCTTTCTATCTCTTACCAATCTTGAGAAACTCATACATTCTCTGTTCAGTGTTTCCCAGTCTTAGAGAAGTACATTTCTTTCTGCGAAAGTGCAGTTTTCACAGTGCTAAGTACTCCCAATTCTATCCACAATGTAGGTTTTACCAGTTTTCTAAGTTTCTCTTATTTTCTTGTACTTATACTTGGAATTCTCTGTGTAAACCTCTGTAACTTCTCTAGGTAGATGAATCACTGTGTACTTTCTCTCGTTTCTATCTGTTACCAATCTTGAGAAACTCATACATTCTCTGTTCACCGTTTCCCAGTCTTAGAGAAGTAGATTTCTTTCTGGGAAAACGCTATTTTCACAGTGTTAAAAACACCCAACGCTATCCACAATGTAGGTTTTAACCAGTTTTCTAAGTCTTTCTTGTTTTCTTGTACTTATACTTGGAATTCTCTGTGTAAACCTCCGTAACTTTTCTAGGTAGATGAATCACTGTGTACGTTCTCTTGTTTCTATCTGTTACCAATCTTGAGAAACTCATACATTCTCTGTTCCCTGTTTCACGGACTTGGACAACTAAATTTCTTTCTGCAAAAGTGCTGTCTTCACAGTGCTAAGTACTCCCAACTCTATCAACAATGTAGGTTTTAGCAGTTTTCTAAGTCTCTCTTATTTTCTTGTACTAATACTTGGAATTCTCTGTGTAACCCTCTGTAACTTTTCTAGGTAGATGAATCACTGTGTACTTTCTCTTGTTTCTATCTGTTACCAATCTTGAGAAACTGATACATTCTCTTTTCACTGTTTCATGGACTGAGAAAACTAAATTTCTTTCGGCGAAAGTGCTGTTTTCACAGTGCTAAGTACTCCAAACTCTTTCAACCATGTAGGTTTTACCGGTTTTCTAAGTCTCTCTTATTTTCTTGTACTAATACTTGGAATTCTCTGTGTAAACCTCTGTAACTTTTCTAGGTAGATGAATCACTGTGTACTTTCTCTTGTTTCTATCTGTTACCAATCTTGAGAAACTCATAGATTCTCTGTTCACTGTTTCCCAGTGTTAGAGAAGTAGATTTCTTTTTGCGAAAGTGCTGTTTTCACAGTGCTAAGTACTCCCAACTCTATTAACAATGTAGGTTTTACCAGTTTTCTAAGTCTCTCTTATTTTCTTGTACTTATCCCTGGAATTCTCTATGTAAACCTCTGTAACTTTTCTAGGTAGATGAAACACTGTGTACTTTCTCTTGTTTCTATCTGTTACCAATCTTGAGAAACTCATACATTCTCTGTTCACTGTTTCTCAGTCTTAGAGAAGTAGATTTCTTTCTGCGAAAGTGCTGTTTTCACAGTGCTGAGTACTCCCAACTCTATCCACAATGTAGGTTTTACCAGTTTTGTAAGTTTCTCTTATTTTCTTGTACTTATACATGGAATTCTCTGTGTAAACCTCTGTAACTTTTCTAGGTAGATGAATCACTGTGTACTTTCTCTTGTTTCTAGCTGTTACCAATCTTGAGAAAGTGATACATTCTCTTTTCACAGTTTCACGGACTTAGAGAACTAAATTTCTTTCGGCGAAAGTGTTGTATTCACAGTGCTAAGTACTCCCAACTCTATCAACAATGTAGGTTTTACCAGTTTTCTAAGTCTCTCTTATTTTCTTGTACTTATACTTGGAATTCTCTGTGCAAACCTCTGTAACTTCACTAGGTAGATGAATCACTGTGTACTTTCTCTTGTTTCTATCTGTTACCAATCTTGAGAAACTCATATATTCTCTGTTCATCGTTTCCCAGTCTTAGAGAAGTAGATTTCTTTCTGGGAAAGTGCTGTTTTCACAGTCCTAAGTACTCCCAACTCTATCCACAATATAGGTTTTACCAGTTTTCTAAGTCTCCCTTATTTTCTTGTACTTATACTTGGAATTCTCTGTGTAAACCTCTGTAACTTCTCTAGGTAGATGAATCACTGTGTACTTTCTCTTGTTTCTTTCTGTTTCCAATCTTCAGAAACTCATACATTCTCTGTTCACTGTTTCCCAGTGTTAGAGAAGTAGATTTCTTTCTGCGAAAGTGCTGTTTTCAGAGTGCTAAGTACTCCCAACTCTATCTACAATGTAGGTTTACCAGTTTTCTAAGTCTCCCTTATTTTCTTGTACTTATACTTGGAATTCTCTGTGTAAACCTCTGTAACTTTTCTAGGTAGATGAATCAATGTGTACTTTCTCTTGTTTCTATCTGTTACCAATCTTGAGATACTCATACATTTTCTGTTCACTGTTTCACGGAATTAGAGAACTAAATTTCTTTCGGCGAAAGTGCTGTTTTCACAGTGCTAAGTACTCTCAACTCTATTAACAATGTAGGTTTACCAGTTTTCTAAGTCTCTCTTATTTTCTTGTAGTTATCCTTGGATTTCTCTATGTAAACCTCTGTAACTTTTCTAGGTAGATGAATCACGGTGTACTTTCTCTTCTTTCTATCTGTTACCAATCTTGAGAAACTCATACATTCTCTGTTCGCTGTTTCACGGACTTAGACAACTAAATTTCTTTCGGCGAAAGTGCTGTTTTCACAGTGCTAAGTACTCCCAACTCTATCCACAATGTAGGTTTTACCAGTTTTCTAAGTCTCTCTTATTTTCTTGTACTTATACTTGGTTTTCTCTGTGTAAACCTCTGTAACTTTTCTAGGTAGATGATCACTGTGTACTTTCTCTTGTTTCTATCTGTTACCAATCTTGAGAAACTCATACATTTTCTGTACACTGTTTCACGGACTTAGAGAACTAAATGTCTTTCGGCGAAAGTGCTGTTTTCACAGTGCTAAGTACTCCCAACTCCATTAACAATGTAGGTTTTTACCAGTTTTTATACGTCTCTCTTATTTTCTTGTACTTATACTTGGAATTCTCTGTGTAAACCTCTGTAACTTTTCTAGGTAGATAAATCACTGTGTAGTTTCTCTTGTTTCTATCTGTTACCAATCTTGAGAAACTCATACATTCTGTTTTCACTGTTTTCACGGACTTAGAAAACTAAATGTCTTTCGGCCAAAGTGCTGTTTTCACAGTCCTAAGTGCTCCCAACTCTATCAACAATGTAGGTTTTACCGGTTTTCTAAGTCTCTTTATTTTCTTGTACTTATACTTGGAATTCTCTGTGTAAACCTCTGTAACTTTTCTAGGTAGATGAATCACTGTGTACTTTCTCTCGTTTCTATCTGTTACCAATCTTGAGAAACTCATACATTCTCTGTTCACCGTTTCCCAGTCTTAGAGAAGTAGATTTCTTTCTGGGAAAGTGCTGTTTTCACAGTGCTAAGTACTCCCAACTCTATCAACCATGTAGGTTTTACCAGTTTTCTAAGTCTCTCTTATTTTCTTGTACTTATACTTGGAATTCTCTGTGTAAACTTCTGTAAGTTTTTTAGTTAGATGAATCACTGTGTACTTTCTCTTGTTTCTATCTGTTACCAATCTTGAGAAACTGATACATTCTCTTTTCACTGTTTCTCGGACTTAGAGAACTAAATTTCTTTCGGCGAAAGTGCTGTTTTCACAGTGCTAAGTACTCCAACTCTATCAACAATGTAGTTTTGCCAGTTTTCTAAGTCTCTTATTTTCTTGTACTTATACTTGGAATTCCCTGTGTAAACCTCTGTAACTTTTCTAGGTAGATGAATCACTGTGTACTTTCTCTTGTTTCTATCTGTTACCAATCTTGAGAAACTCATACATTCTCTGTTCACTGTTTCAGGGACTTTGAGAACTAAATTTCTTTCGGCGAAAGTGCTGTTTTCACAGTGCTAAGTACTCCCAACACTATCCACAATGTAGGTTTTACCAGTTTTCTAAGTCTCTCTTATTTTCTTGTACTTATCCTTGGAATTCTCTATGTAAACCTCTGTAACTTTTCTAGGTACATGATTCACTGGGTACTTTCTCTTCTTTCTATCTCTTACCAATCTTTGAGAAAACTCATACATTCTCTGTTCAGTGTTTCCCAGTCTTAGAGAAGTACATTTCTTTCTGCGAAAGTGCAGTTTTCACAGTGCTAAGTACTCCCAATTCTATCCACAATGTAGGTTTTACCAGTTTTCTAAGTTTCTCTTATTTTCTTGTACTTATACTTGGAATTCTCTGTGTAAACCTCTGTAACTTCTCTAGGTAGATGAATCACTGTGTACTTTCTCTCGTTTCTATCTGTTACCAATCTTGAGAAACTCATACATTCTCTGTTCACCGTTTCCCAGTCTTAGAGAAGTAGATTTCTTTCTGGGGAAAACGCTATTTTCACAGTGCTAAATACACCCAACTCTATCCACAATGTAGGTTTTAACAGTTTTCTAAGTCTTTCTTGTTTTCTTGTACTTATACTTGGAATTTTCTGTGTAAACCTCCGTAACTTTTCTAGGTAGATGAATCACTGTGTACTTTCGCTTCTTTCTGTCTGTTACCAAACTTGAGAAACTCATACATTCTCTGTTCACTGTTTCACGGACTCAGAGAACTAAATTTCCGTCGGCGAAAGTGCTGTTTTCACAGTGCTAAGTACTCCAAACTCTATCAACCATGTAGGTTTTACCAGTTTTCTAAGTCTCTTATTTTCTTGTACTTATACTTGGAATTCTCTGTGTAAACCTCTGTAACTTTTCTAGGCAGATGAATCACTGTGTACTTTCTCTTGTTTCTATCTGTTACAAATCTTGAGAAACTCATACATTCTCTGTTCACCGTTTCCAGTCTTAGAGAAGTAGATTTCTTTCTGGGAAAGTGCTGTTTTCACAGTGCTAAGTACTCCCAACTCTATCAACAATGTAGGTTTTAGCAGTTTTCTAAGTCTCTCTTATTTTCTTGTACTTATACTTGGAATTCTCTGTGTAAACCTTTGTAACTTTTCTAGGTAGATGAATCGGTGTGTAGTTTCTCTTGTTTCTATCTGTTACCAATCTTGAGAAACTCATACATTCTCTGTTCACTGTTTCACGGACTTAGAAAACTAAATTTCTTTCGGCCAAAGTGCTGTTTTCACAGTGCTATGTACTTCCAACTCTATCAACAATGTAGATTTTACCGGTTTTCTAAGTCTCTCTTATTTTCTTGTACTTATACTTGGAATTCTCTGTGCAAACCTCTGTAACTTCACTAGGTAGATGAATCACTGTGTACTTTCTCTTGTTTCTATCTGTTACCAATCTTGAGAAACTCATATATTCTCTGTTCATCGTTTCCCAGTCTTAGAGAAGTAGATTTCTTTCTGGAAAGTGCTGTTTTCACAGTGCTAAGTACTCCCAACTCTATCCACAATGTAGGTTTTACCAGTTTTCTAAGTCTCTCTTATTTTCATGTACTTATACTTGGAATTCTCTGTGTAAACCTCTGTAACTTCTCTAGGTAGATGAATCACTGTGTAGTTTCTCCCGTTTCTATCTGTTACAATCTTGAGAAACTCATACATTCTCTGTTCACCGTTTCCCAGTCTTACAGAAGTAGATTTCTTTCTGGGAAAGTGCCGTTTTCACAGTGCTAAGTACTCCCAACTGAATCGACAATGTAGGTTTTACCAGTTTTCTAAGTCGCTCTTATTTTCTTGTACTTATACATGGAATTCTCTGAGTAAACTTCTGTAACTTCTCTAGGTAGATTAATCACTGTGTACTTTCTCTTGTTTCTATCTGTTACCAATCTTGAGAAACTCATACAGTTTCTGTTCACTGTTTCACGGACTTAGAGAACTAAATTTCTTTCGGCGAAAGTGCTGTTTTCACAGTGCTAAGTACTCCCAACTCTATTAACAATGTAGGTTTTACCAGTTTTCTAAGTCTCTCTTATTTTCTTGTACTTATCCTTGGAATTCTCTATGTAAACCTCTGTAACTTTTCTAGGTACATGAATCACTGTGTGCTTCTCTTGTTTCTATCTGTTACCAATCTTGAGAAACTCATACATTTTCTGTTCACTGTTTCACGGACTTAGAGAACTAATTTCTTTCAGCGAAAGTGCTGTTTTCACAGTGCTAAGTACTCCCAACTCTATTAACAATGTAGGTTTTACAAGTTTTCTAAGTCCTCTCTTATTTTCTTGTACTTATCCTTGGAATTCTCTATGTAAACCTCTGTAACTTCTCTAGGTAGATGAATCACTGTGTACTTTCTCTTGTTTCTATCTGTTACCAATCTTGAGAAACTCATACATTCTCTGTTCACTGTTTCCCAGTCTTAGAGAAGTAGATTTCTTTCTGTGAAAGTGCTGTTTTCACGGTGCTAACTACTCCCAACTCTATCCACAATGTAGGTTTTACCAGTTTTCTTAGTTTCTCTTATTTTCTTGTACTTATACTTGGAATTCTCTGTGTAAACCTCTGTAACTTCTCTAGGTAGATGAATCACTGTGTACTTTGTCTCATTTCTATCTGTTACCAATCTTGAGATACCCATACATTCTCTGTTCACCGTTTCCCAGTCTTAGAGAAGTAGATTTCGTTCTGGGAAAAACGCTATTTTCACAGTGCTAAATACGCCCAACTCTATCCACAATGTAGGTTTTACCAGTTTTCTAAGTCTTTCTTGTTTTCTTGGACTTATACTTGGAATTCTCTGTGTAAACCTCCGTAACTTTTCTAGGTAGATGAATCACTGTGTACGTTCTCTTGTTTCTATCTGTTACCAATCTTGAGAAACTCATACATTCTCTGTTCCCTGTTTCACGGACTTAGAAATTAAATTTCTTTCGGCGAAAGTGCTGTTTTCACAGCGCTAAGTACTCCAAACTCTATCAACAATGTAGGTTTTACCGGTTTTCTAAGTCTCTCTTATTTTCTTGTACTAACACTTGGAATTCTCTGTGTAAACCTCTGTAAATTTTCTAGGTAGATGAATCACTGTGTACTTCCTCTTGTTTCTATCTGATACCAATCTTGAGAAACTCATAGATTCTCTGTTCACTGTTTCCCAGAGTTAGAGAAGTAGATTTCTTTCTGCAAAAGTGCTGTTTTCACAGTGCTAAGTACTCCCAACTCTATCCACAATGTAGGTTTTACCAGTTTTCTAAGTCTCTCTTATTTTCTTGTACTTATACTTGGTTTTCTCTGTGTAAACCTCTGTAACTTTTCTAGGTAGATGATCACTGTGTACTTTCTCTTGTTTCTATCTGTTACCAATCTTGAGAAACTCATACATTTTCTGTACACTGTTTCACGGACTTAGAGAACTAAATGTCTTTCGGCGAAAGTGCTGTTTTCACAGTGCTAAGTACTCCCAACTCTATCAACAATGTAGGTTTTACCAGTTTTCTAGGTCTGTCTTATTTTCTTGTACTTATACTTGGAATTCTCTGTGCAAACCTCTGTAACTTTTCTAGGTAGATAAATCACTGTGTAGTTTCTCTTGTTTCTATCTGTTACCAATCTTGAGAAACTCATACATTCTGTTTTCACTGTTTCACGGACTTAGAAAACTAAATGTCTTTCGGCGAAAGTGCTGTTTTCACAGTCCTAAGTGCTCCCAACTCTATCAACAATGTAGGTTTTACCGGTTTTCTAAGTCTCTTTATTTTCTTGTACTTATACTTGGAATTCTCTGTGTAAACCTCTGTAACTTTTCTAGGTAGATGAATCACTGTGTACTTTCTCTCGTTTCTATCTGTTACCAATCTGAGAAACTCATACATTCTCTGTTCACCGTTTCCCAGTCTTAGAGAAGTAGATTTCTTTCTGGGAAAGTGCTGTTTTCACAGTGCTAAGTACTCCCAACTCTATCAACCATGTAGGTTTTACCAGTTTTCTAAGTCTCTCTTATTTTCTTGTACTTATACTTGGAATTCTCTGTGTAAACTTCTGTAAGTTTTTTAGTTAGATGAATCACTGTGTACTTTCTCTTGTTTCTATCTGTTACCAATCTTGAGAAACTGATACATTCTCTTTTCACTGTTTCTCGGACTTAGAGAACTAAATTTCTTTCGGCGAAAGTGCTCTTTTCACAGTGCTAAGTACTCCCAACTCTATCAACAATGTAGGTTTTGCCAGTTTTCTAAGTCTCTTATTTTCTTGTACTTATACTTGGAATTCCCTGTGTAAACCTCTGTAACTTTTCTAGGTAGATGAATCACTGTGTACTTTCTCTTGTTTCTATCTGTTACCAATCTTGAGAAACTCATACATTCTCTGTTCACTGTTTCAGGGACTTTGAGAACTAAATTTCTTTCGGCGAAAGTGCTGTTTTCACAGTGCTAAGTACTCCCAACACTATCCACAATGTAGGTTTTACCAGTTTTCTAAGTCTCTCTTATTTTCTTGTACTTATCCTTGGAATTCTCTATGTAAACCTCTGTAACTTTTCTAGGTACATGAATCACTGTGTGCTTTCTCTTGTTTCTATCTGTTACCAATCTTGAGAAACTCATACATTTTCTGTTCACTGTTTCACGGACTTAGAGAACTAAATTTCTTTCAGCGAAAGTGCTGTTTTCACAGTGCTAAGTACTCCCAACTCTATTAACAATGTAGGTTTTACAAGTTTTCTAAGTCTCTCTTATTTTCTTGTACTTATCCTTGGAATTCTCTATGTAAACCTCTGTAACTTTTCTAGGTACATGATTCACTGGGTACTTTCTCTTCTTTCTATCTGTTACCAATCTTGAGAAACTCATACATTCTCTGTTCAGTGTTTCCCAGTCTTAGAGAAGTACATTTCTTTCTGCGAAAGTGCAGTTTTCACAGTGCTAAGTACTCCCAATTCTATCCACAATGTAGGTTTTACCAGTTTTCTAAGTTTCTCTTATTTTCTTGTACTTATACTTGGAATTCTCTGTGTAAACCTCTGTAACTTCTCTAGGTAGATGAATCACTGTGTACTTTCTCTCGTTTCTATCTGTTACCAATCTTGAGAAACTCATACATTCTCTGTTCACCGTTTCCCAGTCTTAGAGAAGTAGATTTCTTTCTGGGAAAACGCTATTTTCACAGTACTAAATACACCCAACTCTATCCACAATGTAGGTTTTAACAGTTTTCTAAGTCTTTCTTGTTTTCTTGTACTTATACTTCGAATTTTCTGTGTAAACCTCCGTAACTTTTCTAGGTAGATGAATCACTGTGTACTTTCGCTTGTTTCTGTCTGTTACCAAACTTGAGAAACTCATACATTCTCTGTTCACTGTTTCACGGACTCAGAGAACTAAATTTCCGTCGGCGAAAGTGCTGTTTTCACAGTGCTAAGTACTCCAAACTCTATCAACCATGTAGGTTTTACCAGTTTTCTAAGTCTCTTATTTTCTTGTACTTATACTTGGAATTCTCTGTGTAAACCTCTGTAACTTTTCTAGGCAGATGAATCACTGTGTACTTTCTCTTGTTTCTATCTGTTACCAATCTTGAGAAACTCATACATTCTCTGTTCACCGTTTCCCAGTCTTAGAGAAGTAGATTTCTTTCTGGGAAAGTGCTGTTTTCACAGTGCTAAGTACTCCCAACTCTATCAACAATGTAGGTTTTAGCAGTTTTCTAAGTCTCTCTTATTTTCTTGTACTTATACTTGGAATTCTCTGTGTAAACCTTTGTAACTTTTCTAGGTAGATGAATCGGTGTGTAGTTTCTCTTGTTTCTATCTGTTACCAATCTTGAGAAACTCATACATTCTCTGTTCACTGTTTCACGGACTTAGAAAACTAAATTTCTTTCGGCCAAAGTGCTGTTTTCACAGTGCTATGTACTTCCAACTCTATCAACAATGTAGATTTTACCGGTTTTCTAAGTCTCTCTTATTTTCTTGTACTTATACTTGGAATTCTCTGTGTAAACCTCTGTAACTTTTCTACGTAGATGAATCACTGTGTACTTTCTCTTGTTTCTATCTGTTACCAATCTTGAGAAACTCATACATTCTCTGTTCACTGTTTCAGGGACTTCGAGAACTAAATTTGTTTCGGCCAAAGTGCTGTTTTCACAGTGCTAAGTACTCCCAACTCTATCAACAATGTAGGTTTCACCAGTTTTCTAAGTCTCTCTTATTTTCTTGTACTTATACATGTAATTCTCTGTGTAAACTTCTGTAATTCCTCTACGTAGCTGAATCACTGTGTACTTTCTCTCGTTTCTATCTGTTACCAATCTTGAGAAACTCATACATTCTCTGTTCACCGTTTCGAGTCTTAGAGAAGTGGATTTCTTTCTGGGAAAGTGCTGTTTTCACAGTGCTAAGTATACCCAACTCTATCAACAATGGAGGTTTTCCCAGTTTTCTAACTCTTTCTTGTTTTCTTGTACTTATACTTGGAATTCTCTGTGTAAAGCTCTGTAACTTTTCTAGGTAGAAGAATCACTGTGTACTTTCTCTTGTTTCTATCTGTTACCAATCTTGAGAAACTCATACATTCTCTTTTCACTGTTTCACGGACTTGGAGAACTAAATTTCTTTCTGGGAAAGTGCTGTTTTCACAGTGCTAAGTACTCCCAACTCTATCCACAATGTAGGTTTTACCAGTTTTCTAAGTCTCTCTTATTTTCATGTACTTATACTTGGAATTCTCTGTGTAAACCTCTGTAACTTCTCTAGGTAGATGAATCACTGTGTAGTTTCTCCCGTTTCTATCTGTTACCAATCTTGAGAAACTCATACATTCTCTGTTCACCGTTTCCCAGTATTACAGAAGTAGATTTCTTTCTGGGAAAGTGCCGTTTTCACAGTGCTAAGTACTCCCAACTGTATCTACAATGTAGGTTTCACCAGTTTTCTAAGTCTCCCTTATTTTCTTGTACTTATACTTGGAATTCTCTGTGTAAACCTCTGTAACTTTTCTAGGTAGATGAATCACTGTGTACTTTCGCTTGGTTCTGTCTGTTACCAAACTTGAGAAACTCATACATTCTCTGTTCACTGTTTCACGGACTTAGAGAACTAAATTTCCTTCGGAGAAAGTGCTGTTTTCACAGTGCTAAGTACTCCCAACTCTATTAACAATGTAGGTTTTACCAGTTTTCTAAGTCTCTCTTATTTTCTTGTACTTATCCTTGGAATTCTCTATGTAAACCTCTGTAACTTTTCTAGGTACATGAATCATCTGTGTACTTTCTCTTGTTTCTATCTGTTACCAATCTTGAGAAACTCATACATTTTCTGCTCACTGTTTCACGGACTTAGAGAACTAAATTTCTTTCGGCGAAAGTGCTGTTTTCACAGTGCTAAGTACTCCCAACTCCATTAACAATGTAGGTTTTACCAGTTTTATACGTCTCTCTTATTTTCTTGTACTTATACTTGGAATTCTCTGTGTAAACCTCTGTAACTTTTCTAGGTAGATAAATCACTGTGTAGTTTCTCTTGTTTCTATCTGTTACCAATCTTGAGAAACTCATACATTCTGTTTTCACTGTTTCACGGACTTAGAAAACTAAATGTCTTTCGGCGAAAGTGCTGTTTTCACAGTCCTAAGTGCTCCCAACTCTATCAACAATGTAGGTTTTACCGGTTTTCTAAGTCTCTTTATTTTCTTGTACTTATACTTGGAATTCTCTGTGTAAACCTCTGTAACTTTTCTAGGTAGATGAATCACTGTGTACTTTCTCTCGTTTCTATCTGTTACCAATCTTGAGAAACTCATACATTCTCTGTTCACCGTTTCCCAGTCTTAGAGAAGTAGATTTCTTTCTGGGAAAGTGCTGTTTTCACAGTGCTAAGTACTCCCAACTCTATCAACCATGTAGGTTTTACCAGTTTTCTAAGTCTCTCTTATTTTCTTGTACTTATACTTGGAATTCTCTGTGTAAACTTCTGTAAGTTTTTTAGTTAGATGAATCACTGTGTACTTTCTCTTGTTTCTATCTGTTACCAATCTTGAGAAACTGATACATTCTCTTTTCACTGTTTCTCGGACTTAGAGAACTAAATCTTTCGGCGAAAGTGCTGTTTTCACAGTGCTAAGTACTCCCAACTCTATCAACAATGTAGGTTTTGCCAGTTTTCTAAGTCTCTTATTTTCTTGTACTTATACTTGGAATTCCCTGTGTAAACCTCTGTAACTTTTCTAGGTAGATGAATCACTGTGTACTTTCTCTTGTTTCTATCTGTTACCAATCTTGAGAAACTCATACATTCTCTGTTCACTGTTTCAGGGACTTTGAGAACTAAATTTCTTTCGGCGAAGTGCTGTTTTCACAGTGCTAAGTACTCCAACACTATCCACAATGTAGGTTTTACCAGTTTTCTAAGTCTCTCTTATTTTCTTGTACTTATCCTTGGAATTCTCTATGTAAACCTCTGTAACTTTTCTAGGTACATGATTCACTGGGTACTTTCTCTTCTTTCTATCTGTTACCTTACCAATCTTGAGAAACTCATACATTCTCTGGTCAGTGTTTCCCAGTCTTAGAGAAGTACATTTCTTTCTGCGAAAGTGCAGTTTTCACAGTGCTAAGTACTCCCAATTCTATCCACAATGTAGGTTTTACCAGTTTTCTAAGTTTCTCTTATTTTCTTGTTCTTATACTTGGAATTCTCTGTGTAAACCTCTGTAACTTCTCTAGGTAGATGAATCACTGTGTACTTTCTCTCGTTTCTATCTGTTACCAATCTTGAGAAACTCATACATTCTCTGTTCACCGTTTCCCAGTCTTAGAGAAGTAGATTTCTTTCTGGGAAAACGCTATTTTCACAGTGCTAAATACACCCAACTCTATCCACAATGTAGGTTTTAACAGTTTTCTAAGTCTTTCTTGTTTTCTTGTACTTATACTTGGAATTTTCTGTGTAAACCTCCGTAACTTTTCTAGATAGATGAATCACTGTGTACTTTCGCTTCTTTCTGTCTGTTACCAAACTTGAGAAACTCATACATTCTCTGTTCACTGTTTCACGGACTCAGAGAACTAAATTTCCGTCGGCGAAAGTGCTGTTTTCACAGTGCTAAGTACTCCAAACTCTCTCAAACATGTAGGTTTTACCAGTTTTCTAAGTCTCTTATTTTCTTGTACTTATACTTGGAATTCTCTGTGTAAACCTCTGTAACTTTTCTAGGCAGATGAATCACTGTGTACTTTCTCTTTTTTCTATCTGTTACAAATCTTGAGAAACTCATACATTCTCTGTTCACCGTTTCCCAGTCTTAGAGAAGTAGATTTCTTTCTGGGAAAGTGCTGTTTTCACAGTGCTAAGTACTCCCAACTCTATCAACAATGTAGGTTTTAGCAGTTTTCTAAGTCTCTCTTATTTTCTTGTACTTATACTTGGAATTCTCTGTGTAAACCTTTGTAACTTTTCTAGGTAGATGAATCGGTGTGTAGTTTCTCTTGTTTCTATCTGTTACCAATCTTGAGAAACTCATACATTCTCTGTTCACTGTTTCACGGACTTAGAAAACTAAATTTCTTTCGGCCAAAGTGCTGTTTTCACAGTGCTATGTACTTCCAACTCTATCAACAATGTAGATTTTACCGGTTTTCTAAGTCTCTCTTATTTTCTTGTACTTATACTTGGAATTCTCTGTGCAAACCTCTGTAACTTCACTAGGTAGATGAATCACTGTGTACTTTCTCTTGTTTCTATCTGTTACCAATCTTGAGAAACTCATATATTCTCTGTTCATCGTTTCCCAGTCTTAGAGAAGTAGATTTCTTTCTGGGAAAGTGCTGTTTTCACAGTGCTAAGTACTCCCAACTCTATCCACAATGTAGGTTTTACCAGTTTTCTAAGTCTCTCTTATTTTCATGTACTTATACTTGGAATTCTCTGTGTAAACCTCTGTAACTTCTCTAGGTAGATGAATCACTGTGTAGTTTCTCCCGTTTCTATCTGTTACCAATCTTGAGAAACTCATACATTCTCTGTTCACCGTTTCCCAGTCTTACAGAAGTAGATTTCTTTCTGGGAAAGTGCCGTTTTCACAGTGCTAAGTACTCCCAACTGAATCGACAATGTAGGTTTTACCAGTTTTCTAAGTCGCTCTTATTTTCTTGTACTTATACATGGAATTCTCTGAGTAAACTTCTGTAACTTCTCTAGGTAGATTAATCACTGTGTACTTTCTCTTGTTTCTATCTGTTACAATCTTGAGAAACTCATACAGTTTCTGTTCACTGTTTCACGGACTTAGAGAACTAAATTTCTTTCGGCGAAAGTGCTGTTTTCACAGTGCTAAGTACTCCCAACTCTATTAACAATGTAGGTTTTACCAGTTTTCTAAGTCTCTCTTATTTTCTTGTACTTATCCTTGGAATTCTCTATGTAAACCTCTGTAACTTTTCTAGGTACATGAATCACTGTGTGCTTTCTCTTGTTTCTATCTGTTACCAATCTTGAGAAACTCATACATTTTCTGTTCACTGTTTCACGGACTTAGAGAACTAAATTTCTTTCAGCGAAAGTGCTGTTTTCACAGTGCTAAGTACTCCCAACTCTATTAACAATGTAGGTTTTACCAGTTTTCTAAGTCTCTCTTATTTTCTTGTACTTATCCTTGGAATTCTCTATGTAAACCTCTGTAACTTCTCTAGGTAGATGAATCA